>CM064575.1:21175331-21455331 GCA_032716605.1 Paralithodes platypus | reverse complement strand
AGTCCATTACAGTGATGCGGGGGAGGACACTACATAAAACCTTCAATATCTTTTTAACGGTTGAAAATCGGACTTTATGTTATAAATTAATTTATGCTTAGAAAACCTTGTTCTATCATTTCCCAAAGTTATGCCCTATCCTCCTGGGACACCCTGTATATATTAGGATTAGTATGGCTAACGTAAGGAGCATCATCTTTAACAACTCTGCGTAAGCAGAGTTTGGTATCGACCCCCCGTATAGTGGTACCATGCCGGCCGAAATGTCTGTCTGTCTGTCTGTCCGAATACTCTTCCTAGAGACCTAGACCGTTCAACGGATTTTCGCCAAACTTCTAAGGAACATTCGGTGCGTGAATGCGACGGTTAAGTTAGTTTAGTTTACATTAGAAGTGATGGTAGTAATAGTGGGGATGATGGTGATAGTAGTGATGATGGTGATAATAGTAGTGATGATGGTTGTTGTTGTAGTAATTATGATGACAGTAATAAATATGATGGTGACAGTACTAGTAGTAGTGATGGTGGTCATAATAGTAGTGATGATGGTGTCAAGTAATGACGATAGTTGTAGTGATAATGGTGACTGTAGGGATGATGGTGACAGTATTAGTGATGATGGTGAGAGTAGTAGTGATGATTATAATAGTAGTAGTGCTGATTAATGGTGATAGTATGATTGATGATGGTGTATTATATCATAGTATTACTAGTGATGATGGTAACCCATCGCAGAGTTGGGTATGCCGTTTTGATTTTGGGTAAAATGGCACGTCTACTTTATTGGATAATGTTTCGGGTTCTCTTCACGAACCATCATCATTATCTAAAAATGTAATTAACGTACATGTAGCTATTTTGTTGAGTACAATTTTATTATCATTTATGTATGTTCATTTAAAATTACCAAAGAATGGGAAATAAAGACGAAAACTACTGACACTTTTGATTATCATTGTGTTTTGTGTAAAGATACTTTAACTAAGTTTACATTGAAAAATAGTGTATAAAAGATTTTTATATAGTTGATGGATGGGAAATGCTGAATTCTAATTTTAGTCACAAAAGTAGAAAAGCGTGGTAATCACTTATATCAATATAAGGGAAGTTAACATAATTGAAATTGAGAATATCATAGTGTATAAGCATATAGTGTATATATATTGAAACGGTACCGACGCCTTAAAACTCAAGAATCTCATTCTTCTTATGTTTCTGCCTGGAATCAAGCCAAATCTGTTCTTCGACTTGCCAAGCACTCTTTCATCAATAATAAATGCACTGAACTATCTAACTCTAGCTCTTCCCAAGCTTTCTGGCATCTAGCCAAAAACCTCTCCAACAACTTTTCTTCCTCGTCTTTCCCTCCCCTTTTCCACTTTGATGGCACAACCATCACTTCTTCCTCTGAAAAAGCTGAACTCTTCACTCAAACTTTTGCCAGAAACTCTACCTTGGATGATTCTGGTGCTATTCCTCCCTCTCCACCCCCCTCTCTCCTACTTATGCCAAATATCCTAATCTCTTCGAAAGATGTACTTTCTACCCTCTCTGGGCTTAATACTAAGAAGGCGTACGGTCCGGACAGTGTTCCTCCTGTTGTACTTAAAAACTGTGATTCCGTGCTGACCCCCTGCCTAGGCAAACTCTTTCGTCTCTGTCTCTCCTCTAACGTCTTTCCTTCTTGCTGGAAGTTTGCTCTCATGCAACCTGTCCCAAAGAAGGGTGACCGCTCTCAACCCTCCAACTATCGTCCAATTGCTCTCATCTCTTGTATCTCTAAAGTTTTTGAAACTATTCTTGCTGCCAAATTTCTTAAGCATTTCTCTTCTCATAATCTACTCTCAGATCGCCAGTATGGCTTCTTTAACACCTTAAAAGCGGGTGTAGTGGTGGAGTATATTTGACAGTGCCGCCCAGCGTTTTTTTTTTTACCATAAATGGGGTTGTTTCCGTGCTCTTTTTCATGCATAAACAAGAGCCAGAGCGTAATACAAGTATGTATCCCTGAAAGAGCGTAAATTGAGCTTTCCAATGACACCCGAACCATCCTTCTACGATCACTGGTTGTCGTGCAACCGAAGGGCAAAATCGCTAAATAACGGTCATTTTGTTACATAATTACGTGTGTAGCGAGTGAGAGAGGGTGGAGTAAATGTCAGTGGGCCCACGACGGTTGTGGCGAGCTGTCGTGAGGTAACCTATGCTCCTCCCACCGCTCGGCTCTCTCTCAGAGCCAATATTGCGCCAAAATTGCACTCTGACTTAAGTCGGGCCCCGCCACATTGTCCAGCTTTTTAGATACGGACGTAAGTCGGGCCCCAATAGACAAGGGTTAAGGGTCGCTCTACTGGTGATCTTCTTTCATATCTTACTAACTCTTGGTCATCCAACTTTCGGGACTTCGGTGAGACTTTTTCTGTTGCACTAGACATATCGAAGGCCTTTGATAGAGTCTGGCACAAATCTTTAATTTCCAAACTGCCCTCCTTCGGTTTCTGTCCCTCCATCTGTGCCTTTGTCTCTAATTTCCTTTCCGGCCGTTCAATAGCTGCGGTTGTGGACGGCCATCGCTCATTTCCTCATCCTATCAACTCCGGTGTTCCTCAGGGTTCTGTCCTATCTCCTATTCTCTTTCTAATTTTCATAAATGATCTTCTCAACTGTACATCCAGTCCCATCCATTCATATGCAGACGACTCTACTTTACACCTCTCAATTAGTTTTTCAGAATGCCCCAGCCAGCAGTCCCTTTAAAAAAAAACCTTAATGAAGCCATAAAACGCCTATCTTCTGATCTAGCTACTATTTCCAATTGGGGTAGAGAAAACCTTATTGCATTTAATGCTTTCAAAACTCAATTTATCCATCTTACTACCTGTCAGGAACCTCCAGAGGACTATCTCTTATTCTTCAACAATACAAAAATCAACCCTTCAGCTTTCCTCAATGTTCTTGGTGTCTCGTTTTCCTTCTGCTCTCACTTGGAAAGACCATATTACCAGTCTCGCTAAGGCAGCCTCCCAGAAGCTGGGTGTGCTCAACCACCTCAGGGGGTTCTTTACCCCTGTGCAGCTTCTTGCTCTGTACAGGGGCACAGTGTGTCCTTGTATTGAGGATTGTTCATATGTGTGGGGAGGATCCTCTCACACCGCACTCCTAGATAAAGTAGAAAGGAAAGCCTTTCGTATCATTAACTCCCGTCCACTCACCAACTCTCTGCAATCTCTCTCTCTTTGCCGCAATGTTGCATCTCTCTCGCTATTCTATCGCTACTACAATAATCAGTGTTCCTTGGAGCTTTCCCAGTGTATACCACCTCCTCTACGTAGGGTACGTAGTACCCGCTTTGCAACACAATCCCACCCCTACTCTGTGCAACTCTCCAACCCAAGAGTGAAATGTTATTCTCAGACTTTCTTCTATTCAACTCCTGAGCTCTGGAACTCTCTCCCAGAATCAGTCTTTCCCTTTTCCTATGACTTAAATTGCTTCAAACTCCGTGTGTTCAGGCATTTTAGCTCGAACGTCCCTTGATTTCGGCCCTGTCACTCTTTGAAATCGGGGGGAGGCACTCGCTGCAGGCAGTTATGCCTTTTGTCTCCCTCATTCACATAGAAAAACAAAAAATCTCTATATATATATATATATATATATATATTACGAAAGATATGTCAATTAATACATTATTTCATCTCACATTCTACAAACGTCCTTCACATCAAAAAACTTTACACGCATTATATTGTAGGGTTAACTAGCCTTGCAATATACTTTTTGTGAAGTGGTTAGGTCTTAAGGACGTGTGTAGAATGTGTGTGTGTGTGTACAAGTGTGTGCTTTCAAGTGGTATTTGTCGGTGAGAAAAGTGTGAATTATCAAGTTACGCCATCATAACAAGAAAATTAAGCGGGGAAAGTGAAAACGGTGAGAGGCAGAGAGAGAGATTTTAGAATATGAAATACAGTTGGGAACACTAAAGGGGACTCTATAAGAACACATGAAGAATTAAGGACTAATGCCCATTCCCTCTAGTTCTGCCATTCACATATTCAACCAACATTTCAACAACTATTTAACTGTAGTTTATCTCCAATAAATGTGTAGTATTCCACAATGTCCACTCCTTTCCAAGCTACTCCTCCATTCCGATTTTCTCTTATCTCCTCTACCCCACCCCCCTCCATCTTCTCTACACCACCTCCCCTCCATCTCCACTACACCACCTCCCCTCCATCTCCACTACACCACCTCCCCTCCATCTTCACTACACCACCTCCCCTGCATCTCCACTACACCACCTCCCCTGCATCTCCACTACACCACCTCCCCTGCATCTCCACTACACCACCTCCCCTCCATCTCCACTACACCACCTCCCCTCCATCTCCACTACACTACCTCCCCTCCATCTCCACTACACTACCTCCCCTGCATCTTCAGTACCGCACCTCCTCTGCATCTCCACTACACCACCTCCCCTCCATCTCCACTACACCACCTCCCCTCCATCTCCACTACACCACCTCCTCTCCATCTCCACTACACCACTTCCCCTCCATCTCCACTACACCACTTCCCCTCCATCTCCACTACACCACCTCCTCTCCATCTCCACTACACTACCTCCCCTCCATCTCCACTACACCACCTCCCCTCCATCTCCACTACACCACCTCCTCTCCATCTCCACTACACTACCTCCCCTCCATCTCCACTACACTACCTCCCCTGCATCTTCAGTACACCACCTCCTCTCCATCTCCACTACACCACTTCCCCTCCATCTCCACTACACCACCTCCTCTCCATCTCCACTACACCACCTCCCCTCCATCTCCACTACACTACCTCCCCTCCATCTCCACTACACCACCTCCCCTGCATCTCCACTACACCACTTCCTCTCCATCTCCACTACACTACCTCCCCTGCATCTTCAGTACCGCACCTCCTCTCCATCTCCACTACACTACCTCCCCTGCATCTTCAGTACCGCACCTCCTCTCCATCTCCACTACACCACCTCCCCTCCATCTCCACTACACCACCTCCCCTCCATCTCCACTACACCACCTCCCCTCCATCTCCACTACACCACCTCCCCTCCATCTCCACTACACCACCTCTCCTCCATCTCCACTACACCACCTCCCCTCCATCTCCACTACACCAACTCCTCTCCATCTCCACTACACTACCTCCCCTCCATCTTCAGTACCGCACCTCCTCTCCATCTCCACTACACCACCTCCCCTCCATCTCCACTACACCACCCTCCATCTCCACTACACTACCTCCCCTCCATCTCCACTACACTACCTCCCCTCCATCTCCACTACACTACCTCCCCTCCAACTCCACTACACTACCTCCCCTCCATCTTCAGTACCGCACCTCCTCTCCATCTCCACTACACCACCTCCCCTCCATCTCCACTACACCACCTCCCCTCCATCTCCACTACACTACCTCCCATCCATCTCCACTACACTACCTCCCCTCCATCTCCACTACACTACCTCCCCTCCATCTCCACTACACTACCTCCCCTCCATCTCCACTACACCACCTCCCCTCCATCTCCACTACACCACCTCCCCTCCATCTCCACTACACCACCTCCCCTCCATCTCCACTACACCACCTCCCCTCCATCTCCACTACACTACCTCCCCTCCATCTCCACTACACCACCTCCCCTCCATCTCCACTACACCACCTCCCCTCCATCTCCACTACACCACCTCCCCTCCATCTCCACTACACCACCTCCCCTCCATCTCCACTACACCACCTCCCCTCCACTCTCCACTACACCACCACCCCTCCATCTCCACTACACCACCTCCCTCCATCTCCACTCCACTACACTACCTCCCTCCAACTCTACTACACCACCTCCCCTCCATCTCCACTACACCACCTCCCCTCCATCTCCACTACACTACCTCCCCTCCATCTCCACTACACCACCTCCCCTCCATCTTCAGTACCGCACCTCCTCTCCATCTCCACTACACCACCTCCCCTCCATCTCCACTACACCACCTCCCCTCCATCTCCACTACACCACCTCCCCTCCATCTCCACTACACTACCTCCCCTCCATCTCCACTACACTACCTCCCCTCCATCTCCACTACACTACCTCCCCTCTATCTCCACTACACCACCTCCCCTCCATCTCCACTACACCACCTCCCCTCCATCTCCACTACAACACCACCCCTCCATCTCCACAACACCACCTCCCCTCCATCTCCACTACACTACCCCTCCATCTCCACTACACCACCTCCCCTCCATCTCCACTACACCACCTCCCCTCCATCTCCACTACACCACCTCCCCTCCATCTCCACTACACCACCTCCCCTCCATCTCCACTACACCACCTCCCCTCCATCTCCACTACACTACCTCCCCTCCATCTCCACTACACTACCTCCCCTCCATCTCCACTACACCACCTCCCCTGCATCTCCACTACACCACTTCCTCTCCATCTCCACTACACTACCTCCCCTGCATCTTCAGTACCGCACCTCCTCTCCATCTCCACTACACTACCTCCCCTGCATCTTCAGTACCGCACCTCCTCTCCATCTCCACTACACCACCTCCCCTCCATCTCCACTACACCACCTCCCCTCCATCTCCACTACACCACCTCCCCTCCATCTCCACTACACCACCTCCCCTCCATCTCCACTACACCACCTCTCCTCCATCTCCACTACACCACCTCCCCTCCATCTCCACTACACCACCTCCTCTCCATCTCCACTACACTACCTCCCCTCCATCTTCAGTACCGCACCTCCTCTCCATCTCCACTACACCACCTCCCCTCCATCTCCACTACACCACCTCCCCTCCATCTCCACTACACTACCTCCCCTCCATCTCCACTACACTACCTCCCCTCCATCTCCACTACACTACCTCCCCTCCATCTCCACTACACTACCTCCCCTCCATCTCCACTACACTACCTCCCCTCCATCTTCAGTACCGCACCTCCTCTCCATCTCCACTACACCACCTCCCCTCCATCTCCACTACACCACCTCCCCTCCATCTCCACTACACTACCTCCCCTCCATCTCCACTACACTACCTCCCCTCCATCTCCACTACACTACCTCCCCTCCATCTCCACTACACCACCTCCCCTCCATCTCCACTACACCACCTCCCCTCCATCTCCACTACACCACCTCCCCTCCATCTCCACTACACCACCTCCCCTCCATCTCCACTACACCACCTCCCCTCCATCTCCACTACACTACCTCCCCTCCATCTCCACTACACCACCTCCCCTCCATCTCCACTACACCACCTCCCCTCCATCTCCACTACACCACCTCCCCTCCATCTCCACTACACCACCTCCCCTCCATCTCCACTACACCACCTCCCCTCCATCTCCACTACACCACCTCCCCTCCATCTCCACTACACCACCTCCCCTCCATCTCCACTACACCACCTCCTCTTTCCTTCACTTCTATTTCACCTGCTCTAAATCTCCACCTCTCCACCCCACTCACTACTCCACCTCCTGTCCATCTCCACTCCTCCACCTGTTGTTAATCTCCTCTCCACCTCCCCTCCATCAGCATTATTGTAATGTTCGTATGTCTCCACCATTGAGAGAAAGTAGACAGAAAATATGAAGGCAAGATGAAGATTAAGATTAAGATGAAGATGAAGATTAAAAGTTGGCGGGCAGACCACTTTGCTATTATATTATGCTCTGTATTTTTGCATTGTGCTGTGGCAAATGGTGTTTTTATTTCAGCGATTGTCTTTGTCCTGATAGCTAAAAGATGGGTGTGTTTCTGTAAGTCTTATTTTTGGCTTTTAATTCTGATTTGTTTTTACATTTTGTACATGGGAGTCAAAGGATAATTGACAATAACATTACCCCATTGATTCCCAGAGATGCATCGTAGCCTTCCTAAAAATCGTCTAATAGTCGCCAGCATGCAATGATGAGGGGCGTCGTACTACTGAAGTTATTATGTTTAAGTAAATACTAAACTAGACTTATATTTATATGCGATGCCTCTGAGTGCAAAGTGAAGTAAATACAAACAATGAAAAGATGATAGGAAAGGAAATACTGTATCCTAGCAAGGGCACTCTTAAGCCTTTTACTATATATGACTAACTTTCCTCTTTTTCTAACCCTGAGCTAGTGCCGGTACAAAGGCCATTCCGTGAATATATCGCAGGCTCACGTGAAGCGAAAGGAACTAGCAGCAGCAGGGAGAGAGAGAGAGAGAGAGAGAGAGATATATATAGTAGACATCTAGAATAAGATATAGTTATAAAGAAGTCTGAGCAAATACACTGTGTCTGTCTATATATGAAGAAAGATAGTAAAGTGAGGGGATACAAGAGAGAGAAGGGTTGACAGTTAAACGGAGTGGTGGACTAACAAAAATGAGAGTGAGGGAGACAGAATGAAGAGGAGGGGGAAAAATAGAGGTGAAAAGAAGGGGGGGGGGGGGGGGGTGAAGTGATAGAGAGAAAGAGAGAGAGAATATATTTTAGAGAAAGGGAAACTGGTAAAAAGAAACGGAGTTAAGGAAAATAGGAAATTGAGATTAAATAAAAGGGAGGGAATTATTATTATTATTATTATTATTATTATTATTATTATTATTATTATTATTATTATTATTATTATTATTATATGAGATGCTGAAGTCTCCAACCAGGGTGCAGAAACACCAGCAAGATGAATCCACACAAAACACCCGAAGGCACTGGAGAGACACTACGGCTTAGGAAAAAAACAAACATATACTGTATATATACTGTATATATACATATATTAAACACAGATAACATATTATGCAGTGGAGGATATCAAGTATAAATATAATACAATAAAATAGAATAAAATAAGTTTAAAAATTAGACTTAATGCTGCAAAAAAGCATTAACTCTGGACTTAAAAATGGAGATATGAGCTGAATTGACTAGCTCATTTGGCAACTTATTCCACAAGTCAACCATGGCCAGCACAAAACACCGTGAACACTGTGTAGTAGAAAAATGAATACGGCTCATGGCAAGATCATTAAGATTGCTTGTGAATCTAGTTGCACGAGCCCGGACATAGGGCCCAGGCAGAACCCCATGTAAGGGATGCTGAGGGTTGTTAAAAACTTTAAATAAAATATTAAGGGCACCAACTTTACGTCGATGACACAGATCAAGAGACAAATGAGGTAGAATAAAACTGATAGAATTTAGTGACCTGTCAAGCAACTTGAGATGGCAGTCAGCTGCTGACAACCAGACAGGTGAGCAGTATTCGAATTGTGGCAAAATAAAAGCATAAAAAGACTTGATAACTGTGGCGTCACAAGCAAATGTTTTATAAACCTTGCGAAGCAGACCAATATTTTGGGAAATGGAAGAGGAGATAGAACGAATATGCTTTTCAAAAGTAAGTTTGGGATCCAGAGTAACTCCTAACAAACGCTGAGTATCCACATTCTCAATTTGCTCGCCAGAAACTTGTAGATAAGGATGGGGAGGATCCAAGGTAAGAGATCTGCTGATGATAATAGAGTGTGTTTTACTAGCATTAAGCTTCATACCCTAAAGTTCACACCATGATGTAATTTTGGCTAAATTCCTACTCAAAGCAGTAGCAATTACATGTCAATCTATTGGTGATGGAATTGACGCATATATAGTTGTATCATCGGCATAGGAGATTAGTTTATTTTCAAGCTCGGAACACAAGTCCGCAGTAAAAATAATAAAAAGCAAAGGCCCAAGGACACTGACTTGTGGAACACCAGGAACAGAAGGGGAATGACACCCATCAATGAGCACAGACTGAGATCTTTTCATCAAAAAGTCTTCAAAGATCCTTATAAAATTGCCACAAATACCGATGAGCTGTAACTTATACAGAAGTGCTTTATGGTTGACTAAGTCAAAAGCAGAACTAAAGTCAATAGCCACAACACGAGACTCACGTCCCTGGTCCAATGACGATTGCAAGTCATGAGTGAGTGTCAGAAGCGCATCACATGCACCCAGTCCCTTACGAAAACCAAACTGTGAGTTTGGTATAAAATTATGGCTATTACAATAAGAGGAAAGGTGTCTGGACAAAAGCCTCTCATAGAGCTTCGATAGGATAGGCGTAATGGAGAAAGGGCGATAGTCATTAGGAGATGATGAGGCAGTATTTCCCTTTGGAATAAGGGTGATACTAGCCTTACGCCAGCAAAGAGGAAAACTACCTGATTTCAAAAGCAACCTACACACCACGGCCAATTTAGGTGCCAAGACCACTGCAACCTAAAAAAAATAAGAGGGAAAAACCCATCCGGGTCTGTGCCACGATAGGTATCAAGATCCAGCAAGTACCTTTTCAGTTCAGCTGATTTGAATGCCATTGAATTGAGGTTGGGTCTAGGGAAACATGTCAATGGCAAAGACAATTCCTGATTACTCTGCTTATTAATACAAATATTAGATAGAATATTGGCCTTCGATAATGGATCAAAAGAGATTGAGCCATCAGAATCACGAAGAGGAGGCATGGAGGAATCTATTCCAAATAAAGAGGATTTCAAAGCGGACCACCATTTATGAGGTTGTGTAGCTCCTGCCGGAACATCCTGAAGATGGGAGTTATAATCCCTCTCAGCACCATCATAAACTCTCTGCGCAGCTGCCCTTTTAAAAACATAATTTTCCCAATGCAAGGGGGTTTGATTATGCCTCCATAGACGATATGCAGCCTGTTTGTCATCAAATGCACGCTTGCAGTCATCATTAAACCATGCTTTATCCCTGATACGAGACTTAATTGTTTTTGATGGAACTCTTTTGCGAAGGATACCAAGAAGGGAATTGTTGAGAGCTGAAACCAGGTTATGAGATCTTAGTATGTGATTCCACTCAATATTACAAACATCATTACAAACGTTGTCCCAGTTAACCCGGGATTTAAGGTAGACTTTACGTGAGAGAGTAAGATCAGGAACAGAAAAATCAAGATTAGTTTTACACATGATGGCATTGTGGTCGGAAGTGCCAACAAGTACAAGAACGGAGGTTTCTACAACGCCAGGAATATCTGTTAGTACTAGATCAAGACAATTTCCAGACATATGAGTAGGTCCTTGGATTAGCTGTTCACAACCAGATAAGTTTGCAAAATCCAAGGCAGCAAGACCATTTCTATTAGTTGGAGAGACCGAGTTCAACCACTCTTGATAATGCGCATTGACATCACCAACAAAAATAAAGCATGATTTGACATCTACAGACTGTATTGAAGCCATGGCTGTTAAGAGGCAGTCATATATGTCATTGTTAACAACAGGATTTCTGTACAGGCTAAAAATGTAATGATTATGATACTTGCTGGAAACTTTAACTAACTGCATCTCATGGCATTTACAAATATGCTTAGTTAAGTGCTGAGCATTATACCCAGATCTAATATACAAGCTCATTCCATGAGCACGAGGAATAGAATCACGCCGAATAAGAACTGGTTTACTGAAGTTAGGTATAAGAAGTTCAGAATAATCTCTATAACCAGAGACAAGGGTTTCAGAACAAACGACAATATCATAATCAACAGATGCCAATGTAAGATCCTTGATGTTCTTATAGAGACCACGAATATTGGAATAAAATACACGACAACTTGTAACAGGTTGTCTGTGAGGACCGGGATTAACTTCGATATCACCAGACAAAAGTAGAAACAAAAACAAAAACAGTTGAAAACAATCCATACACAAATACATAAAGATGGATATAAACAGATCGACCCAGACGGAGCCATCACATCTGGGTAAGGTATAAAACAAGCCCCAAAGACACCATATCCAGGGGGGAGCAGTAGCGGTGGATTTTATTTTTTTAGAAAAGACGAGAAACTGAGAAATCCACGAAGACTCAAAAGTCTTCCTCATTGGCCTGCTAACCACCGTGGGGGAAAAAACTCGCAGGAAAAGGAAGGAAAGTTGCTGTATAGTACCAAACAGCAGGGATGGATGAAAACGGACAATGGAAGACCTTCGTGCAGGCTATGGCAGCATCCTAAACATCCAGCATGGTAAAATACCATAGGTTTGCTAGATGGCCGTTGACTAATATATAGTTCATCCGCCCTCTGACAGGTATTGCTTTTAGTCCTGCAGGGTGTCTAGCCACCCACCCTCCAAGTGAGGACCCGGAGGGGGAGCCGGTTTAGTCGCCGAATGCGATGAAAGAGAGAGAGAGAGAGTGTGTGTGTGTGTGTGGGGGGGGGGGGGGGGGGGGGCATTTATGTGTACCGGACACTGGTTTGGAAGAGAAACTGGGTATTGGTAAGCAGAATATAGAGAAGTCGGTAAAACAAAAGACAGGCAGAGAATGGAGTTAATAAGAGGCTTAGCATCATTGAGTACACAGTCTTCGGGGTTATTGTTATATTTTGTTTCATTCTTATTGATGGTTTGTATGATCCAGCTATCTTCGAGCAATAAATTTTTTAATTTACCTCATAGTCTAGGAAAACACGCCTCCCCAGACCCACTTCAAGCTTAATATATACATTTTTCGGTAGAAAAAAGGGGGTGAAGTGTCTTATAAACGCCTAACTAATGAGGTGAAACATCTTTAAACATCCAAACTAATGAAGTGAAACAAGGCTGGGCCCAAAAACACCCGCCCTGCACCAAATAGGATTGAGAGAGGAGTTTGAAAGTATCAAAATGATTATGAAAAGTGTGTTAGAATGGAGAAATTAAGAGATGATGCAGATAATTAATTAATTGTTCAAAATATATTGATGCAGTTTGATTCAGTTATTTTTATCGCCGTGCACTCCCTTGATTGATAGGACTAGGGTTAGCCCTTTTAGCAGGGAGTTTAATGGACATTCGCCATGAATCGCTAGACCTGAGTGTCCAAACTCTCGACGTCTACCAATGGCACGGGGAGGGATCGAACTACAGACCCTTCGATCAGCAGCAGACGTGCTACTGACCATGCCACGGCCCGGAACATAATTTTATATAACGAGAATTATATATACAATATTTAAACATAAAATACTGACTGTCAATTTAATTACTTACATTGCGAATCTAAAGCTTCAACGGATATATTGTGAATATTTTCTTAGGGGGAGGAAGGGCCGTGTGTGCACCCCTGTGTATTACTATCAACCCTTGAATGGTTCTCTTTTGTCATGTGGCCTATAAGAGAGAAAACAAAGACACACTCAGGGAGGGGGAATCAAACAATATGAGAGCAAAAATTCATAAATAGAGAATATATATATGCAGGTAAAATACTTAAACAAGGAAGGAGATCAGAAGTAATTGAAATGACTGTATGTAAAGGCAACATTACAAAAATATTAGTAAAACCATTATGGTATGTTAGTTAAGGTAGGAATGAGGATATCATTGAAGAATTGTATGTAAATTTGAGAAAAATGGAAAAGATAAAATGGTATGCAAATTACAGGCTCCATGACATAAGATTTAATTTTTCTTGTTCGTTGATATATCAATAGTTAGAGTAGATACGTATGAAACAGATATTTTTATTCAATAGTTACATCAGTAAAAATGGGTGAATTATTTAGTACTTACTGGTACTTAGACGGGAAAATTTCTCTGATAACGTCAGAAATCAGGATTCATATAAGTTCATCGAATGACCATATTTATTGTGATATAGTTGTTGTTGTTGTTCCCCAGGCTGCCTGGCCGAACAGCCCCAAGGCCCCGAGCACGGCCAAGGCCATAACCGAGCGCCCCCACAGAACCCTCCCTGCCGACCACAATAAAGCCTGGGTGACCGAAGCCACTCCATGGCGGGGAGCTGAGGAGGGTGCGGAAACGCCCGGGAAACCAAAGCCCCACCCAGGGCCGTGGGCCCCTCAGCAATTACGAAGAGAAAGTTGAGGGGCAAGGGAAAAATGTGACGCTTTGGCTTCCAATCTTGGTAGATTGGGAGGTCAATCCACGGAAGAGACGCAGTCACTCGAGATCTAGAAAATATATAAGTAAAAGGAACAGTCAGAGTAAGCTATGGGTATGGCAGAGATCACTCAGTTCTCACTCCGATAGACCAGCCCATCACCACATGACTAGAACCCAATCCTCTCAGCATCAGCTAGGAAAGGCCCTAGAAAGCCGCTTTTTGGCGGGGGGATAGCTCCCCTATTTCAACCCCTTTCGGGGTTGGGCACCCGCCCATTGTGATATAGTTATTAGTTATAGATGCAAAGGTCGGTAGGCTGATTTCATGAATTAGTTTAAAGAGATTAGATCTTCAATTACAATTATGTTTCGCTACAAATACTATTAACAATGTATCTCCATCGTCTGCTCTATACAGTACACATGATGTCATATCCACTAGATATACAAATGTGTATTGATTAGTTAACTAAAAACAGTTAATCGCTGTAAGAGGGCTTTTAAAAAAGTCAAACATACGATGAATTTTCAAAGACTGCACACATAGAAAATAAGAAAACGAGAAGAAAACATAAGCACGTTATTAGCAGTAGATGAAAACAAAAGTCGAAAAAAAAGGTAGCTATACAGGGGATATGCCAGGAAAACAAAACGACGCATATACTGTAACTTAAGAAGTATATGAGAACAAATATTAACGGAGAAGGCTGGAGAGGGGAGGGATGGAATAGAGAGAGTGAGGGAGGAACAGAGCTTAACCCCTTCTGTACTGGCACCGTCCATTTAACTTTAGCCTGGCTACTAATAGACGATGTTATTGTTTAAAAAGAGCCTCTAGCAATTATCAGGCTTTGAACTATCTCACTTAACCCTTTTTACTACCACATATCCTTCTTAAGCTGGACAAAATCGTCTAAATATAGTTAAAATATACTTCAAAAGACGTCGCCGGTACAGAAAGGGTTAATAGGGAGGGAGAGGCGAAGGATGTGGGAGGAGAGGGAAGGGGAGGAGTGCAGTAGGAGGGGAAAGAGTAAATGGGGATAGAAAAGTGGAGGGGAGGGTGGCAGACGAGGGGAAGGGAGTGAGAGGAGGCGGGAGGAGAGTAGTAGGAGGGCGAAGTGTAAACATGGGAGAGGGGAGAGAAGGGAAAGGAAGAAATGGGACGGGAGGGAAAAGAAAGGGAATGTAAAAAGGTTGGGGAGAGGAGAGAAGGGGAAGGAGGGAGGCAGGGGAAGGAAGGGAAAGGATGGGGGATATAAAAGGGTTAGGGTAGGGGAGAGGAGGAGTGTATGATGGTCGGGGTGGTGGAGGGGCGGCTGTTCTACTCTCTCATCTCCAACAATACAAAGACCTCGCGTCACCTGCTGTCCAGAGAGAGAGAAAGAGAGAGAGGGAGATAGCTCTTACACTTTCTTTAATTGTGTGGTTGGTGTTATTCTTGGTAATGTTGCCACCAATCAAATACCGTAACAAAATAGGTAATGGAATTAAGATAACAAAAACAAACAACCACATATTGATATATAAGTGCAAGAACAATTATCTATGAATACAGGCACATAGAGTAATACAAGAGGTTAAAATACAGGAACAGTTATATACATGAAGGTGTAGACTGTAGAACCTATGTACCGTGTGCATTAGGACTAGTAGATTATCCGTAAGGTGTGTGGCTCTTTATCTTGCCTAGAATGCATATATATATTTTGATTTTGTTCTATATGTGTATGAGGGAGACAAAAGACAAAACTGCATGTGATGAGTACCTCCCCCAGAGTAGAAAGAGTGACAGGGCAAGGAATATTCGAGCCAAAATGTCTGGACACACGGAATTTGAAGCAAATTAAGGCATAGAATGAAGGAAAGATGGATTCAGGGAGAGAGTTCCAGAGCTCAGCTGTTGAATAGAAGAAAGATTGGGAGTATCGTTTCACTCTTGAGTTGGAGAGTTGCACAGAGTAGGGGTGGGATTGTGTTGCAAGACGGGTACTACGTACCCTACGTAGAGGAGGTGGTATACACTGAGAGAGCTTTGAGGAACACTGATTATTTTAATAGCAATAGAATAGCGAGAGGATGCAACATTGTGGTGAAGAGAGAGAGAGCTTGCAGATAGTTGGTGAGTGGACGGGAGTTAATGATACGAAAGGCTTTCCTTTCTACTTCGTCTAGAAGTGCGGTGTGAGAGGATCCTCCCCACACTTGTGAACAGTACTCATTACAAGGACGCACTGTGCCCCTGTACAGAGCAAGAAGCTGTGCAGGGGTAAAGAACCCCTTGAGGCGGTTGAGCACACCCAGCTTCTGGGAGGCTGCCTTAGCAAGACTGGTAATAAGGTTCTTCCAAGTGAGAGCAGAAGAAAAGCAGACACTGAGAATACTGAGAGAAGATGAAGGGTTGACTTTTGTATTGTTGAAGTATAAGGGATAGTCCTCTGGGAGTTCCAAACGGGTAGAGATGATAAGTGTTGAATGGCTTCATTAAGTTTGTTTTTGAGAGATTGCTGCCTGGGGCATTCTAGAAAACTAATTGAGTAGTGTAAGGTAGAGTTACTTGCTTATGAATGGATGGGGCCGAATGGATATAAAGACTGTCCGCGACCTAAAGGTCGTGGACAGTCTTTGTCTACGTCGCCGCGCATCATGGGCCGTCGCCAACCTAACAAACAGGTCGGGATTGGTCTTCACATACCCCCTCAAAAGTTCTACAAGGGTAACATTTGAAATCAAGTCGGCGTGGAGTGAGGTAAAAAAAATGGGACGGGAAAGGGACTGGAGGCTGATGGCGCTTGGCGGCGATTGACGACGCTTGACGGGAAACAGTAGGCGTCGGTGCGGCGGCACACGGCACCATAAATGAGGTCTGCGTCAGGCGGCGTCACCATAACAACCTGCGGGGATCAGCGGCGGCTTGCGGCGACCCAACGATGCCCTAACGGTCCTGGATTATGTACTCCCGAGGGGGTGGTCGCCGTCAAACGGCGTCATAGGCGGCGATGGTTGGCGGCCATCCCCTCCAAGCGGCGTAAAAACATACCGGGGTCCCCGTTATGCGCCGCCATGCAGAGATCCCCTCCCGTTACGGTGGCTGAAGGTATACTGATGAGGCCCACCCTTTGGTGTAGCTTTTATATACCTCACCTTGAGTTCGGTCGCCGTCGTTCGGGGTCATGCGGGCCGGGGTCACCGTCCATACTGAAGGGGTCGCCGCTCATCGGCACAGTAATACATATTGACGCCGCCCTAACTCCTGTCGACGCCGTCCGTCGGGTCGTTGTCGACGCACTACACCGCAGATCAGCACTCCAGCGGCGACCTAAAACTTACATTCAGTCCGGCATGGGCGCCGCTCTACCCCGTCAGGTCGCCGTGAGGCGCCGTCAGGTGGCGTGGCCATCCATACTGAGTCCCGTCCAAAAATCACCCCCCCCCCCAATCCTTAATCTCTCCGCCGAAGGTCGGCACTCCTGACCACGACTCAAGGTCGTGGTCAGTCTTGGCTCAAGTCGGCATGGTGTGACGCCTGGTTTAAGGGAAATACCGCGGCGACTTAGAGGTCTTAAGGAGGACTTCATCTAAGTCACCGCGCGTCGTGGGTGGTCCCCGCGCATCCCCACGGTACAGTACGGTACGATGGGTGGCCAGGATGGTCGTGGCTCGTTTCGATTTGCTTTGAACATGCAAGAGGCATGGAAAATTGGTCGCCGAGCTAGCCGCGGTCGTGAGGCAAGCGCCATCACGCGCCCACCGGTATGCGCGTGAGGGGGACAAGTAGCCAACCGGTCAGCGCCGTGTGGCGCCATGCGTCGCCAAAGCGTTGGCCCCCGACACGCGCCACGTGGCGGGGCTCGTGCGCCAGCGCGAGTAGGGGACCTGCGTAACACGAAGGCCGTCAAGTTGCCTTCCTTTTGCCGTCCTGTTGCCTCGTTGCGCCGCATGACGCCGGCGGTCTGCTATGCTAGGTCTCCGTGTAGCCCCATCCATGATGCCGTGATCCCTCAGGCAGAAGGATGTATAGTAGCTAAAAGGATTTATTGAGATAGTCTGTAGCCTTCGAATGAGTAGACGTCCTTCATAAGCTGTACACAATTGTCTAATAGTTGCCAGAATAAAATGCAAAGTACATCACCGGTACAAAAGGGGTTAATTATCATACCCACTACAGATATCATTATCTCAATCATCATCAAACTAATATTATACCTAAGAGATAATTAAATCCAGTTAATTGTGCATACCACTTGTCCCAGTTAATATTTTGACAACTATGCAATGTAATTAACTCTTTCACTACGGGGAATATCCTTTGCAATATATTATAGCTAAATTTAGACGATTTTATGCAGTTTACGTTGAATATGAGTTACTTGGAGAGAGAATTTAGTTAGTTTGTAGCCTTTAAATTCCTAGAGGTCTTTCCAAACCTGAATAAAATTGTCTAATAGTAGCCAGATTACAATGAAATAGAAGTCACCCGCACTGAATGGGTTGAGAAGGCCATTGTACCAAAGATATATATTTGTAGGTAGGTTGGATGATAAGTACACATTATGGTTAAGTACATAAGGAGTAGATGATCAATTGCCGGGCATTTTGGTTTGAAATAAAAGTGAGCCCTTTCGCTGCAGGTATTAATTTTTAATTTGAATAAAATCTTCTGCCGGTATATATTCAAAACTGTGTTAGACTGGAGTCACACGAACAATTTTATAGACAACTTGTATTGGAGTCAAGAATCCGCTACAGGTTAGCATGTTGTTGTGAGATTCTTTTACTATTTAATCGTATTTCGTATATGACTATTCAAGAATATGAGGTACACATGACATATTGTCTTCAATATGGAACTGAGCATTGGCAGGTACTAGATTTACTTGACAATAATTGTGACTCGATTCTGTGACTCCAAGCATATCCTCCGGTAAAGTGTTAGTGTAACGTTGGTTTAAGGTGAGATTTTGAGTTTGCTTCCTAGACCCCCATCAAGCTTTTTAAAACATACCCCCATGACCCTCCTTCGATATAAATGTGTAAATTTTTCGGTAGAAAAATTTCCCGACCGAAGGCCGGTTCCTCCTAAATTACAGGCTCGCTATCGCTCGCCAGAAAAACAATCCACACCTAAATGGCACGAAAGGCCTTAAAATTGACAGCAATTGGGCGTAATGTCGTAAAGTCGCCAAACTAGCGGGGTGAACGTCTTAAAATCTCAAAACTGATGGGGCTAAACATGAGGGAGAAGGAGGTTCGAAAAAAAAATCTCTTAAGTGAAAATATATCCTTAAATGAAAACAAGAATAAAATCCTAGTGTCTGGCATTCCGCAACATATGTAGGAAGCTTTGGTGGTGGGGAGTGGCCTACTAACTCTCTTTGTTTCTTTCCTGTAAAATGTTGTTGCTCATCATGTATTAAATCCATAGGCTTAAAGGCTGTGTCTGTAGGGATGAACAAAAACAATTTGAAAAAGTCCTCACTATACTTCCATCAGTATTATGCCCCGTTTCTTCATATTATTCTGGCTAACATTATGCAATGTTATTGGTTGTACTGTAGATAAGGGTACATATGAGTGAAATGGTTTATTGGGATAGCTTATAACGCTTGTGATCTCGAGAGATCTTTTCTAAACTGAACAAACGCGTTCAATTGTAGACAAAATGTATATTTAATAGCGGAGTTATATACGGACGAGTTTAAAGGTTATTATTAAGCTACTTCCTAAACTGAATAAAATCGTATACTAATAGCCAGAAAAAAAGAAGAAGCACATCCTTGTATCTGGAAAAGATTAAGCTTTTCCTAGGCTGTTATAAGATTGTGGTCGCTCTAGTTTGTGGCCCTATAGGAGTGTGGCCGTTTTGACCTCCTTCCGAGATAAATTAATGGAATAAAAAAATAGGTAATGAAATAATGAAATCTAGTTTCCGAATATGGGTTAAGGGAGGGAGAACACAAGTTAAGATATAATGGAGAGAGGGGGAGAGAGAGAGAGAGAGAGAGAGAGAGAGAGAGAGAGAGAGAGAGAGAGAGAGAGAGAGAGGAGAGAGAGAGAGAGAGAGAGAGAGAGAGGAGAGAGAGAGAGAGAGAGAGAGAGAGAGAGAGAGAGAGAGAGAGAGAGAGAAAGAGAGAGAGAGGAGAGAGAGAGAGAGAGAGAGAGAGAGAGAGAGAGAGAGAGAGAGAGAGAGAGAGAGAGAGAGAGAGAGAGAGAGAGAGAGAGAGAGAGAGAGAGAGAGGAGAGAGAGAGAGAGAGAGAGAGAGAGAGAGAGAGGAGAGAGAGAGAGAGAGAGAGAGAGAGAGAGAGAGAGAGAGAGAGAGAGAGAGAGAGAGAGAGAGAGAGAGAGAGAGAGAGAGAGGTCAGTGCACTTCAATATGCCACAAAAGTGGGGAAAAGTGGTAAACATTTTGGCTGACAAGTGAGCATCAAGTTATTACTGGTGAAAACATTCCAAAAAGAAAAAACGAAACCTGTATGCCATTTATACAAATATGTAAACAAATAATAACAGTATAATATAATTTTATACTTTCTTTGTTTACAGAAAAAGAGCAATGTTATCATCGATACAATGAAACTATTATTTCTTTAGAGCAGATGTGTACAAATTTGTTTTAATACGAAATACTAGCTAAGCAATCCTAGAATATACTTAGCTAAGAATAATTGTTCCCTACCTTTATATTAACGATGAAATCCCATGGATGCTCGTTCATTAATAACTGTGGTACCATTTAATTTAGTATTCAGGTAGCCTTTCAGTACGATATTTTCTTTAAATCAAATCTTGTTATGATTGACAATTACATTCAACCTGTGGGAGTCAAAGGGACAATTGAGATGCTATAATTATATCCCTAGGAATCTTGAAGGTCATTCTAAAAAATCGTTTCATGTTGCCAGTTTATTACAGCTGGTTTGGTAGATGGAATATAATTCAGATCTTCACTGATAAAAACAGAAGCGAAAAAATCTATGAGAATATTACTCATCTTGATTTTTTTCATCAACAAGACCTCCTCTTTCGTTAATTCGTGGTTCGATTTGAGAGGTAATCACCATTTTACTACTGACAAATCCATATACTTCCTTTTCGGTTTGATTTGCAAAACGTGATCCAAGATTATTTTTCCTGAGTTTAATTAGCTGTTTGACATTTCGTGGGCAGGCAATACTGCCTGCAACAAGTGTTTCCCAGAAAATTCAAAGAGTGATAGTCGCTATTTTAACCCGGGAACGGCGCCAAGACTCTTAAGAGTTTTACTGGGCGAAGGCGACGGGACTCTTAAGTTCCAAGGCGTAATACTCGGTTCACACATGCACGAATTAACGTCCCGTCCGTCCCCGACCCCTTAATTCCCCGTGCCTAGGCGGCGTCCTTTTTGTGAATGCATAAAATGGTCCGTGTGGGTCGGGGCAACTGCCAGAAAACGTGTTATGTTGGGACACCCACGGGACACCCACGGGACACACACGGGAGCAGTCGTCATCTAGACGCCGACTAACGGGATGAGAACGGCGGCTAAAAACCGTTGGACCGGCCATCGTGGCCACATGAGGCCTCCAGATTGATCCCGTCCTGCCTATTTTCTAGGTCGGGGACGGACGGGACGTTAATTCGTGCATGTGTGAACCGAGCTTAAAAAAGCCTTATACAAGACCCCAGTGGCACTCAAAACAAAGGAATATGTGATTAAGTGAGATAATTCCCCTCAATACCTCCTAATACTCCTCCACATGTGTCCAAATCCCCCACCTTCCCAACCTTTTTCCCCCTCCACCCCCCCCACCCCCCTTCAATCAAAACCTATTTTTCCTCTTATTCCCTTGTTTATTAGATTATTTTCCACGCCAATATCCCCACCTGGTTTCAAGGTTGAAAGGGAGGCATATAGAGATCGTAGCAAGAGAGAGACTTCACTTGCAAGACGTCAGTGTCGATTGATAAGTGAGAGGGGGAGGGTGTGCGCCGCACCGGCTCTCCTCTCATGAATGAACCGGTCAGCAATAATTCATCTTTTTCAGCCCCCAAACACTATTCCCACTTGTTTTAGTCTGTTTCATGTTAATATCTTTATATTAAACGCATATGAATAAATACTAACGATATTTATCGGATAATGACTATTTTTGTCGGGAATGAGCCTCAATACGTTCTTCTGGAGGGGACATTCAAATACCATAGCTTCGCCGTTAAAAGGTTATTATTTTTTTATTTTTTGTTTAATGTATTGGATAGAAGTGTGGTGTTCTCGTTTTATGTAGTGAAATGAATAGGAGGAGGAGGTGTTTGTGAGAGCTAGCTGGATTACTCTGTGTTAGTGAAAAACAAACAGAAACCGTGCGGGAAGCCAGACAAATGAAGCATGAATTCCAGCAAATCACATGCCTATGAGGCCTCCCCTGGGTATTGCCCTGCTCGATTAGTGCCTACAATCTCCCCAATATATATATATATATATATATATATATATATATAGTATAATTTGTTTATGTATTTGTGTACACTAAAAAAAATATATATATATATATATATAAATATATATATACAGTATATATATAGTATAATTTGTTTATGTATTTGTGTACACTAAAATATAAATAGTAATTGTATTAATCTACTTATAAGGATAGTTCATGAGTATGTATGTTATTGTCATTCTAATTTAATCTTCTCAGGCTTTGAATAGCGATTAGCTATTTCAGGAAGAAAGGTGACCCTAGATGCACGGATACGGGATGAGCGTATTGGAAACTTTAATAATCAATTGAATGAAAGCTGAATACTGGAATTGCGTATACCATGGGCTATGATAAGTGTTGTTAGTGGCACGCTGAATGAAATCATTGGCAACACTGTTCTCAGTCAAACTAACCCCTCTCGAATGATAAGTAGAGCGAGAGTCCTCAGTCTAACTCAAGCAGTAAGGTGTGAGGGTGCACTTTCGATCTCTTTAAACATTCCTGATATTTCGCCTGACTATTGGTTAGCTTATATATAATACTATATAATAGGGTTTTATATCTCGATAGTTTTGTTTATGATCTAGTGATCAAGGAAGGGGAGATGACCGTTAGAGGACTCCTCGAAGGTGAAGTTTAGACTGGAAGAGGCGATGAATCGTTGTTGAAGGTCACGTAGCTCCTGTGGGTCCACATGACCACATGTCCTCAGATCACAAGACAGACGAAAACATAATGAGAGACATTATCAGCAACAACGTAAAAACTACGAACCCTGACCAACACCTTAAACTCACCATATACTACAAATCGAGGAAAACATCACAAGTAGTCATTCGCAACAGCCCGGCTACCGCTAAGAAACCGTCACAAGAGGACCATGTCATATACCGACACACCTGTAACAGTGAGGACTGTGGACCTCACACTTATGTCGGTTTGACAAGGACTCGTCTGTCACGTCGCCTTACCTTCCACCTTCAAGCCGGAGCTATCAAGGACCACTACCACACATCCCCACACCATCAGGAACTCACCAGACCTGACTTAGATAAACACACCTCTATTCTTGATAAAGAAATAGACTCACGCCGCCTATTCATTCTTGAAGCTATATATATACAAACATACCAACCTACTTTAAACACACAAGCGGAATACAGCCAGATCCTACCCTCGGCATGCCCTTCCACAGCGAGGCCCCCCATGATGCCCCCAGGAATGCCCCCTTCACACACGCAGTCGAACGACGCAGAGGCCCCGCCCACTCCTGCGTCCGGCCAGCCTACCAGAGCTAGTCTTAGGTTAGCCAACCAGCGTGCAGCTAGCACACAATAATCCCTCTCTTGATCTTGTATCGCCTATATAAACTCGACTTATCGCCTTCTAACTTCATGCAGACATAATATTAATTCAAAGCCATGGCCTTAAAACTGGAGACAACATGCACATCCCCGGATTTAAGGTTATTCAATCAAACATATATGAACGCCACTCAGACGGTACAGCAATTGCTATTAGACATGGACTACAGCACAAAATCACAGATAATTTCCTTGCCAACACCCTAGCTATAGAAGTACAGACAGACACAGGCTCAATCACCATTGCCACAGATTACATACCTCCTAGTAGACCTTTCATCCCAACCCCCGACTATATTACTCTATTCAGAAAAAACACTCCAGTATATCTATTCGGCGACTTAAACGCCAATCACCCCAACTTCGGATACAGAAACACCAATACTGTAGGAAGACAACTTCACAACCTAATCACAACACGAATCATACAACACATTGGACCACACTTTACCACATTTCACAACCAAAACACATCTACAACACCGGACATTATGCTGAGCAATTATCATACTTACCATCATCTCCATGCTAGCCGAGGACCACTAACCACGAGCGATCACCAAATTGTAATCACAGAAATAAACTGCTATCCCATTATTATACCAATCCCTGACAGATCGAATTATAAAGCAGCCAACTGGGAAGAATTCCAAAACCACATAACAACACATACAACCAATAACACACAGAACACATTACTCTAGAAGAAATAGATCATGAAATTGAAGAATGGTATAACAACATCCAATCAGCTACCAAAGAACACATTCCTATGAAAAATCACAAAACACCCACAGGAAAAAAACCCTCTTACAACACTCAAATAACAATCCAACAATACAACACATTAAGACAACATGCAAGCATACACGGATGGACAGCAAACCACTATAACAGATACAAAAATCTCCAACATAGATTAAAACAAACACTCCAAGAAGAAAGCAACACCAACTGGGCTAATAAACTTGTACAAATTTCCGACGCATACCCTGATTCTCAAACATTCTGGAGAAAGATAAAATCTCTCACTGGCGAACCTCCCCCCACAGCACACTACCTTTTAGACCAACAACAAAACAAAATCACTGACATACCACAACAAGAAAGACTACTCCGAGACATCTGGGAAAAAGTACTAAACGAAGAAGAGGAAGATAGCGATGATGAAGATGATAATGTTAACATAGTAAACAACTACATACAAAATAATTGGCAAAGAACAACCCCCCACCATACCTCAGACCCTTCCAGACTTCAAATTCACTGCCCCCTAACTAGACCCATCACCAATTATGAAGTCATCAAAACCATCATAAAATCAAAAAACACATGTCCAGGTAAAAGCGGTATTAATAAAGTCATAATGTCAAACCTTCCCGAACCCGCCATCACAAAATTCACCTGGATCCTTAACGCATCGCTATCGGCAGGCTATTTCCCAGATGCCTTAAAAAAATCAATTCTAAAACTCATTCCAAAACCCGGAAAAAACCCACACCTTCCCACAAATTACCGACCAATTTCTCTTCTGGAAGTCCCTGGAAAGACCTTTGAGAGAATCATTAACACACGCCTCAGAACACACCTCGAATCAAACAATCTTCACTATAAGCATCAATTTGGCTTCAGAAGCCAAAGAGGAACAACGCAGGCACTAACACTAATAACAGAAGAAATAGCAAACAGCAAAGCAGACGGAGGACAATGCCATCTTGTCCTGAGGGACATAACCAAAGCATTCGATAAAGTTTGGCACCAAGGACTAAAACAAAAAATACTTCAGCTCAACCTTCCCTCTATCACTGAGAGACTCCTATGCGATTTTCTCAATGATAGAGAGGCACAAATCAAAATAGATTCATTCATCGGAGACAGCTTTGTCACCACTTGCGGCGTCCCTCAGGGAAGTGTCTTGTCCCCAACACTATTCACAATATACACACGCGACACCCCAGAATCTCTCACAGGTCTAAACATCAGCTATGCCGACGACATCACCCAAATAATCAGTTATGAGGGGAAGTCCAAGCATCTGATGAACTCCAGAACCAGAAGAGAAGTCGAAAGAGTCAACAACTTCGAAAAACAGTGGAAGATCAAAACAAACACTAATAAATTCACAGTCATTCCTCTCGGATCTAAGAGAAACGAGGACCTTGTCGTTGATGGAGAACTAATACAGTTCCAACCCAACGGCAGGGCCCTCGGCCTAAAAATTTCAAGCACTAGCTACATAACAAACGTCAGTGAGAGAAAAGGAAAAGCAATCCACGCCCTCAGCAAACTCTTTAGACTAAGAAACTTAGAAACGAGAATAAAACTCCATCTAATCAAAGCACTAGTACTTCCAATCTTAGAATACCCCCCAATCCCCACCATTGCCTTAAGCAAAACTCAGATAAAAATTCTACAACGAGTGCAAAACAAAGCCCTGAGATTCGCAACCAACACACGCTACCCTTACGCCCACACCACCCAAGAACTTCACCAGGCAAACGGCCTTCTCCCAATTAATATAAAATTATATTACCAAGCTAAAAAGATATGGCAGACCATAGAAGCCATAGACGAAAACACATATAACACAATAATAGACAAAAGACAACACATAAGACACTTTAACAGAAACTTTCCAAGTAGCCTCAGTATCATAAACGAAGAGGAACCAGACCCTATTTATACCTAAATTCTTATCAGCCAGCTAGCTATCCTGACAGTAGGACCCACCTTAGCCTAGCTACAAATGCAACTAAATAAATAAATGCAGGAATTTAAAGCACTGTCACTAGCTAGGACCATAAGTCCTCAAACTTGCAATTACCACAGCTTAAGCCCATCTTGCAACATGGGCACAGAATAGGTTTAGCAAACAGCCCTCAACACCATTGTAATTTGCCATAGAAATTATATATCACAGATTAGATTAACAAACAGCCCTCAGCACCATTGTATTTTGCCACAGAAAATTATATTGTAAAATGATGTGAACAATAAACAAACAAAAACAGCAAGGTGGCCGGCCCACCAACTTTACTCTTCCACTGTATTTCATCTTTCCTACTTTCTCTTCCACCCACCCACTCTGTGGTGCCTCTCTTCACCCCCTACCTTTAAAAACAAAAAAAAAAAAAAAAAAAAAAAAAAAAAAATCTAACTTCACTTCTCCTTGATAATGATCAAACGTCGGAACCATTTGCAAACCTCCTTTACCAACTTCCTGAAAATACCAGAAAAACTATACGAAAAATTGAGAGTATCAATAAAAAACTCAATAATGCAAACTGTGCCTATTATTTTAATCTCACCTGCCTGAAAGAATATATATATATATATATATATATAGAGAGAGAGAGAGAGGGAGAACAACTGTAATTTTTACCCAACCACACACCTCCCACTTCCAATATTCTTTCACATACAAAATATACTAAATGTGGAATAGTTTAAACTGTAATTTATATATTTTCCAAGTTAACAATGTACAAGCATTTGAAAAACAAATTTACATATGCTTAATAATAAGAACTATGTAAAATAATGCAAACATGTTTTCAATAAAATATAGCAAATATGCTGATCTTTAGATAGTTATTTTGATGTGTTCACTTTGACTAGCCTCACATATATTACAATTTTAAAGAGAGAGAGAGAGAGACGTTCTGATGTGCTATGATGAATGTGAAAGAAGAGTAGGGAAGGAAGGAAAGATTAGAGATATTGAGGAGAAATTAAAAGGGAATAAATGACGAGAGAAGTAACAATGAAGAGATGAGGTTAGGAGAGCACGGCGACTAATAAAAAGATTGCGACCTAAGAATAATAATAGCTGGACAGGTGAACAAATATAAAAGGAAATCATAATAAAAAAGAAGAAGAATACATTAGTATCATCCCCGGAGGAAATGGGTTGAAGAGAAAACAAATGGAGATCAGATGATGGAAACCCTGATAAAGGAGGGAACTGAAAATATAGAGAAAAGTACATGCATGAATAAAATGGATGAACACATTAGGGGTAGTGCAATTTTGTAAGTATTAGATACAGTTTTATACAACAAAGTGTATATACACAGACACAGCTAGATAATGGATAGATATAAGAAGAGAGATAGAGATTTACATATATTTACATAGATACACTGACCACACAGACCTTACGATCCCAGCGAGGTGGTCAGGACTTAATTCTAGTAGAGATAGCTAACCCGAGAATAAAGGACAGTGGAAGGAAAGGATAGCAAAGAAGAAGAAGAGAGAGAGAGAGGATGAATGGGGAAAGATATAGAGGGGTGCTAGACAGATAAGGTAAATAAATGAGACCAGCACAATGTGAATAAAACATGAGGATCAAGAATCAGAGAAAGAAACTAAGAAGATATGGCATTCGAATGTGAAGAATAAGGTGAGATCAAAGCATTAATAATTTATCAGCAAGTAAAGAAATCACCAAACATAAACATTAAAGGCACATTTTATAAGCCTATGAAATGTATGAGTGAATATAGGAAATTTAAAAAGGGAAACTAGTAATTTGAAATAATGAATACCAATTAAAGGCAAATATACATTAAAGATATATTGGAGGGAATAACAATATACAACAGTGCATTGAATATAATGTTTAAAGTGAGAGACAGAGAGAGAATAATTTGAATATTTAAAATGAAGTAGGAAAACAGATAATACACTAATACTTGTACAATGGCTAGCCTATATACAGTGCAGTATTCGTATGTGGATGCAATAATAATATAATTAAAATGTTCCTGGGGCTCTCAAAATATGAGAGTACAAGTATGTACCTATATGAACATTCACTGTTACCAATTACTTATTAGAGAGCTAACCTATAAATTCATTCAGCGCCTTAACACTTCTGAGAACAATATAACTCCCAGCATAGTGTACACCTCTAGGAATCTTGCACATTGGAGGAGGTTGCTCTAAGTCTAACCTTATGTAATGTATTCAGGTCTGCTACTTTACAGAATTAGCATACCGGTACTGAACCGCATAGTGCAGTACCGGTATTTCTATACTGTACTGTGGCAATTTCCTGTACCGGTAGCTAAATTATGTGAGGCATAGTACTGTACACTATTAAGACATTTGATCATTAAAATATGCAGTAATTTGATGGCCACTGTTTTTGGTTGGGACAGTGCTGTGAACTACATACTGGCAAACTGGGTAGTATTCTATTTTGTGTATGTATGTATACGTGTATGTTATTGTGAGGTGTATAATGTATATGGACCCCATTATGGTCACCTATGTACTGTGTGAGGTTGGAATAAATCATTATTATTTTGTATTATTATTATTATTGAATATGTAAGAAAGGAAATACTGTAGGTCCAATTGTCCATTGTATATTTGTTCTTCCTCCTCCTCCTCTTCCTCGTCTTTCTTGTCATGTCTCTTCTACATTTCCCTTGTTTTCCTTCTGCGTCATTCTGTATTCTTTCTTCTTCATGTTTTTAGTTAGTTCTCTTATTGCTGTGTTTGTTTTTCCTTCTCTTACACCCGTCTACTACTTTTCCCATTTTCTCTATATATTACCCATTGATATTATTTTCCTCGTACTAGCAACTCCATTGCCTCTTTCTTCTGTATTTTCCTTAAACTATTTTCAAATTATCCATTGTCCACTATATTCTGTATTAGATTCCTCAGTCTTTAATCATAATCATGATCACCACCACCATCTTCACAATTAATATACTATATCCTCATCAATTGTCATCCAAATTATCATCTCATTCATTATAATTCATCTACTACAGAATCTTTGTGATCAATATAATGATTAGCCTTACCTTTCCAATATCATGTTTGATCTCAATTGGGTAAACAATTACCTTTCTCAGTTTTCATCTGACTGTCCTTCGTCTAAAAAATATAGATGCAGATCCTACATTGTCACTTTCGTGATTAGGAACGTAAACATTACCAAAATTACAACATTGACATTTGTTTATATTATCAAAAATCATCTGCAATATATAATCTTCCAATCATCCATATTAATTTGAACTCTTTGTGCCCATTCTTCTTCCTAATTTATCACGCTTTTCCGTTTCAATCTTCATGACGTTACCTAAATGTGTCGTTCATTTGTTTTTGTTATTTATCTGTCATATATTGTCCTTATATCTTCAACAATCGTTCATTATACCTCTTATTTGTTCTCGTTCGACTTTGTTATCATTATCATCTCCTAGGCCTTGCTTCTTCCCGAAGAAACCCCGCTAAAGGATGACCTATGCAGAAACGCCTACAGGGTACTTTGTCTACACTTCCTTTGCCCGTACCACAATGTTCTTTCCACTATGTGGGAGAATATTTGTCCATACCATTGGTGATTTACAATTACAAGCGGTTACACTTCACTTCACTTCCATGTGAAATTCTTGGCATTCTGTCCTCATCCATAGTCGACCCACCTCAAAGAACTTCTCTTAATCAACGTAACCACTCTACATTCAATGCTCAGAAAAATGCTCCTTCATTCCAAAAGACTTATAATATTTATACTTCTCTATATTACTCACTCAAACCAGCTTGCTCACACCAAATGTCATTCCGAAATAACGCATTCTCCCAGCTCAAAGTTTCGAAAAGACCTCATCACCTGCTCCATTGAGTCGTGTCTTTAATTAATGTCCTTTAATTATCAATCTTCAATACTGTATTCACTTTAATAAATAATCCTCGGCTTCCCACCTTGTCCTCAAAAGAACAAATAATGTTCTATTCTTAAGCCCTTAATCCCAGTCTCCGATTCAACTAAGTAATTAATTCTTAGACACCATTTCGACCTATACCTAACCATTAGTCCTGAACTTCCAATCTCGCCCTCCACCTCCTGGTCCTCAACCTCAACCTCCTCAACATCAAAAGTGACGCTGAGTTCAATCTCAACTTTGGCCTCTGAGCTTGTCCAGGCATACTCGAGGCGTCTGTGTGTTGCAGGACTGTCTGTGTATGTTGCAGGACTGTCTGTGTGTGTTGCAGGACTGGCTGTATGTGTTGCAGGACTGGCTGTGTGTGTTGCAGGACTGGCTGTGTGTTGCAGGACTGTCTGTGTGTGTTGCAGGACTGGCTGTATGTGTTGCAGGATGGTCTGTGTGTGTTGCAGGACTGGTTGTATGTGTTGCAGGACTGTCTGTGAATGTTGCAGGACTGTGTGTGTTGCAGGACTGGCTGTGTGTGTTGCAGGACTGGCTGTATGTGTTGCAGGACTGGCTGTGTGTATTGCAAGACTGTCTGTGTGTGTTGCAGGATGTGTGTGCGCACTCGTGTGTGTCTGCTATTTTGTGTGTGTGTGTGTGTGTGTTAGATCACGTGTTTGTGAGTGTGCTTGTGCGTTACAGAGTGGAAGCGAGTGTGTGGGTGTGGGTGTGAGGGAAGGAGGAAAAGCGTGTGTGTACAAAGGAGTACAGAGGAAATCAAGCAACAACATATCTAGTGACCCTTCTAGGCTGCTTGTCCTCCAAAACACTGAGGATCAAGTGTCCAAACAGTGGTTTAGAGTGGGTAAGGGAACATTGGAAAGGGAACTACTGCCCTGGAACTAATGTCCGTGGCAGGATTAGGAAGTTAGTAGGGGACAGATGGGTTAGTAACTGAGGGGGGATAAAATTAAGTTATTAATTTACAAACGCAGTCAGTCGCGGGTTTGATGCGAGATAAAAGGTGCAAAAGGTGCCAGACGAGCCCATCCTAGCAAGGGAGCGAGCTGTCGCTTCAAACAGTCTACTGCACCAAATCACCACCCATAACGAGGGGCGTCGCGCTCCTTGGTGCCGCTAGAAGAGTGGCGAACACATCATAAGGTAAGGTATTTATGTCTAGGAGCAGTTTAAATAAATCAACGTTGCTGCAGTCTATAACGTTTCGGGGAAGCCGATTCCACAAGTTGACAACTCGATTGAAGAAGAATTTCTTTGATTCGTGTGAGTTAAAAGATTTACCAGTAATTTTGCAACCGTTTCCCCGCATGTAATTAGATTGGTCGATAGTGAAGTACTTTCTACAGTTCATATTGTCGATGCCTTTGATGATTTTGAACACTTGAATTAAGTCGCCTCTTAATCTGCGCTGGGTTAAAGGAAATAGATTTAATTCTCTAAGACGCTCCTCGTATGGTTTGTTCTTTAGGCGAGGCATCATTTTGGTAACTCTACGTTGAACTCGTTCAAGCTTGTCTATATATTTTTGGTAATAAGGGCACCAGGATTGAACGCAGTATTCCAGAAGAGTGCGGACTAAGGAATTGTAAAGGGTTAGGATAACGTCTTTGGATTTATGCTCAATGACCTACCTATAAAGCCAATTATATGGTTTGCCTTCTTAACAACTTCTGAACATTGTTGACTCGGTTTTAGGTTACTCGATATCATTACTCCGAGATCGGTTTCTCTGTTTACATTCTTAAGCTGAGTGCCATTCATCGAATAGTGTGCTTTCTCATTTTGGTATCCGATATGTAGTACTGTACATTTATCCGCGTTGAAACTCATTTGCCAAATTTGGGCCCAACATGACAACTTATCTAGATTGTGTTGCATATCGTCAACTTGTTCTTTTGAGAATACGCTATTTGCAATTTTTGTATCGTCAGCAAATTTTTAGATTGTACAGGTGAGACCCTCATCTATGTCGTTGATGTAAATTAAAAAGATAATTGGTGTGGGGGGGGGGGGGATTACTGCGATGGAACAGGAAACTGACGTTGCAGGGGTGTCTGTGTGTTGCAAGGGTGTAGATCTGTGTTGCAGAGGTTTATGTCTGTTGTAGGGGGTGTATGTCTGTGTTGCAGGGGGGTATGTGTTTTTAGGCTGTATGTCTGTGTGTTGCAGGGGTATATGTCTGTGTTTCAAAAGTGAATGTCTTTGTTTTAAGAGTGTATGTCGGTGTGTTGCTGGGATGTATGTCTGTATGTTACAGAGGCGCATGACTTGAGTTGCAGGTGTGTCTCTGTGTTTCCAGAATATCCATGTGGTCTTGGAGTTCTGCATGACTGATTGTGCTTCCATATCCCGAATTGTTTCCTGTCCTTCCAGATTCCCCCCAAGTTCGTGATACCCGTAATAACGAACAGTTTAGACACGCAGACATAATGTGTTGACATTATTTATTTAACCACGCAAAAATATTTTATTCTCTTCAGTAGGCAACACTCAATGTTTCCAATGTATTATGGTTGTTTGAAAACAAATTATATGCAGTTTGTGTATACAGTCCTCTTTTTCACGTATTTTACTTGCATAATCTACGAAGGTTTAGGTGGTTTTATTTTCAATAATGTGTGTCTGTTTCTAAAATCTGTATCAATCAAGATATTTCCAAAGAGGAAACGCCATCACTTATTGCACGTAAATCCCACTCCCACCCTCCAAGCATACACAAGCGAATACATTAATCTGATTGACAAATGTCGTTTAATATTAATATAGAGGCTTAACTTTTATAAGTTAATATACTTTACCTTATGTTATAACTGATCCAAGACCTCATACACCCTTAGTTAAATGTTAATATAATATATGCTATTATAACTAAACCTAGTAGTATGACTTACCTAAGTTAAGAGTTACTATATCTTATTTGATATGACAGTCAATTTAGAATTTAATATTTTCAGGAGTTCAATTTTACAAGTAGGTATAGCTTACGTGTTTTCAGTTTATATATCAAGTGTTATGATTTGTGGTAAGATACTGATGGAAATGATACTGATGATAGTGATTGGTTTGCAGTGGTAGTCTCATTCATTGTAATATACTTAGTGCTGATAGTCGATGATAGTAGAAATGGTCAAATTCAAAGGTTTGAGTAGGGTTCCTAGGTTTTTTTTTCTCTGCTGCGAATATATTGCCCATCTAATATGCAACATCTTAAATGGTCTTGTTCTAAAGTAATCCCGCAAACAGAAGGAACAGCTGTGGTTAGTCATGATGGTCAAGTTTCAAGTAACAGGTATAAACAAAATTCCTCACGGGTATATAATCTACAAACATGTATTAAGGGGGGTCACCGGCTTCTTTTTTTATCTTCCTCTCCTTTTCTCTCTTTCCCTTGCTTTTATTCATTCGGCCAATTCGGCCAACTGTTTTAAGACTTTTATCCCCATCCAGGTGTCGATTTCTTCCTGGCGAGCGATAACGAGCCAGCATTGTATGGAGTAATCCGGCTTCGCCGGAGAAATTTTTCTGTCCAAAAATATACAAATTTTGCTTGCTGTCAAAACAAAGATATACAGTATATATATATATATATGCTGGCTCGCTACCGCTCGCCAGGAAAATATTGACACCTGGATGGGGATAAACGTCTTAAAACAGTAGGCTGAATGGGGCCGAATAGATACAAGCCAAAGAGAGGGAGAGAAAGAGAAAAAAAGGCGAGGTGGGCTCCCTTAACCGTTTAATTATACGATGATGCATCGCTTATTTTTTATTCTGGATTTCATTAGCCGACCTTCTTCAGTTTAGGAAAGGACTGTTCGCGAGTCATAAAGGTGAATGTCATAGAAATTACCCCTTTGATTCCCAGAAGGCTTTCCAAATTTGAGTCAAATCTGCTAATAGCCAAAAATATCGAATATAGTTGAACCAAAAACAAAAACAAAAACGCCATAGTACATACAGGGTTAATAACACTTGCATGATCAAATTGCATTCCTGAACGTAAGGAGAAACGTAAATCGAAATGTTGGGTGAAAATGATAGTCATGTATTTAAGCATAATTGATTACTGTGTATCTGTTTTGTGACAATAAACTCTCTTGAATTGAATTTAATTGGAATTGATTACAAAGTATACATAATTATGTATAGTTCGGATCTGTTGCAGTTTATTGAGGGTAATAATTGTAAATGACAGTGGTGATAAATTATCTAGACCAGATATGCAGTCTTACCATAACTGATATTAAGGTCACATCAATTTGATATTTTACATGATATAGAAGATAAATACAATGCCACGCAGACATACAAGTTTTCCATGAGTTAAATAGTAAATAGAATGACTCAGACCTACAGGCAAACTTCTAGCCTCGAGGACGTATGCTGGTCTCACGCTCAGATGAACCCACAATCTGATGTTATTCTTCGCTGCCAGCCAGCAAGCAACCAGTAGGAATATTCCGTGGGGAATGTTGGTATAATATATAATACATTTTAAATGATAATCGTGCTCGAACAGACCCACTCACGGACGTAAATAACAATGGTTTGATTGTGATAATATATGTCGCAGTGCTTGAAGAAAATAAGAAGACACATAAGAAAACGGGAGTCTGCAGAAAGCCGATTGGCACACATAAGGCAGATCCCCTTCTCACAAAACCCATCGCTTCCATCTGCCTAGCTAATTTGATCTTGGAGCTCTCTATCGTTCTTGATCCTACTATAGCAATCGGTACCCTATTCCATATATCTACAACTTTGTTACCAAACCAGTGCTTGCCTATATCTTTTCTGAAACGGAATTTATCTAATGTGTAGCCACAATCACTGAGCTTTAGTATATCTTACATGTCCCCTTTATTAATCCCACTTACCCACTTGAACACCTCTATCATATCCCCTGGAACTCTACGCCTCTCTAACGAATGCAAGCCTAATTTATTCAACCTTTCTTCATATGGAAAACTTCTAACATTATGGTTAATTTTTTTCATTCCTCTTTGCATTGCGTCCAAGGAAATTATGTCCATTTTGTTATAAGAATACCAAAACTGAAAAGCATAAACCATATGTGGCCTCATTAATTCTAGGTAAAGTTTCAAGAATACGTCAGCCGTTTTGTTACTCACGCTTCTATCCAAGAACTCTGCCTTATTTCGAACACTGTTACATTTGTTTCTTGGTTTCAGATCACTGCTGACGATGACTCTCAAATCTGTTTCACTATATGAGTTACTTATATATATATATATGTCGTCTAATTTATGTCCTGCATATTCTATTGACTTTCATCTACATCAAACTTTATCTGCCAATGTACTGACTATTCGAGTAATGTATCTAATTCCCTTTGGAGAGCCTCAATATCATTATCCGGATGATTAACTCTTCCTATAGTAGTGCCATCCACAAATTTACTGATTTTGCTAGTTATTCCACATTAAGGTCGTCAATATAAATGATGAAGATCAGAGAGCCTAAAACAGATCCATGTGGGCCTCCACTCTTAACTACACCCAAGTCTGATTGTATACAATTTATGCCAACTCTTTGCTTCCTATCAATTTACCATGACCTAAATCATCTAAGTCCCCCTCCCCCCTCCGCCATTCCATGAACTTCTACCTTTATCAGCATTATTCATAGGGGACTTTATCGAATGACTTGGAAATCTAAATACATTGTATCATATTCCTTGTCATTGTCTACTGCTTCGTATACTTGGGAATAGAAGGCCAGTACATTAGTGAATCAGGATTGACCCTTTTGAATTCATGCTTGAGCGTCTTTTAAAGTTGGATACTTTCTAAATGCTCTCTGAATTTGTGTGCAATAAATTATTCTAATAATTTGCTTATTACTGTTGTCAAAGTAATTGGACGATAATTTGAATCAATAAATGTGTCCCTTTTTTTAAAATATTGGTACAATTGCAAGTCTCCACTCATCAGGGACTAGACCCAAATTAAGCAAATCATTAAATAATGCTGTTAAAGAGTAACTAACATCTTATTTACATACTTGTAATACTTTAAGACACATGAAGTCGGTCTAGGTGATTTTTGTGGTTTTAGCTTTTCTAGCTGCTCAAATACATAGTTTCATCTTATCTTTACTTTACTTAAAATATTATCTATGCTTCCATTATACATCAGACGGACCTCCGGTATCTATGAGAATTCCTGACTCCGTATTATTAGGACATATTTTGTTCCTTACTTGTGTTATATATAACTGGAAGAACCCCTTCGGATTGCCTTACTATTCCCTAGCGATTTTGATTTCGTAATTATGCTTAGCATTCCTAATATCAGCTTTAGCTTTCCTATTAAGATTTGCATAATAATTATTATGTTCTCTCCACCAACCAACTTTACTCCTAAACTCGATTAATGAAATTAACAAACGCATGTGGCAGTCCGGGGATTCGAACCTAGGATGCTCACACCGAAAATCAACACACTTATGCATTGCACCATTTGTGTTTAAATGTTGTTGACCTCTCTTTATTTTCCTGTAAACCTACCTTATGTGTGCTGTTACTCTTCATCCATCTTGTGTCCCTATTTTTGGATCTCGAGCGCTTTTTAGGTGTATATTCACCTTGGACATTACTAATAATTTTGTTAATTTTAGCTGAATTGAAAATAATATGCTGTGCTGCTCATTTGTGCCTAAATCTTAAAATTTGACTACCTGCTATCCTCAATCCACCATTTGGCCTTTCATTATTCAGGGACTCTACATGCGTATCTCCAAACACACCTGTCATGTATGTTTGTATATTTATTTTGATAGTGAAAGATACCTTGAATGTAAAAGCGATAATAGGGTTGGGTGGTGGCTGATAACGACCGTGTTTGATGGAGGAGCTATAATGGTTTGGTGGTTTTCACAAGTACGCCAAGGTAGCCTTGTCTGTTTCCTAGTCATTCAGGTGTGACTTTAACCTCATGACTCAGGGACAAGTGGCTTAATTCTCCACTTTTGGTAATGCACAATATTAACGAAAATTAGGGGACGCTGTGAAACAAGCTGTGGCAAAATATCATACTGATCCAACTGTTTGTTAATTAAGTTGTTCCCGATAAAACGATGCCACACGGCCTCTGAAACCCATAGTAGTTATTAAGTTTTGTGAAATATATATGTTATTGAAATAAATATTATTTACCATTGTAAAATGTATTTATTTCATAGTTAATAAGTTTTCATAGACTTAACCTAATTTTTAGCTTGACTTAACCCTTTAAAATCTGTCATTCGATTTTTGCCTTGCATATTTTCTGTTCATGCTTCATTTTCAGTGTTAAATTTATCTTTAGAGATCTGTGCAACTAAATTGAACGTTCTTAATATTGTGTTAATTTCTATGATTAAATAGCTGTATAATAATATTTCATGTGATTGCAAGCAATTATTTGTTAAAGTATACTTTAGCTTTAATTATTTGCATTGCATCAATAACCTTGTATATTTAAATATTGTTCACTTACAAATCTGTTAGAAAGGTTTTCTTGTCATATATATATAATATGTCATATATTCTTATACGTCCTGAATTTCCTGTTGTTTGTTTTGCTCTATTTAATTATCAAACCCAGTTTTGTAAATGTACATGCTAGTTTTCCTGAACCAGGTTTTTTGCTTCACTTCATAAATAGGTGGAGACCATTATAACCTAACCTAACCTAACCTAAGTTAGGTTAGTAACCAGTCATTTCACAGATTGATTGAAATACCTAGTTTCACAGTCTGACTGTAATATATATATACCGGGTATGTATGTATATATATATGTACACACACAAACTCCACCTCACCCCCCCCCCCCCCACCACCACACACATACACACTTTACGCCCTCTAATTATCCCGCGGCCAGAACATATCACCACAAACTTCTCTCTAATTTTAGCACCGAAGTTAGCCTCCCACTGTGGCGGAAAAAGTTAGCAGTGACTGTCTGTATTTAGGTTAGATTTTGGTTTACCCAGTCTAAATTTACATTTTGAATAATCTGTATTAGAATTAGATTTTGTTTTATTCGGTTTAGATTTACATGTTGAACCATCTGTATTGAGGCTAGATGTTGGTATGTTCCAGTCTAGATTTATATATTGAACCAGTCTAATATACAGAGTGTTCGTAAAGTCCCTGAATGATTACAAATGGTTATTAAATCCAAACCATTAGAGATTAAATGTTGCGGTTTGTGGATTATATGGAACACCCAGTAGAGTTTAAAAAAACAATATATATACAATTACACACTTCCAAACATCACAATCCTTCGCGAACGGATAACGGAATGTATACGTAACGTCACCGATGATAATTATGCTGAGGGTCACATGGCAAGAAGTCAATTGTCGGTTAGATGCATTGAGGGCCATACACAGATACCACATTGAAGTGTTACGAAACTCTATTGTGTAATTGTTTATTGTTTTCTAAAACTATGTATAAATCATATAATGCACAAAACCACATCACTTTATTGTTAATGGTTTGGGTATGATAACTATTCAAAATCACTCGAGGACTTTACGAATACCCTGTTCAACAATACACAAATAGGTAAATATGGTTACATTTGGAAGACCAATAAACAAAACCCTTCCGCCTATTTGTCAGTTCTTAGATAAAATTAAAATTTACTCATAACCCAAACAAAAATAATAGCATGCCGTATCCATAACTTACATATATTGTTTCTGTGGTAAATGCTTAATATGCCTCCAGAAATTTTACTACGAAACACCCAAGAGAATACGAACCCAAGAAAATGCACATAAAACGGTATCTGCACTTACGATAAACCTATGGGAAGTAACCTCTTCCCTCTGTCTTCCTATTCACACACACACACACATACACAAACAAACACACCTTTACATGCACACTCACACACACTTATCTTTCACAGCAGAGAGAGAGAACGAGAGAGAGTGAGAGAGAGAGGGAGGGGGAGGGGGGTCGGAAGTTTATACCTCCTTCGATCAGCTTGTAGATTAAGGCAAATGAGTTTAGTCATAAAAGGTAAACAATCCTATTTCCCCTCCTCGCCTCACCTTTCCTCCCCCTCTTCTTCCCTGCTCGTTCCCCTCCTCCTTTCTCTTCTCCCCTTCTAACCGCGCCTCACCCAACCTTTCCTCTACTTTTCTCACCTGCCCTCTCCTCTCTTCCTTTCTGTTTATCTTCCCACCTCGCTTCACCTTACTTCATCTTTCCTCTCCTCTTCTCATCTGCCCTTTTCTTCTCTTCCCCTCTCTTCACCTTACCTTACGTAATTTCTACTGCCTTCTCCCCGCATCCCGTTTGTTTCTCTTCCCCTCTTTTCTCCCTTCATCACCTCGCCTAATTTTTCCTTAATTATCCCCTGCCTCTTTCCCTCATCGCTTCTCTTCTCTGTTATGTTCTCCTCTCCTCAGCTCACCTCACCTCATCTTCCATCCCTTCTAGTTTACAGTCCTTTCCTTTCCTCTCTTCTTTTCTTGTCCCCTCTCTTCATCCATCATCACCTTGACTTACTTAACCTTTTATCTTTGAACGTATTCAATCCCTCTCGCCTTCCCTCCCGTCCTCCGCCCGTCTATTCTGTCCTTATGTTTTCTCTTCCTCACTCTTCTTCCCTTCTCTCTCACCCCTCTCTACTCCTCTCCTCCTTCCTGCTCTTATCTTATCATTTCTTGTATATCCTATATTTTATATCCTTTAACTTTGTTATATATTGTGTCTTTCCCACCCCTCTCCTCTATTAACCTTATCCTTTGCTGTCTTTTTATCTACCTAGTATCTAGTAGCTTAACAGTGTAGATATCCAAACTGCCCAGTGAAGACCAATAGGTCTGCAGCAGTTTGTAAGTCCTTTGTATTCATGTATATCTATGTACCGCATCTAATCACCTTATTTCTCCCTCCTTCATCTTTGCATATCTTATTTACTCTTTTCTCTTGTATGTTTACTATAATTATGTTCTCAACATGCTCCGCTTTTCCTTTCCTTTCCTTTATTCTCTCCCTGCTATTCTTTAAATTTCCTTGTATAAGATACTCCCACTATTTTCTTCCGTTGGAAAGGAAACGTTGAATTAGAGGGAGATATGTATACACATTGATAAGATCTAAGGGCTATTCTCGTTGACCACCCTGTCACCCTCTTTGTCACGTTAAGCCTATGTTAAACCCTGCCTCTGACTCAAGGTCCTTCTGAGTTATACGATACCCATCTCTCCCCTTTTATGTCTATCCCCTCACATCGTTCTTGTTAAAACAAATCTTCAGATAAGGTATACTAACTCTAACACTACTTTATGGAAGGTACTTTATCAGATGCAAAATACATTAAGGTATAATATCGTAATTCAGGAAAAGCAGTTTTATAATATTGTAGGTACAAAATCAAGTAAGGTATAACTATAATAACTTGGTTTATGGTCGGGAAGATTTTGCCTTAGCTATAGCGCCGGGTAATGTAAAATAACTAACCTCTTAAGGCTTAGGTATTTAATAAATATAAAATCAGATAATTTATAATAACTTGCTTTTAGCTAAGGCTTTAAATAAGTTGCAATATCAAGCCAATAGTAATAATTATTTCATGATTAATGGACATAATCTGTGTTTTATTAATTTCACTCAAACACCAAACACCTCCAATGAAATTAATGAAAACATACATGTGATCCACCAGGATTCGAACCTCGGTTATCACACACAGACTTCAAACACTCTAACCATATTACACCACCAAGACAGTTAAAGGTTTATGCACAAGCCTACGACTTATTATCCATTCTCGAATACTGGATATTAATCTAATCATGTACATATTCCCACCTGTGCTATGGTAGCTTGATGTTTAAGTGAGGGAGAAACATATTCACAGATCATATGGACCGGCCTCGCTACGAAATATCCCTGAACCGTATACTGATAATCTATTTGTATTTAACACATAATTATATACTATCATAAACATACTACCATAGACATATTACCATAGACATAACATCAGGTGTGGTATTGGATGGTCTTACAGGCACTACTGGCTTTGTGTAGTTTATAAGTTTGTTGCTGTGTTATGGTATGTTGTGTTCACTTCTTTAAGGAGAGATGGTTCACTTTTTGGGCGATTTTTGCATGTATTCCTCCCTAGACCTCCATCAAATAAAAAAAACATCCATTAGATCCCCCTTCTAGATTAATTTGTACATTGTTCGGTAGAAAAATTTCCCGGCCAAAGGCCGGTTCTTTTAACATTACAGGCTCACTATCGTTCGCCAGGGAAATAATCGACACCTAAATAGCACGAAAGGTCTAAATATTGACGAAGAAATGGGGCGAAAGGTCTTAAAATCGACTAACTAATGGGGCAAACACCTTAACATCTGAACACTAATGGGGCTAAACATGAGGGAGAAAGTGGTCCAGAAAACCGGCCCATCCCCCCTTAACTCCATCCTTCTCCCTCCCCCTACCCTATTCATCATTGGGTTAATTACCTCGTATTTCCTCCATAATCAGCCAACCCTTCGGTATCTTGGCTGTCTATTAAGGGAGTATTTTTTTTTTTTTTTTTTTTTTTTTTTTTTTTTTTCTTTAAGTTTCCTCGCTAGACCTCCATCAAGCTTAGAACACACCCCCTAGACCCCCTTTCAAGATACATGTACCGGCCGTAAGCCAATTCCTCCTAAAATTACAGGCTCACTATTGCTCGCCAGGAAAAAAATCGACACATGAGTGGCATGAAAGGTCTTAATATTGACAAAGAAAAAGAGTGAAAAGTCTTACAATCCTCAAACAAATGGGCCGAACGTCTTAGAATATGAAAACTAATGGGGCTAACCATGAGGGAGAAGTGGGGCCAGGAATAAACAACCATCCCCCCTTAATTAACACCTTCCATGCCCAAGCTATCTGTTATCCCCGTTTTATCTCCAGTGATACCCCAGCTGTCCGATAACTTCAACGTCTAATTATTCATGTACAGGTTCTCTCTAAACATGTTATTTGCTATCCTATGTGTACTTCCGTTAATTTGTCTAAGGTATATACTCTATTATACTGTATGTAACTGCAAGTGTGTGCGAGATATTCCTTCGCTTTCTTTGATACCCTACCTACCTTTAAATTTTTTGGCCTCTGTCAGTATTACCCAATTTATTAAAAGAAAAATACCAAAATAAATATATAAATAAATAGATACAATAAAATAAATCCTTAATCCCCTTCTCTCTCCTCTGTATATTCTATTATTCTTCCGTCTTCCCCACCCTCTTTACGATCTTCCCTTCGTCTGTCTTGATAGCGTAATACATAAATGCGCGGAATATCGGTGTGAGTATCCTAGGTTCGAGTCCTTGGAGTGCCGAATGTATTTGTTGATTTCATTAATTGAGTTTAGAAGTAAAGTTGGTTGGTGAACAAATATGAATATATTCATATTTATCTTTCGTCTCCCGTGCTCCACTCTCCTCTTCCCTTCCCCTTTCCCTTTGTCAGATATTCATAGCTGGAATCAAAGCTGACAGATGGGGCCATGATGGATGATGACCCTTGGTCCAACAAACCAACTCTTCACTAGGCCCACTAAAGTCAGGATAGCGGGGGCTTTAAACCCTCTTATCTCACGCTATCTCATATTTCGTGTGTATGTGTGTGTGTGTGATGGGCGGTAGGGTGGTTATATTAATAACAATAATAGTAATACTGACAATAATAATAATACTCATTGATATCATTATCATTATTATTATTATTATTATTATTATTATTATTATTATTATTAACCCATTGGCTGCGGGTGACGTTCCTGAATGTCCTGGCAATTTACAACAATTTTCAGGCTTTAACCCACTGAGCCCCAGCGACGCAGCGTTTGCGTCCGTAATGTATGTAACGCTAAATCCCAGCGACTCAAACGTTGCGTCCATGTTATTCCGGTCCCAAGGCACCTAGAGGGTTCAGATTTGTATGGGAACTGTGTAAGTATCCCACGCAACCATGCCGATGGTTGAAAACTCTCAAAGTCCAACCGCATGCGCGTGAGCACGCAAAAACCGGTATTTTGGGTGTATTAATTTTTTACTCTTGTAAAATCTACTTTCGGGGACTCCGTAGGACCAATTTTTTACCTTTTTGATTGTTTTTTTTTGGTTTTTCCTTCATTCCTAACCCATTCGCTATTGTTTCTGGAAAAAAAACAAAAATTCAAATCCTGCTGGTCCCTGGTGGTACATTTATTATAAACTAGCTGGGGCTCAGTGGGTTAAAAGCCTGTGAAAGCCGTAGAAATAGAGTGTCAGTGGGCGGAAGCGTGAGGGACCCACCTCCAACCCTCAGAGCAGCGAGCGGCTCACTGAGGGAGACTGTGTCTCGTGCGGGTGTCTCACAACAGTGTTGCGGAGCAAGCGAGAGCTAATAATTAGCGGTTTTCCCGTAAGCCTATGGCACCGCTGCGGGTGAACCCCGCCACCTACGAAGCCCGTTCTGGTCTCATTTTGAAGCTATTTTCGCCTAGGTTTTGGCAGAATACAGTTCATTTAATGCAGATGCTTGATTAATCATTCAGGAGTGCCTGAATATGCCCTTAATAGCCTGAATATAGTCGCAACGTAAGTGTTAACAATATTATCATATCAGGCAGTAGCAAAACCCGCACTACCTTAAAGGTGGTGGTGCATTGGTTGAGATAAACTTGAAATAATAATCGCCAACCTACACATAATTATCTTGCAAAATGTAATGTCACTGAAATCATCATTAACAATGGTATAAAGTATGTTATGGATCGTCTACATCGGACCTGTGACGAGTAGGGAGTAGAAAGATGGCAAGTGTGCAACAAAAACCTGCTGCCCGGGATGGGATCGAACTTACATCATCCTGCATACCACTCTGTGGCCTTACCACTGAGCCACAGCATAGCGTTAAAAGGATAAGTGCCTTGTTACGGCACTTTACCTCCCACCCCCAAGACCTCTCGCGAGTAGTTCAGCAGTACAGGTCCTGGCACAACAATTATATTTCATTGTTAATCCTGACATCCATAAACCCGACTGCGGGAGAAGTTCCGGAACACCATGGCAATTAATAGCAATTTCCAGTCTTTTAAAGCCTGTGGAGACGAGTGCGAGTGAGCGGGAGCGCGGCAGGCCCCCGTCCTCTCTCCAGCCAGGCGGCGAGGGTACTGAGGAGTATGAGGCATACTCCCGCTAGACATAGCAGCGCTGCCTAAGGAAAATTTAGTGCGACATTAGCGATAATCGCTCCGTATTAGCGAATGTCTATGGTAACGCTGCGGGTGTAGCCCGAGCGCTACGAAGCTCGTTCTGGTGTCATTTTGAAGCTATTTTCTTCTAGTTTTTGGCTGAATATAATTCATTTCATTCAGACACTTGCTCAATTATTCAGGAGTGCCGGAATTAACCCTAATATAGCGAAAATATGCCCGCAGCGTAAGTTTTACCATTGTCAATATTTTCAGATGCAATCATTATATTAGCTTTCTACACAGTGTTTGTGTTATACATTTATCATTTGATTTGTTCTTTTCTAAAGTATATCATTATACATGTTTTTGTCATATTCCTTAATATTAATACTTTATTGTTTCATATTTATATATCATGCAATTATGTATCTACTATTTCTTATTTCTACTAGTACATTGCATTCCATTCCATGCTTCACTTGTCCATTTATAGAATAATATAATTATTTATCCCTTCCTCTCTCTCCCTTTTGTTTAGTCAACCATCTTGTTTTCCCTCTTTCATCATCCTGTCATTTTTTAAAGATCACAACATATCTTACCGTATAGTCATAAAAGTTCTTTTTTTGTCTCTCCTTGGTGCATCGTCTCTCATCCATCGTGTTCATTTCCCCATCTATTTTCATATTTTCCCAGCCATTAGTATCTCCCTGGCTTATCATATATTCTCCTCAATCCTTATCCTCTTATCTGCTCATACATCTTCTCTCAATCCCCTCTCTCATCCAACTCACACTTGTTTTCTCTCTCTCTCTCTCTCTCTCTCTCTCTCTCTCTCTCTCTCTCTCTCTCTCCCAGGGATCGGTACTAGGACCAATTCTCTTTCTAATTTACATCAACGACATAGATGAGGGTCTCACCTGTACAATCTCAAAATTTGCTGACGATACAAAAATTGCAAATAGCGTACTCTCAAAAGAACAAGTTGACGATATGCAACACAATCTAGATAAATTGTCATGTTGGGCCCAAATTTGGCAAATGAGTTTCAATGCGGATAAATGTAAAGTACTACATATCGGATACCTAAATGAGAAAGCAAACTATTCGATGAATGGCACTCAGCTTAAGAATGTAAACAGAGAAACCGATCTGGGAGTAACAATATCGAGTAACCTAAAACCGAGTCAACAATGTTCAGAAGTTGTTAAGAAGGCAAACAAAATAATTGGCTTTATAGGCAGGTCATTTGAGCATAAATCCAAAGAAGTTATCCTAACCCTTTACAATTCATTAGTCCGCCCTCTTCTGGAATACTGCGTTCAATCCTGGTGCCCTTATTACCAAAAAGATATAAACAAGCTAGAACGAGTTCAACGTAGAGTTACCAAAATGATACCTAGCCTAAAGAACAAACCATACGAAGAGCGTCTTAGAGAATTAAATCTATTTCCTTTAACCCAGCGCAGATTAAGAGGTGACTTAATTCAAGTGTTCAAAATCATCAAAGGCATCGACAATATGAACTGTAGTAAGTACTTCACTATCGACCAATCTAATTACACGCGGGGAAACGGTTGCAAAATTATTGGTAAATCTTTTAACTCACACGAATCTAAGAATTTCTTCTTCAATCGAGTTGTCAACTTGTGGAATGGGCTTCCCCGAAACGTTATAGACTGCATCACCGTTGATTCATTTAAACTCCGCCTAGACAAATATCTCGCATCAAACCCGCGACTGACTGCGTTTGTAAATGAATAACTTTATTTTATCCCCCCCTCAGTTACTAACCCATCTGTCCCCTACTAACTTCCTAATCCTGCCACGGACATTAGTTCCAGGGCAGTATTTCCCTTTCCAATGTTCCCTTACCCACTCTAAACCACTGTTTGGACACTTGATCCTCAGTGTTTTGGAGGACAAGCAACCTAGAAGGGTCACTAGATCTGTTGTTGCTTGATTTCCTTTGTACTCCTTTGTACTCTCTCTCTCTCTCTCTTCCTGCCTCTAGAAGTGACTGACTTGGAAAGGGATTTAGGTGTTCTGATAAGCAGTCACCTTAAGTTTTCCAAGCAGTGCATTAAAGTAGAGAAGAAAGTTCATAAATTATTGGGCTGTATTAGGAGGCAATTTAAGTATAGAAATAAGACAATAGTCCTCACACTTTACAACGCTCTGATACGGCTTTTCCTGAAGTATGCTGTTCAACTCTGGTCTCCAGCACTCAGGAATGATATAGAGCGACTGGAAAGAGTACAAGCTAGGACTACAAAGCTTGTTCTATCGATTAGAATACTGAGCTATGAGGACCGGTTGAGAGCTCTTGAACTCTTTCCATTGGAGACTCGCACACTACGAGGTCAGCTCATTGAAGTTTTGAAAATAGTTAATGGGTTTAACAATGTGGATTATAGCAAAAAATTAGCCTCAATATGAATACAACAGCAACCACGGCTGGAAAGTAGAATTGAAAAGGTTCGGCACTAGTATTTGTTGAAAAAAATTCACATCTAAGATTTGGTTTACCTGGCACAAACTTCCCTCAGAAGTTGTGGACAGTTCTTCAGTAGAGCAGTTCAAGAAGAGAGTATAAAATATTTTGCATGCTCTGTAATGAGTGTAGTGCACTAAACAGTCTCTCTCCTTCCACTTCAAGTATCTCCTCGGAATGGATCGCAAGGTCTCTGAAATACTAACTATTCCTTGTAGCTCTCTCGCTCTCTCTCTTTTAACTACCTGTAACTCTGTCTTTCTCTCTCGGTATTCCTATTTTAATCGACATCACGAACCCACCCGATTATGTCTCTCTTGGTAGCTTTTCCTTTCCCCTTTCTCTACCTTTCACCCTCTCTTTTATTTACTATTTTTCTCAGTAAGTGGTTTGTTAATGTTCAATCAGTACTTTCACTTCTCATTCCCTACTCATCCCACATGCCGCTTCCTCTTCTTTCTCCTCCTCCCCGTTTTGCATACTAATCTTCATCCTTCCCTTATTCCTTCTTCTATGGATACGCCTACAGTAGCTTCTATCCTGTCTACCCAACTTTGGTTAGATTGACTATGTTCTTTTTATTTCACCTTGCGGACAGTTTAATCCATTTGCTGCTGACTTTTCGGCACTTAGTGATAAAATATGAAACTTCTATGTCTTTGTATAATATTAATACTAAAGTTGTAATATTTAATCGAGAATATCGGCACATATTTCGTTGATTGTTATTCTATGTACTCCAATTAATTCCTTATCCTACCTTTCTTCCTCACATTACTTCGTGTCCTTCTCATTACGGCTCTTTCCATCCCATAATCATCATTGCTTCTCTCCTATCTCTTATTTCCTCTTCACTATGCCCTTGTACGTCATCCTCCCACACACACTGCTCTTTCCCTCCTCTGCCCTGCTTCTACTCCCGCCATCATTTCATTACACCCTTATTAGACTAAACTTCCTTCCGCTCATAGCCCCCACTCACTCACTCGCCTAACTCTCCTTCACTCTTCAATCACCCTTCGTCATTTCCTCTTTGCTCTTCATCCCCGCTTCTCATCCACTCAGTGTGCCTCATTCTTACCTACATTTCTCTTCCTTTTGTCTCTCTACTGGTCTTCATACTCTTAATTCTTCCTACTTATATTTCGCCTTCCCTTCTACTCCGCCTTCTTGTTTGTAGACCCTTCTACTTCATTGTATCTCTTTAATATCATCATCATTATCATCCTCTTTCCGCTGCCCGCCCCTCCTTCCTTTTCTATTTCCCCCTCCTCCTCTCACTCTTCCTCCTATTCTACTGTATGTCCTTCTTCTCTTTTCACTCTTTCTTATTCCCCTCCTCTTTTCACTCTTCCTCCTATTTTATGTCCTCCTTCTCCTCTTCTCACTCTTCCTGCTTCCCCTCCTCCTCTAACTCTTCCTCCTATGTTATGTCCTCCTTCTCCTCTTGCCACTCTTCCTCCTATTCGATTTCCTCCGTATTCTCGTTTCATCTTCTCCCCCTCTCCTATTCCACTCCCTCCGTATCTTCTTCCTTCTCTCCATTTCTTCTTCCACCTCCACTTCCTCCCCGTTCTCCTCCACTTTATCATCCCTCACCTCATAGCCTTCTTCCACTACCCAACCATCCCCTCCCCCTGCTCCCATCAAGACTCCCCACTCCATCATGCGCACCCTCATCTCTCTTCAAGCAAGCATTCTTCGTGTTTAGAGCCCAAACTGCCGCCGCTTAGTGGAAGTGTTTGGCGGAGGGAAGTATTATAGTCTGGCCATCACCAATATTTCAGGACTGGTGGTCAAAGTGAGCATAGACGTGGATGGATTAGATTGGAGAGATGGAAGGATGAAAGGAATAATGGAAGGATGAAGGAATGGTTGTATAAATGCAGGGTAGATAGATAAAACCGGAAGAACAAAGGGGTAAACAGATAAATGGATGAATGGGATAGACGCCTGATTTGACTGCTTTATTGGAAGTGCTGGGGAAGGAAGTATTTTAGTCTGGCCATAACGAATATTTTAGGACTGGCGGTCAAAATGGGTTGGGGTGCGTATAAGATTAAGGGAGCCCAACTCGCTTTTTTTCATCTTTCCCTCATTTTTTAGTTTGTATCCATTCAGCCTAGTGTTAAGACTGTTACCCCCATCCAGGTATCAATATTTTCGTAGCGAGCCATCATATGTGTATTTTTGTTTTGACAGCAAGCTAAATTTGTACATTTTTCGATAGAAAAATTTCTCCGGCAAAGCCGGATATCTCCATACAATGCTGGCTCGCTATCGCTCGCCAGAAAGACATCGACACCTGGATGGGGATAAACGTCTTAAAACAGTTGGCTGAATGGGGCCGAATGGATACAAGCCAGGGAAAGAGAGAAAAGGAGAGAAAGATAAAAAAATCCGGTGACCCCCCTTAAATGCATAGAGTAGACGAAAAGTTGGGTGGAATGACAAGTTTCCACCAATGACTGACAGGAAGGAAGAAGGTGACATAGGTTAATGGATGTTTGAATGGTGGTTCGAATGCTTAGTGGGAGTATCTGGCGGAAGGAAATATTGCCGTCTGGCCATCACGGATATTTCGGGACTGGTGGTCAAACTGGGTGTAGAAGTTGATGAATTTGAAGGGATAGATTGATTGATGGATTTGTGTTATGTTTTTTCCACCAACCAACTTCACCTAAACTCAATTATTTAAATCAACAAATACATGTGGTACTCCAAGGACTCGAACCTAGGATGCAAGGGTGGAAGGGGGAATGGATGAACGAACAGAGGGAGGGAAGGGTGGGTGGAAGAAGAAAAGTTCGTGGAATTGTCTGGTGAACGGAAGTATTATAGTATGGCCATCCCTAATATATCAGGATGGGAGGTCGAGGTGGCTTAGCATTATTCGGGGTGGGTATGGAATTGAATGAATAGAAGGATGGTTCGATGGAAAGATGGGTGAATGGAAATATCGGTGCATGGGTATAAAGGGGAATGGATTGATGTAAGAATGGATGGAAATATACAAACGTGGAAGGCGGAAGGGAAGCATGTAGTAGTAGTAGATAAAGGGATGGATGGATATTGGAGCACTTGAAGATCTTCTGCTGGAGGTAAGTATCATAGTCTGACCATCAGGATCATTTTAGGATTGGAAGTTGAGGTGGGTTTAGAAGTGTATGGATTGTATTGGACAGATGCAGAAATATAGGGTGGAGGAATGAATGAATGGATGGAAATATTTAGGGAAGCATGCAGGGATGTACGGGAGGATGAAGGAATGGCTAGTAGTACAATGGAATTACTAATGATACATTTATGCTAGAAGGTGACTCTACACGCTTGACAATAAGAGCAGCCCTTGCAACACTACCTGGCATTCGTAAAAATGCCGCTCAATTTCGAAGGGGTAGATTTTTACCAAAAATCGCCCACAACTGTGTCTACAGAAATTGGAACAATGGCGGAGTTACACATGCATAGTGCGATTCTGAAGTCGGATCAAAATCTTGTTTGAATTACGAGTGTGGGTCAATAAGATAATTGGCTTAAAGTTCTAGTTCTTTTCTGTTTCTCTGGTACTAGGGTGACGTCAGTGAAACTCCAAATATCCGATCAACTGTAAAGACTCTGTCGAATGAGCCTCTCCATTATTTATTTAATTATCTATGACGAAGAACATCAGCCCTACTCAAGTTCAATATGTGTGGACCTCCTTGCTGGCCAGAATGTTGTTTTATTTTATTTTTCATGTATTAATTCCTGACTGATTAAACAACGAAATTCAATCAGATATTTTCGTTCTTAGGGTATTTTTAAAACAGTGGGAAGGATGTCAATTAGTCATAAAATATCAAGTTGAGAAACTAGAAACTAGTTGTGTAACAAATAATGCATTACAATAGTATTATTTGTGATACGCTAATTCGATATATATTGCCATTCTCGAAAATAGCCGACTGAAAACAAAGTATTCTATGACCCTATAGTTGTATGGTTAAAACGACTTACCAGTGTGAGATCCCCATCCCCTTGACGAGCGATATCTGTGGAAATAGAGAGGTCCTACCGTTAGAAGCTTGGCGTGGTAAGACTGATCAATTATACAGAGTAGATCAAATGGGTGGATGGTACAGTCGCGGTCAATAATTTTGATACACTATAATTAAACGAACCTCGAAACTGCGAAACATTATAAGGTATGGAATTAGTTAAGAGATCCATTTCAACCAGAGACAGCTCTGGAGATGTAGGCCCTATGTATCATAATTAATGACCGCGGCTGTACACGTTTACAATATCAAAAATAATAGGTATGAAAAGTGTACATAATGTGTCTTTAATAAAATGGTATATTGGTAGTAATAAATCCATCTTATACTAATTAGAAATGTAAATCACAGGTCTCTTTGTACCTGACATTTTCCAGTATTTGCGGACGTATGTTTACACATTATTCTTGTTATCATTAAACAATTTACTGCGATAAAGGAAATGTCTATAAGAATCAGAGGGTAAAAGTTATATCTCTATTAACTCTCTAGCTACCAGAAAATCCTCCTAAGCTGAATGAAATCATGTAATAATAGCCAGAACAAACTATCAACAACATCATATCTCTCTTGGGGTTCATTTGAGCGAGTGTGTGAGAGTGAGTTAGGGGTTTGTGCAGACCTGTGAAATCAGCACAACCCGCTAGACCACATACGCTCAAACTGGCATGTGCAATACTGAGGCTTGGTGGTCCTAACTGAGCGGGCCCGTTCACATAGATTAGATTAAATATGAAGTCTAGTTTGGTTTATACCTTGGTTTACTTAAGTTAGGGAAAAAGAAAGTTATGCTAGGTTAGTTAAACTAACACTCGGTAGTTTAGCCGCAGTTTTAAACAGGTAAATGATGGTCCTAGTTTATATTTGTTTGCATGTATGTTTGCCTACATTCTCTCTCTCTCTCTCTCTCTTTCTTTTTCTCTTTTCTCTCTCTCTCTCTCTCTCTCTCTCTCTCTCTCTCTCTCTCTCTCTCTCTCTCTCTCTCTCTCTCTCTCTCTCTCTCTCTCTCTCTCACACACAAGTTGGCAGACAAGTGTTGATGAAAGTTGAGGGGTAACGAGCTCGAGTGATACCAGCTTGAACCAGCAGTTTGCAAATTAACTATGTATAAGGACTGTATATACTACACACACACACACAAACACATTATATGTGTATGTATAACTGTGTTAAAGAAGATAACAAAAGGCAAATGTGCTTGTAAAAGTGTTCCTTTTGTAGAAAAAGGGGAAGTCAGACAAATTCAAGAATCATTTGAGTTTAAAATGCTTGGACACATGGCGATTGAAATAGTTCAAATCATAGGCAGAGCGAAATATGTCCCGAGGAATTGTGTTTTAGAGCTTACCGGTTGTATTAAAAAAAATACAAACAAATATTTAACCCTTTCACGTTTTTATGACGCAGAGGTTGCCAGATTAGCAATAATAAATAGAGTTCTCTCACTCTTATAATTACCTCTCCAAAATTAGTTTTCTGCCCACAGCTAACTCAAAGACAACTGCAGAGGTTGAAGTAACTAAACTAAAGGTTTCTAAATACCCCTGATGGTAACAAAAGGTTTAATGTATCCCTAATAGGCTCAAAATTGCGTAAAAAACGTGAGAGGGTTAAAAAACTGTGAATAATGGCTTACTTTTTGGTTAGAGAGTTAGATAGAACAGGGATGAGATTGTGTTGAGAAGTATGTGCCACTCATCCTCAGTAAGAGAGGAGGTACGTACTGAGATAATTCGGTTGTAATAGCGATAGAAGAGAGAGAGATAGAGTGATGTAACAATGCGGCGAGTGGCAAGATATTGGAGATAATTAGTTAGAGGAGGAGACTTCATTAGAAGAAATGCCTTTGATTCCAGAAGAGATGTGTGTCTTAACCCCCCCCCCCCCCCACACATACACATACGAACAGTAGTATTAAGCTTTTGAACAAAGAAAGTACCTGTATAGAAAAGAACAAAATTCATAGATACGGTTGAGAACACTTACTTCTGACAAGAGGATGTGACGAGAGAAGATATATGATATATCGAAGATAGTTCTTGAGAACAGGAGATGCCAAGTATATTGAGATGGGAAAAGAGTATGATTTGGGTGTTGTTAAATACCAACGGATGGTTATGTAGGTTATGGTGAGTGGATAGATAAAACAAAACTGAGCTTTTGAGGCATTGAATATAATAAGGCTTTTTCTGTACCAAATAGAGATAATAGACTGATCAGATTGGGAGTGGTACTGATTAAAGCATTACTAGTATAAGCGGAGTTAAGGAGGGTGGAGTACAAAGGAGTACAAAGGAAATCAAGCAACAACAGATCCAGTGACCCTTCTAGGTTGCTTGTCCTCCAAAACACTGAGGATCAAGTGTCCAAACAGTGGTTTAGAGTGGGTAAGGGAACATTGGAAAGGGAATTACTGCCCTGGAACTAATGTCCGTGGCAGGATTAGGAAGTTAGTAGGGGACAGATATTAGCCTACGAGGGGATAAGACATGAAGTACAGGTATAAAGCTCATTGCTGAATAATATATATATATATATACTGTAAACTAGAATTAATGTTATGTTATGAAGAACGCGTGAGTGTTCTAGATATATCACGGTCTACAGTATATCAGCTTGTGCCAGGCACCCGCATTTGTGTTGGATTTTTTTATTTATTTTTTATTTTCTAGAGAAGAGCAATTGGACAGAGGAAGAACAAATGGAGAAGTGAGAAGTATAGTAGAAGACTGTAAGTTCTCGGGCTCAACCAAGTTGCTTCATTGTATCTGTCTTTGAGAGAATATAATTATAAGGCCCTCCGAGTTCTCACAGTTGACACCAGACTATAACCTCTCATACCGTTAGCATCGCTGCTTCTCTCTCCGTGTAAATAGTTGCTTTTACATTGTGATTATTTTCTCTATTGAAGCCTCACATATATACAAGCACACTGCAAGATTCATGTGTGTTGATTCAACTTGATTGTGGAAGATTGTGTATAATATATTTGTAATATGTTTACTTTATAAAATACAGTTGTAAAAAGTAGTGATCAATTGTAACCAGTTATTATCAAGTTTATTTAAATTATTAAGTGTTGTTTTGCCATTGTAAGAGATATTTCTTTCGTTCTAAGTAAGTATTCATAGATTTAATTGTTTAACTACTTTACAGAAGTGGAGGAGGATGTGGGGATCAGGAGGTCAGAACTGTGTGAAGCCTTGAACATAGTGAAGATGGGGAAAGCATCATGATCATAGTGACATAGTGAACGAATGGGTATGGAAAATGTGTACATTAGAATGGGAGAAGGGAAGTGCGCCTAATGACTGGAATACAGGAATAATAGTCTACCCTGTATAAGGGTAAAGGAGAAAGAGGAGTTTGTGGTATTCACCGGGGGATATGTCTTTTAAGCATAGTAGGGAAGATGTACAGTAGGGTAGTGATTGAGAAAGTGAGAGCGAGAATGGAGAAATGGGTAGGCGACGAGCAGGGCGGGTTTAGGAAGGGAAGAGGATGTGTAGACCAGATGTTTTGCCTTGAAATGTGTTGTGGAGAAATATCTGGAGAAGGAACAAGTTGTATACTGCCGTAATGGACTTGGAGAAGGCCTATGCCAGTGTTGAAAGAGAAGGTCTGTGGAAAGTACTTCGAATATACAGAGTAGATGGCAACTTTCTGAAAGCAATGAAGAGCATGTATAAGGGTGCAAAGGCGTCAGTACGTGTGGTGAATGAACAGATCGATTTCTTTTATCTGAATGTTAGGTTAAAGCAAGGGTGTGTGATGTCCGGATGGTTGTTATATATTTGGATGGAGTCATGAAAGAAATACAAGGAAGGGCAGTGGATGTTGGTGTACCACTGATAAGGGCAGGCAACAAGTGGAAGTTGCCTGTACTGCTGTTTGCCGATGATACAGTTCTGATGAGCGATAGTAAATGGAAGTTGCAGGGTCTGGTAAATATGTTTGGAACAGTGTGTGTAAAACGGAGTCTGAAGGTAAATGTGGTGAAGAGCAAGGTTATGATCTTTGAAAGGTGTGCAGTCACCGAGTGTGAGGTAAGGTTGAACGGTCAGGATATGGAGAATGTCAGATCATTTAAGTATTTGGGCAGTGTGTTGAGTAAAGATTGGAGCATGGATGAAGAAGTGCGGGAGAGGGCCCAATAGGGGAAGAGGGTTTTAGGAATGCTGAAAGCAGTAACAATAAATAAGGTGGTCAGCATGGAAGTAAAGAAGTCTGAGTTGATTGATGTGTATATTTATGTGAATGTTATTTTAGGGTAAATACTTGTACCCGCAGGTTTTCATTGATCAAGTCAAGTTCAAGGATCCCCGCACGACCGGTTAGTATATTGCAATCGAGACGGAAAGAGACCAGGCAATCTTGAATATTCAATCCAAGTGTTACGAGTATAAACCCTAGTACAATTGTATCCAGGATTATTCCATTGTGTGTTTAGTCGATCCTCTCAGGCGTTCATGTAAAAGAGAGTTATAGTGTTAGCCTAATATAGTGTCTAATTCAGAGTATCCTGCCTCGGTTATCACCCTTGATTAATCAAACATTCAAGTTACACTCAGTGTGTCAATAAATATGGAACTTGAACACTATCAAAATTCAAGTGGTTATGTTCATAGGGAAGGCCAGTATTTCACTAGTGTGCCTAATCAGCCACAGTAGGTACTGTACTATCAATAGGTGTTTGAAGTATCTGCATTAATAGGTAGGAGTCGAGAAGCTACAATACTATATAGATCTATATATATATATGCATTTGTATATGTATATGTCTGTTTATGTACCAAGGAGTCTAGGAAGCAAACCCCCCGAGATAGTCCACATAAAGCAAGAAATGTTTAAACCAATTGCCTTACCCCTTTGTTCTACATTTGAGTAAGTCCACACTACCCCTTCTTTCCTTTTGAATTTGTTAGTATGACGATACCAATCTCCCTTTCTCTTCCCTTCATTTAGTTAGTTCATTAGCAAGTACTTATTGAGCATAAATCACCTTGTGGCCACCAAACAGTGAGCCAACCAGTTCCTGTCCCTATGTGCATATCTGAGTGTGTGACTCCAGGTGTACACATGTGTACTCAGTGAGGTAACCTAAGGTGGCCTCCTTTGTGACAGTTCCATTAATGAGAGTTTTACAAGTATTCTATCCTGCCTCCCATAGATATTTGATTCCTGCACTATTCGGTTGTTATTTTAAAGATATTCTCTCTGCACTTGTTTTACGTATATTGTTCTGAATTCTGGTTATATACCATTTAATGAGGCACTACGTCTCTATATATTAGAGGCTAAGTCAATATAGTTAGTTGAATTATACTCGCTTGTAGCCTACTCCTTGCCACACGTTTTTTGCATGGTCACTCTGTTGAGTTGATTGGTGAACCCAAAGTTGGCTTCTATAATTGCAGCATAGATATATATTAAATATATATACTGTATATATATATATATATATATATATATATATATATATATATATATATATATATATATATATATATATATATATATATATATATATATATATATTCTCTCTCTCTCTCTCGGCTCTCTCTCGGCTCTCTCGATTACCCACGTCTCATTTTTGGAGTGATTTGTGGTAGACATTCTCACCACCCCGGTCAGTGAGTGGGGGGCTAATGGTGAACAGCTTAATCGTTGAGAGAGAGAGAGAGAGAGAGAGAGAGAGAGAGAGAGAGAGAGAGAGAGAAGAGTGAGAGTGAGTGAGTGAGAAAGAGAATATATATTTGTGTGTGTGTGTGTGTGTGTGTTTGTGCTTCGTTGCGTAATGTATTAATTTTATATATATTGTGATATTAGGTTACCTTTATAATTATTAGTTTTAGGTTTTAATTTACATTTCTTGAATTAATAAATAGTAAGCATATAAACATATATAAATTTAGTCTAGCCACTTATATAGTCTTTAGTTTCATTTTAGGCCTGAAGATTGTGACGCTCACCCCTTCCCCCAGAACCGCATGGCTTACTCGCTAGGACTCGCCAGGGCAGAGAATGTAGCTACAGTCTACCTATTATTGTGTACTTTCCTTCTCGAGAAAGCTTGTGTTGCAGACAGTTCAGAACTGTTCTTTGTTTTCGTCTGTCACAATCCTTTCTATTTTATTTAGTCAATTGAAAGTATTGTGTTAAGTAGTTGAATGATGGGAAGGCGAGCGGGAGAGAGAGAGAGAGAGAGACCAGGTGGTGTGACTTGGTGGTGAGTGTGGCGCGTGGCTGGCCCCCTTACATAGGCCTCGCGGGATTCGTTGCCTCCTGCCTAACAGTGCCTACTAGGCGGCTGCTTACTGGGCGACTGTCGCGCGCCCTCGTGCCATTCCTGCGAACTGGGACTCCAGTCATGCGGTCCCTGGAAATATCCTGGTCAGATCCTTCCCAGACAGCATACTCTAAGCATCTCCCATGAACTGTTCCACACTCTTGTCTTAGAATCTTTCTCTCCTACTGCCTCTATCATTTCCACTACTTCCTCACCTTTTATTAATATCAATCCCCCTCTGGTTCCCTGCATCCACACCTTGAATTGGTGGCCAGACTGTATTATATGCTGGATCTCACATTTCTTATGTACTAGGCTAAGGTTGAAGATAGTCATTGTCTTTTTGGGAGATTGTATTGCTCGGACTGTCTCCATCAATCACTAATGTTTCTACAGGGTTAAATAATGCTAGACTAGGGATCAGGTACCTTGCTGTTGGTGTTTTCACTGTGTGTAGGCTACTTTTGAGCTGCACGACACTACGGATTCTGTGGGTTACCTGGGTGGATCTTTTGTCTGTGTACCTTGGAGTTTAGACTGTGTAGTGCGTGAGGGCTGCTTGCCTAATCCACCCAACACTGTTCTAACTCTATTTGCTTTTACTTTTGAGGGTCGCCAGGAGGATACTCGATACTTGTGATCGAGAATCCTCAAGAGAGCACCCCTTCATATTAACGTAATCAGGCCGCACCGACCCAAGATCCACACTAGGCTAGGAGCTGCCTTGCACCACCAGAATTCTGTACCTTTGCGCATCCCAGCTAGACTATTAACCCGGGTAGACATTAGCTGGATTAGATCATATACTCTTTTATGCATACCCATTATTTCTACACAAGCATTTTGAGGTCTAGGTTGCTGTAGAGAGACACAACCAGCATAGACCGGTTTTGTTAATAGGAGTACTACTTTTTCGTGGCGAGCATTATTACTGTTGCACCGCTTAGAATATTCTTGTGTCCAATAACATTATAGGTCCAGCCTTTTTGTGTATTTAGCCTACACGTGCATTGTCCTGCCTCCTGCTATTCTGTGGTTCCATTTCCGATACGTTCTTCTTAGTAGCATCCGACATTATTCAGAAGATTCCTTGTTCGGTGCTTGAGGACTTTACAACACTTTCTTTCATAAAGGAGTGACAGATATTATTGATTAAAGATGCATTAGATCACTCTTGTGATTTAATTAAGTTAACAATCTTTTCCTTGTGTACCATAACTAAGCAACCATATGTTATAGGTAATAGACTGTTTCAGAGAACATCAGCCTATAGTAGAAGCACATAGATACTGAGAGTTAAGATACCCCGCTATCGCAGATATAACTCTGGAGGGTATAATTATGTGTTCTTTGTTCGACGGGATTATATATCAGGGGTTGGATCTAGCGTTTCCGTTGTTGCATTTATGCCAGTCTAGTCCAATGTATAAGAACCACTGATTTATACGAGACCCGATCGTAACAAGATGGTTTAAGCTTAACCCAAAACGTCACCGTAATAAAGTTATTCGTACTAGCGCTGGTGTCAATTTATATATATTTTATATATATCCATCAAACCGGTATATATATATATATATATATATATATATATATATATATATATATATATATATATATATATATATATATATGTATATATATAGTTATATAGTTATTATACAGTATATATATATATATATATATATATTATATATATATATATATATATATATATATATATATATAGAGAGAGAGAAAGTGTGTGTGTGTGTGTCGGGAGGGGGGGGGGGGGATGCAAGAACAGACCTTGACTGATTTGTGCTGGTCATTCTCTCCACCTCGGCCAGCCAGTTGGGCCTAATGGCGGACACCTTACCCTTAATAGTTCGGATTTGGTGTGTGCGTGTGGAGGGGGGAGGAGGTAAGGAGAGAAAGGGAGAGGATGGAGGTTGGAGAAAGAGGGAGAGGGAAAAAGGGGGGGGGGGTGGATAAGTGAGTAATTTTGATTGAAGCGGAGTGACGTACAGCTAAGGGTTGTTAAAGAGGTGGTGACGTGAGAAATAGAGGGGGTGGAATGTTACCGTCGAGGTAGAGGAGGAGGGGAACTAGAGAAAAAGAAAGAAAGGAAGAGACAAGGAGAGCGATATCGTGGGTGTGCTTGACAGTTCGAGTCGCCAGTTAATGGTAAAACTCCTTCACTTATTTCGTCAGACGATGATTCAGTTAACTATATTAATCATACTGCCATATGATTTTACTCGGCTTAGGAAACACATACAGTAGGGATTAGATAGTTAAACTCTCACTCAATTATTCAACTCTAAGGAAATATTCTGAGTTGAGAAAAATCGTCTGTACGTACCTATATATAGATTAATTGGCATAATCTGTGCTGAGAGAGAGAGAGAGAGAGAGGTTACGGAGGAGTCAATGTTGGTGGAAAAAGTAATAAGCACAAAAGATGTTAGTGAAAGAGATTGACTACCAATGTTATTCTTTCTAGACGTAAGAATGATTATATATAAATTTATTCTTTTGACAACAAGCCAAGGTTTTAAAATATTAACTAAAGCAGTAAATTATAAATGTAATTTAGTGTTTATCATGTAGTCATACATTTGTATATATTAGTTTTCATTTAGTCTTAATCCAAATGTTTGTTTGCATTGTATTTCCCTTTTATTTCAATTACCTTTTTCCTCAATATCAATTAGTTTTTTCCCTGTCCCCATCAACATTCTGCACTCCTCTCTTCCTTTTAAATCATCTTTCATCCTTTCCAATACCCCACTTCCGTTCCTTCCTCTCTTCTGTTGTCCATGTGTCTGTCTTCCTCTCTCCCATTAATCCTCTTTCCGCGTATATCTTTCATCATTCCTTCCATATCCCAGGTAATTTGTCTTTCTTCCTCCGCTACTTTCATCATGCATTCCTTCCTTTCTCTACATCTAATGCTTCCTGTCCTATCCTCTTTCCTTCTTTCTGCTCCTACTTTTCTTCATACCTACCATATCCTACTTATTTGTCTTCTCTCCTCCGTTCCTTCCATCATACATTCCTTCTTTTCACTATATTATATTGGTTTTCTTTCCTATCCTCCTTCCTTTTTTGCCCTCCTACCTCCCTTCCTTTACACATGTCTACTTTCTTACTCTTCATGCTTTGTTCCCATTTCCAATCTCACCTGCTTTACTATATATCATATATTATTGTCATATTTAGTCTTCCCACCTACTTTTCTTCACTATGGCTCCCTCCTTCTTCCTTCTTTTCCTTCCCCATTTCGTTCCATCTTATCCTTTTCTATCTTCACTTATCTATTCTCTCGCTTTCCTATTTTACTCCCACGATACCCCACGGTTGCCTTCTTTAAGCCGGAGTCACACGAGCCCTTTTTCGAGCAATTTTTAGGGGCGATTATGGTCTGGAAGCTTACAAAATTACACTGTATCAAAATGAAGCCGCCTGACATAACCTACCTTCAGTCTAATTACCCATACCAGTGCGAAAATGTCCCGAAATAATATGATAAAAAAGTTGCTCCTGTAAAATTGACGGAAAAAGCACTCGTGTGACAGCGGCTTTTTCCTTTTGTTAATTACAGTACTTCCCTCTTCTATTCTCTCCCCAATCCCTACCCTGATTGTATATGTTCTCCTTATCTATTGCTTCCTTCATCTAGTGTATGCCTTCTCCTATATTCCTTCAGTCCTTCCTCTCAATTTATGTTTTCCCCGTCTATCATGTATGCCTATCATTCGCCTTGTTTCTTATTTCTTATAATTATTTATCATTTATTATTAGATATTGTATTTGTCATGTGTTTTCTGTTCTTAATATCCTTTCGTATCCGCATTCCCTCACTTCCCCAATCAATTCATCCCACTTCATGTCAATCTTCCGTCTTCCCCCATTTTTTTCTTCTGTCTGCCTCCTTAATTGTGTCAAGTACTTCTCCGACCTCAATCGTGCTCTCGCCTTCCACTTTGTTCATGTCCTTGTCATTAATCCTATCTTCGTCGCCTCTCCCCTTTCACTATATCCATTCTTCTTAACCCAACCTCCCCATGTCATTTCTACCTTCCTACGGCCTATTTGTCCTCCCTCTTCTGCTCTCCCTCTCCCGTTTCTTCCCTACCGTATTATATTACCCTGGCCTGTTCATTTACCCTAACTCCACCTTACCCCCTTTATCCCCTTTCCTTCCTGCCTCTATCTTATTCTTACCGACTCCCTCTTTCCCCCCTTCTCTTCGTCTCCCATCTCTTCCCCCTCTCCACCTCCCTCAATTCCCCCCCTGACCTCCTTCTCACCTCCGTTCCCCCTCTCTTATATATATCTGAAATCCGCCCTCAATCATTTTTCCAAATCGTGTGCCATTCCTCTCGTCCCCCCAAGTCGCTTCCATTTTGCAATTTTATTTTTCTTGCCCCCAGTTCATCGATTCTTCCCCCCTGCCTACCCCCCCCCCCCCCCCCCTGACCTTTTAGATGTTCTGTTCAGTTGTAAAATTTGCTCTTATTCAATCATGGCATATCTTTCCTCCCCTCCCCCCCCCCCCCCCCCCCTTTGTGCTTAGTATTGACTTTCATACTTCGTCCGTTTGGTGTCGTTTATTCTCTCTCTCTCTCTCTCTCTCTCTCTCTCTCTCTCTCTCTCTCTCTCTCTCTCTCTCTCTCTCGCTCTCTCTGTTTATATTTTATTCCAACCTGGTTTTAATTTCAGGGAATGTGTGGTGGATAAATCTTGCTACAGGACTGGCAATCTTGTGGGTAAGCAGCTTGATAGGTGGCATTTAAGAGAGAGAGGTGTCCGAGATTGTGAGAAGAAACTGCGAGACAGTGGTGATGCAATTTCGAGTAGTCAGAGTTGCAATGAACCACGAGGAAACAACCAGGCATTGTAGGTCCACGAAAGTAAGACCACAAAAAAATAAACAGTGCAACACTCGAACTATCTCGATGTCTCACTGGACATCTTGAGTAAGACTTCCTATTTTACCATGTTGATCAGTTGAATCTATATGCTGCAAGCCCATGTCCGGAGGTAGAGTTGGATCATAGACAAAAATAGTGTATATACTGTATACATCGCTTATATAACATGTCAATTTCTCTCGTATGTTTTTTCTTCTTACATAATTATACTAATACTATTCTAACCAAAATTAAATAATCCTTTTTCCCGTGTAATATAATTGTGTGGCAAAAGATTCTCCATTTTTCAGAATTATCTCTCCAGGAAGCTGCACTTTTGCTTTGACTTTATTTCTTTCTAATTTTGCAACTCTGACTACTCGAAATTGCATCACCACTGTCTCACAGTTTCTTCTCACAATCTCGGACACCTCTCTCTCTTAAATACCACCTATCAAGCTGCTTACCCACAAGATTGCCAGTCCTGTAGCAAGATTTATCCACCACACATTCCCTGAAATTAAAACCAGGTTGGAATAAAATATAAACAGAGAGAGAGAGAGAGAGAGCGAGAGAGAGAGAGAGAGAGAGAGAGAGAGAGAGAGAGAGAGAGAGAGAGAGAGAGAGAGAGAGAGAGATTTTTTTTTGTCCTAAATAACAAATACATAATAGGACAGATAGAACAGTCTGACAAACAATATAATAGGAAATAGGAACGGTAGCATCATTGCCATTGTGATGTATTTGCCTTTATATTTCGGGTAAAATTGGAATACAATCTCTTTGTTTCGATCAGTTTGTCTGTATCCCACCACTAGCCACCATAATGTAGTAGTAATTCTACTTTTATAGTGGATAAATGACAGCCAATCGTAAACAAAACAGGTTTTTATTGACAATTCTTTCCTGTACCAATGAACACTGTCCTTGATTCTCACTTGGTTTTCGGTTTGGAAAACTCCATTACAAAAATGAAAAAATATGTGTGCAAAGTATGAATAGTTCCTACGGGTAGGGATGTACTTCACTTTGGATGTTACTCCGCTACAAGCTGCCTATCAGTAGGCCATTCAAAATGTGGTTGCAGCGAAACCTTTCCATTATATTCTGGCAACAATTAGACGATTTTATTAAGCTAAGGAAGGACCTCTTTTAGCTACCACAGAACCCTCCTAAGCTGAATATAATCTTCTAATATTTGCCAGAATAGGATGAAAAGACGTCACCGGTACTGAAGTGGTAAACTAGCCAAATACGTCACCGGTACTGAAGTGGTAAACTAGCCAAATACGTCACCGGTACTGAAGTGGTAAACTAGCCAAATACGTCACCGGTACTGAAGTGGTAAACTAGCCAAAGACGTCACCGGTACTGAAGTGGTAAACTAGCCAAATACGTCACCGGTACTGAAGTGGTAACTAGCCAAAGACGTCACCGGTACTGAAGTGGTAAACTAGCCAAATACGTCACCGGTACTGAAGTGGTAAACTAGCCAAAGACGTCACCGGTACTGAAGTGGTAAACTAGCCAAATACGTCACCGGTACTGAAGTGGTAAACTAGCCAAAGACGTCACCGGTACTGAAGTGGTAAACTAGCCAAATAGATTGACGTTGGTTACCATGATGGTGCCAAAATATTCCCGTGTGGGGGTGATAAGGCGTCAACAGGACACCAGGTGGTTACCTCCCTCTGCAGCTAGGATTTGTATTTATTTATTTTGTTTATTATCTAATTACAATAGTATGTTATGCAAATATCACTAGCAGGCAGAGGGATATGAGCGGTCGCCGCCTGAACTAAGCGAATAGTGTGTGTATGTGTGTGTGTGTGTGTGTGTGTGTTTATAAAGCATATAATTATACAGTATAATTAATTAAGGTCATCAAAAAACCGTTCCCAAGTTATTATAGAAACCGTGACTGACTCTCACCCAAGACTAAAGCTTCCAATCCAGCGAGAAATACTGCCCCTCTACCAGACCCTGGCAAAATGGTCCCCGTCGTGAGAAAGTCGCTCATTTACAGTGATCGCTGGTATGACTCACTGCCGAACATTACTCTCTCTCTCTCTCTCTCTCTCTCTCTCTCTCTCTCTCTCTCTCTCTCTCTCTCTCTCTCTCTCTCTCTCTCTCTCTCTCTCATGGGCTGAGTGGATATACTGTATATATATATATATATATATATACAGAGAGGGAGAGAGAGAGAGAGAGAGAGGTGGGGGAGCGGATTGAGTAGTAAGGGTGTCGATGAATGAGTGTGGGTGGGTGGGTGTTTAGGTGTGAAATATGTACACCCTGTTAAAGCAAATATGTAACTATCATTCCAAATTTGTTTTATGTTTTTCCTATAACCATATGTACAGTATATTCTGGTAATGCAATTCATTTCAGTTTTATTACTACTTCATCCATACTATCCTATAGACAGTTAATTTAATATAGCTTTAAATATGTATTATCTCTTTGCGCACATTCCTAAATGTGTATTAATATATTTGCAACACACACACATTTTCGGACAATTTTATCATTAAACTCTACACCACATAAAAGATATTTTTTCATTCATTAGATGCTAAGCTGTAGTGGAAAATAACTATACTGATCCTCCGACTTGACTAGTTGGGTTTTCTTATGCTAGGCTCGAGGCCGCCACTATTTCCATCCCAAGTAGCACGCGACATGATCGTTAGACTCGTCTCAGCCATGAGTTGCGTGGTCTTCTTCTAGGTCTCCAGCACTCGGCGTTGTCGCCCGTCAAAACCACGTAGCAGGAGGTTCATCTACGGGAAGACACTTGTCCATAGCCGAAGATAACGACCTTCAGAAGCTATGTCAGTTTCAGACAATATGCACTGGCTTGATATATACAGTAGTTATACCAACGGTAGCCCATGATCTTTCAAGGACATTAAATATAATTAAAGAAGTGAATGTATCTTCAAATCATGGTTGAGTGTCCTGTATCTCGCAACTACATAACAAGACAGGGAGCACCACTATCGTGAAAATAAGAGTGTTTTCTTTTATACATTTTGACATTGTTGCCTAACCTTCCACTGTTATGTACTTCACTGTTTAGATAAGTTAATTTATGTAAGAACTGTATGTTCTCGCCAAATGCCTGATCTGGTTTAATTTCCTAATTCAAAAAATCACCAAATTCTCTTGGTCCAAGAGACCTTTAGCTCAAATGGTTCCGACTCCTCTTGGAGTACCTCAGGAACAAGTGAAAGGAGCTTCAGTGACTCAGCCAGAATCCCTGCATCATCTATAAAATATAGGTTAGTGAACTTGAATTTGTCAAACGATCCTCTGCGTTGGTTACAATTGCTGACTTGCCCAGCAATCAGTCCATGCACTAATTGTTAAGAGGTGTGATTGTTAGCACACACCGCTTGTCTCATTAATAAATTCACAGGGAAGAAGACAATAAATCACAGGTATCTCACGTACGAGTAACAGTTTCCATAGTTTTTCACGATGAGATGACGTAAGCTACAAGCAGTTCCCCTTGACACTCAATACCGGTGTTCTCTCTCCATTAAAGCTCTATAGATTCTTAAATGACCTCTTTCTATTCTGGTAAGCTCACTTCTCACAATTCTTACAATGTTCTCGTATTTTTGTATATCAGGTTTCGAAACACCCACCCTTTTCCCATCAAACTAAATTAGTGTAGCTACCACAATATAGCTTCTCTCTTTTGCACTAATATATTTACCTTACACAACTAATCTTAAGTATTACTCTCTCTCTCTCTCTCTCTCTCTCTCTCTCTCTCTCTCTCTCTCTCTCTCTCTCTCTCTCTCTCTCTCTCTCTCTCTCTCTCTCTCTCTCTCTCTCTCTTTCTCTCACACACACACACACACGCACACGTGCCAGATACACAAGGAGAAATAATGGTATTAAAGTTTAATCATGATAATATTATGTTATATGATGTGAGGGTCGGGGGTCGATCAGAAAGAGATGTTAACAATAACAAAATGTGCATGTTCGAAATAGACCATAAGATTCATATATAAAAGATAGTGAACTATAAAGGGGAATGCTAACAAAAATGCAGGAGTTATGGGACACAGAACAAAAATATTCTAAGAATGTAAAGAATTTAATCCACACTCACGCGCCTGACTTCAAAGTTCACAAACGCTTTGATGAAGCAGAAACAGTAATTGGTCAGTGGCTGGGCTACAACAATAGTCCCTTCAATGGCTATATATATATATATATATATATATATATATATATATATATTAAGGAATAGGTTACAGCTTTGTTGTTCTCCTAATTGGTTAAACTATAAGTAAGTATGGTAATAATGCTTAGACTTGGAGTTATAGTAATTAGTAGAGTAACTCAATATACTAAGTCAAAGAGTTAGCTTATAAGAATACAAGGGTGAATACTAGTGATTGAGATAATGTAAGTCAGTGAAATGAGTGAATCCTTAAAGAGTGACAGGGAGTGTGTAAGAGAGGGAGGGAGTGATACTTCCTTCTCTTGTGGTTAGCTGGGAGAGAGTGACCCTCTCCCTCTGTGGAGAGTGGACGGAGTGTGTGCAGTGTAACGAGTCAGCAAAGATCGAGCATACTGTTTAGCATACTCGAGATTCAGACTGTCTACGGATCAGCTACTGCTAACCATACTTCTGATTTTAGACATCATTCTCTTATTATTGTATTCACTCTTTCTTCTTTTACTTATTGAACTGCCAGTATCACTAGGCGCTAAATTAGGGGTGCTTGGCTGGAGCCTAAGAAACACATGAATGTAAATGGTATTTATAGGGAATAGGCTCGCACCCTTATTTTTCATGTTTTTTTCTTCCAGATTTTGACAAATGAGTGTTTCCATGGTCTTAGTTATAATTCCAATGTGGGATACATGATGGGTTGAGGGGGGAACTCCCCCCCTCACCCCCCATAAATTATTGAAATCGTCATCTATGTTGCCAGCAGGGAGTAAATATCGATTATACTGCATAAAGAAGGCGTTTGTAAACAGTATGGATGTCCGAAAGAGCTGAGATTGATTAGAATGGGCATTTTTTTCTATTAATATCGGGTTTTTTATATGTGATCAAAATTATTTCCCACAGTGGATTATACATGAGTACAGTATAAGGATTCCATAGACCTACATTGTCCCTAATAAATTATGTATAATAAGGCTGCGAGCCTATTCCCTATAATTATCAATATAATATAATAATACGATAAATTACATCAAACATTTGGCACAGTGTGTGAAAAACGGAATCTGAAGGTAAATTCGGGGAAGAGTAAGGTTATGAACTTTAAAAGGGGGTGCAGCCACAGAGTGTGTGATTAGGTTGACCGGCCAGGTTATGGAGAATGTCAGCTCATTTAAGTATTTGGGCAGTGTGTTGAGTAAAGATGGGAGTATGGATGACGAAGTGCGAGAGAGAGAGAGTGCAACAGAGAAAGAGGGTTGTAGGAATGCTGAAAACAGTAACAAGGAATAGGGTGGTCAGCATGGATGTAAGGAAGTCCTTGCATGATATTGTGGTAATCCTGACATTGACGTATGGGAGTGAAGCATGGACATTGTTGGAGAGACACAAATCAAGAGTGAGAGGAGTGGAAATGAGTTACTTGAGTAGTGCATGTGGATTTACATGGATGGATGTACAGAAGAATGAGGAAGTACGAGAGCGGTGTTGTGTGGATGTGGATATGTTGGAAAGTGTGAAAAGGAACCCCTTGAGATGGTTCGGCCATGTGGAACGTATGGGAAGCGAGAGATTGATTAAGAGAGTGTACGAGAGTGAGTTGGAAGGACAGAGAGAGAGCAGACCAAGAGAGAGGTGGAAGGATGGAGCTGAGAAGTATTTGCGTGAAACCTGTGTTAGATGGGAGGAGGGGTGTCGTCTGACGGGGACAGGGGTGCATGAGGCGATTAATTTGCGACCATCCTTTCAGGGATAATTTCTTCTGCCAATATATAGAGATTATATAACATTATCTTGGCTGGATTTGGGTCCTTGGTGGCTTTAATGGGGTTGGTTAGGTAGCCCTCATAGCCTGGGGGCTTCAGAGGTACGTTGTCAATAGTGGAGCCATGGCAGCTCCTTCTTCAGGGACAGTCAGTTCCTTCTTCAGGAACAGGCAGCTCTTTCTTCAGGTACAGTCAGCTCCTTCTTCAGGTACAGGCAGCTCTTTCTTCAGGTACAGGTAGCTCCTTCTTCAGGTACAGGCAGGCCTTCTTCAGGTATAAGGCAGCTCCTTCAAGTATAGGGCTGGGATCCCTGGCGCCCTTGTTGGTGGAGACCTGGGACGTCTCCAACAGGACAAGCTTCATGAGCCTGGGGGTTTCGGGAATCGGGCACGAATTTTGAGAGGGTTCTGGCCTGTGATTGGCTGAGAGAGCAGTGGAAGGAAGGCGAAGAACGTGATGTACAGAGGTTGTCTTGGGTTGCTCCTCTCCCTCCCTCCTCTTACTATCTTCCTTGTAGAATGTAGGGGAACTTGGATTGCTGACTATTATGCACCTTCCAATATTTCTTGAAGCTCCGTCCTTGACTATTATTTCTCCTTGACCCTACTTTTTCCCTTGTTGTCCTTCTCTAATGGTTTCATTGTATTCAACTCTTCTCTTTCTCCTCCTCGTTTTTATTCTCCATGTTTTCTTTTTCTCCTCCACTACCAATTCCTACTTCTAACTTTCTTCTCCCCTATATTCCCGTTCTCTTTTTTTTCTTCATTATTTTTGTTTCCTTTTAATCCCCTTTTCTTTTCCTTATTCCCCTTCAATTCCCTCCCTTTTCCTCCTTTTCCACCCCCTCTCCTATTCATCTCTTCTCCTTCTCCTCCACAATTTCTTCATCCACGTCCTAATCCTCCTTCTCCTCTCCCCCTGGTCTACTCATCCTATTCCATGTTCTCTTCCTGGTTCTCCTCCTTCACTCCTACACTTTTCTGCTCCTCCTCTGCCTCCTTCCTTTTTGTTTCTCCTATTCCTTCTTGTTCATGTCTTTGTTTAATTTTGTCTACCACCTCCTCTTACTACTACTCTTCCTCCTCCCCCTCTCCCCTTATCCTCCCTCCACAGTGATTAACGTAACCCCCCCCCCCTGATCCAGGTGGTGGCGGCGTGAGATGGTTGGTAGTGGCACATTAAGTGGTCATTCAAGGGGAGATGATAGGTAGATGGTAGATGAATGGTAGATAGTAATATATAGGTGGCTGGTAGGTGGTAAATGGGTGGTGGTCGAGTGGTTGATTGTAGGTGGTAGTACAGTTTACTGTTGGTAGATGACTAGTAGACTGAAGATGGGATGTAGATTGTAGGTGGTCATTGAGCTCACACTTGGTATTTGAGTTGTAAATGGTATAATTGTAGGTAGAAGTAGATTAATAAGGGATATTAGATGACTGGGAGATGGGTGGTAGAAAGTAGATGACTGATAAATGATGGTAGATGGTAGCTAAGGATTATGTGGTAGGTTAGTGGTTGGTACATTTAAAAGACTGTGATATGAATGGATCTGCTAGAGGATTGGCTTCTTAGTTTATATATAGTAGATTGTATGTGAGTGATGATGAATACACGCAGTGTTAGCGACTTTGAGAAAATGATGTCCTACTTATATGGCAGTAGTTCCAGCTGATTGACTTGTGCGACCGTGATTCTAACCTTTGTTAAGAATAAATGATTACTACAAGACGAGCCATTGGACACGGTCGAAGGAGCCAATCAGCTGGAATTATTGACACATACAGTAGTTGAGCCGTTATTGTCTGAGTAACTGAACCTTAGCATAGTAGATTGTAAATGACTGGTCGAGTAGTCGGCCTTGGTAGTTGGCGGTGATGCGCGGTATATGGTAGATGAGTGGTATATGGTAGATAATTGGCTGCTACTATATGAACGAGAGATATATAGTAGATGATTAATTGTTGTTCAGTGTGGTAAATTAAAGTTTGATAGCAGATAAGTGGTAGATGCTATACTGTTAAAAACAATAGGTGGTATACATGTGGGAGGAGGGGATAGATAAGTGGTGAGTGTTGATAGATGACTATTGGACGATTGGTAGATGGCAGATAAATGGTAGAAAGTAGACGTGGGGAAAAGGTAAATAAGTGGTATTCAGAAGTGGTAGCCGGTAGATACAATTGTAAATTATTATAGTCTATTCAATATAATTAGGCCAGAAATCCTAAACACTAACCTCTTATAACTCAAACACGACTAGATCAATCGATTTGTAGTGTTTGCTTGATTTTAAATTTCTATTTTGAGTCAACCAGGAAATACGGGTAGGTGTGGAAGTTTAAAGCCCGTTTACTCTGGTCCATTTTGAGTTACAAGAGAATATTCGTCAAGATATCTGGCCTAATAACACTGAATGACGATAGCATAGATTAGAGAAAGATGCTATATGAGTGGTAAATCGGTAGTAGATGGTAAATTCGTGATACGTTAGTGATAGATTAGTGGCAGAAGATAGCTTGGTAAATGATAGATGGTAAAATAAGAGGTAGATGCTATACGATCGGACAATGGTAGACGATTGGTTGATATAAAAATACTTGATAGTAGATGAGAGGCATTTTTTATGTCTATGTGTATGAAGTAGACATAAGGCAGGCTGCTTATAACGAATGTCTCCCTCAAAGCCAAAAGAGTGACGTTGGGGTCAAAAGGCCTGGACATAAAGTTTAAATTAGTCTTAGTCATAGGATGAAGGACAGATTGTTTGAGGGAGAGATTTCCAGGATTTACTTGTTGAGTAAACGAAAGACTGAAAACATTTGTTAATTCTTTGGTTGGAGAGCTGCACATAATAGGGGCGGGACTGTGTTGTAAGGTGGGTGCCTCCCACACAACGTAAGGGAAGGGGTATGCACTGAGAGAGCTCTGAAGAATATTGATTGTTGTAATAGCGATAGAAGAGTGAAAGAGATGTAACATTGCAGCGTGTAGAGAGAGACTGTAGGGAATTAGTAAGAGGTGGTGAATTGATAAGATGGAATGTTTTGGATTCTACCCTTTCGAGAAGTGCCGTATAAGGGGAATATCCCCACACATGCGAACACTACTTGATATACGGGCGCACTCTGCCCCTGTATAGACAAGAGACTGTGCGGGGGTGAAGAACCCGTGAAGACGGTTGAAAGAGCACATATAGAGGGATATAAGCCAAAAGAAAGTAGTTTGGGTGTAACTGATTAGTGCCAGACTTTATTATAAACTTTTAATATATCTAGCGCAATGGAAAAAGCCTCACGGAAGTCCTTAAAGGATGATGACCAAGAGTTAGTAAGGTAGGCAAAGAGATCACCAGTAGAGCTGGCTTCAACAAAAGCATACTGGCGATCTTAAAGAAGGTTAGGGGATGTCAGATGCTTAAGAAATTTTGACTTAAAGAATAGATTCGAAAACTATTAATATACAAGATGTGAGGGCAATTGGACGATAGTCGGAGGGTTGGTCATTGTTTGTGGATGAATGGTAGGTGGTCATTATTGGTACATGAGTGGTAGGTGGTCCGTGTTGGTAGGTGACTAATGTTGGTAAATGAGGGGTAGTTGGTCAGTGTTGACGGTCGAGTGATATGAGGTTAGCATTGTTAGGTAAGTGGTATGTGTGGTAGGTGGTCAGTGTTGGTAGCAGAGAGAGAGAGAGAGAGAGAGAGAAAAAAAATAATAATGAGGTTAATTAGGATACCTAAGGCACACATACACAAAGAGATACACACATACAGAAAGCTTATCATTTCGCATATACCCTGATTCATCATAGAATAAAGGATGATTGGGTTATATCATGTCACAGGGTATCAAAGACTAGTTGTTGTGGTTTTCTGAGGTCTTTGCATCACATGTGAGCTGATTAGAGAATCATTAATACCCCCTATTCCTCTTTGCTGAGTGGGCTACCTCTCTTGGCACAGTAGTTAATGCAGTCAATCCTGAAGCTGGTGCAGGCTCAATTCCTAATCCGACCATGGTTTGAGTTTATGTATCAGATGGAGATGCCACCATGTGTGATTAGTTTCGTACAGCAGTCCAATTTATTTATTACCAAAGGGCTGAAACATTACTTTGTGCTAACTTCTACACTCACATTTCCACTTCAATATAACACCCTCATCTAAATATAATTATCTTCTTGCCAATCTATGTTCGAAAGGATGTCAGCCTTGAAATAGGCGAACGAGGCTATAAATTTAGTTATGACCCTTTCCCACTGGTGCGATTATAAACGTTTTCATCGCCGAGGACGTATTTTTGGCATTTCGCAACTAATTTGTGCGACATATACGGATTTGACCGTTAAAAACCATCGACAAGTTACACTCGGCGACGATGTGTCCCATGGATACGACGTCATCGGTAAATTGAGCGCTGGTTCTCCGATGACCTCGGCGAGAACGGTCACATTTTCAATAAAATATTGCGAAATAATGCGAGGGAAGAACGAATCCTCGGCGTATGTTCTGGGACGTCTTCGGTACATTAAGCGATGGTTCGGCGGTGACATCGGCGAGCTTATCCAAAAACTGTTTGTATATATTTCATGGCACAAACATAAGAACATATGAACATAAGAAAACGGGAGTCTGCAGAAAGCCGATGGGCCCACACAAGGCAGATCCCTGTCACACCCAACCCCAATTACAAGGCCTAATTACAGACCTAATTCACTAATACCTTGAGGACTGACCTCACCAAAACGGTCAGAGATCAACACAAGATTACGGGGTTTGCAGAGCACAGATTGGCCCACACCAAGCAGATCCCCCTTCATATCCAACCCATCTCGTCCATATGCCTATCTAATTTTATTTTAAAGCTCCCTATCGTTCTCAATGCTACCATATCACTCGGTAGCCTATTCCACATGTCTACAACTCGGTTACCAAACCAATATTTTCCTATATCTTTTCTGAAACTAAATTTATCTAATTTGAAAACATTTGTTCGAGTTCTTTCGCTATCACTGAGCTTCAGTACATTTATCATATCCCCTTTATTTATCCCACTAACCCACTTGAACACCTATATATCATTCTTCTTAACCTAATACTGATAACGGGAGCTGATGTGTCTTTATACGGCTGAACGTTATTGTAGTACCGGTATTTAACTCATTCAGTACCGGTGACGTCCTTTTCCTTATATTCTGGCAACTATTAGATGGTTATATTCAGCTTAGGAAGGATGGCTACTCGTAAAAGATCACAGACCTCTGGATTAATAGCTAGATTTTAGCTACCATATATCCTTCCTAAGCTGCACAAAATCGTCTAAATGCAGCTGAAATAAAAACAAAAAGACGTCGCCGGTACTGTAAGGGTTAACTAAGCTAACCCATTCAGTAACGGTGACGTCCTTTTCATTGTATGCTAACAATTATTATACAATTGTATTCAGCTTTGGAAGCATGTCTACCCATATATAGGCTACAAACTTTCTCAATTAATCATTTAACTACCATATTTTTTGTTTTCTATGTGAGTGAGGGAGGCAAAAGGCAAACTGCCTATAGCGAGTGCCTCCCCCAAAGGTGAAAGAGTAACAAGGCCAAAATCAAGGGACGTTCGAGCCAAAATGCCTGGACACACGGAGTTTGAAGCAAATCAAGTCATAGGAAGAGGGAAAGACTGATTCTGGGAGAGAGTTCCAGTGCTCAGCTGTTGAATAGAAGAAAGACTGAGTAACGTTTCCTTCTTGTTGTTGGAGAGTTGCACAGAGTAGGGGTGGGATTGTGTTACAAGACGGGTACCACGTGCCCTACGTAAAGGAGGTGGTATACACTGGGAAAGCTCTGAGGAACACTGATTATTATAGTAGCGATAGAATAGCGAGAGAGATGCAACATTGCGGCGAAGAGAGAGAGATTGCAGAGAGTTGGTGAGTGGACGGGAGTTAATGATACGAAAGGCCTTCCTTTCAATTTTGTCTAGGAGAGCGGTGTGAGAGGAACCTCCCCACACATGCGAACAATACTCAATACAAGGACGCACTATGCCCCTGTTCAGAGCAAGAAGCTGTGCAGGGGTAAAGAACCCCCTAAGGCGATTGAGCACACCCAGCTTCTGGGAGGCTGCCTTAGCAAGACTGGTAATATGGTCCTTCCAACTGAGAGCAGAAGAAAAAGAGACCCCAAGAATATTGAGAGAAGATGAAGGATTAATTTTTGTATTGTTGAAGAATAAGGGATAGTCTGCAAGGAGTTCCTGACGGGTAGATAGATGGAGAAATTGGGTTTTGGAAGCATTAAAGGTAACAAGGATTTCTCTGCCCCAATTGGAGATAGTAGTTAGATCAGAACTTAAGTATTCTATGACTTCATTCCGTTTGTCGTTGAGGAATTGCTGGCTCGGGCGTTCTGAAAAACTAATGGAGTAGTGTAAGGTTGAGTCGTCTGCATATGAATGGATCGGAGTTGAGGTATAGTTGAGAAGGTCCTTCATAAAAATTCGAAAGAGAATAGGAGATAGGACAGAGCCCTGAGGAACACCGGAGTTTATAGGGTGAGGAAGTTAGCAATGGCCGTCCACAACCGCAGCTATGGAACGGCCGGAGAGGAAATTAGAGACAAAGGCACAGATGGAGCGATAGAAACCGAAGGAGGGTGGTTTAGAAATTAAAGATTTGTGCCAGACTCTATCTAAGGTTTTCGATATGTCTAGTGCAATAGAAAAAGTCTCACCGAAGTCCCGAAAGGAAGATGACCAAGAGTTAGTAAAATATTGAAGAAGATCACCAGTAGAGCGACCCTTAAGGAAGCCATACTGGCGATCTGAGAGCAGATTATGAGAAGAGAAATGCTTAAAGGTGGGGGTGCATGGGTTGAGATAAACATGGAATGATAATCGCCAAGCTGTACATAATTATCTTGCAAAATGCAATGGCACTGAAATAATTATTAACAATGGTATAAAGGATTTTGGGGATCGTCTATACCGGACCTGTGACGTCACAAGAGTGTAAGTCCACCATCCAGTCCAGGATGAGGATACTGGTGTGACGTCACTATGACGTCACAGGCCCGGTATAGACGATCCGCAAAATCCATTATACCATTGTTAATAATTATTTCAGTGACATTGCATTTTACAGGATAATTATATGCAGGTTGGTGATTATTTGTCCATGTTTACCTCAACCCATGCGCCCCCACCTTTAAGAAATTTGGAAGCAAGAATAGTTTCAAAAACTTTAGAAATACAACAGATGAGAGCAATTGGACAATAGTTGGAGGGTTGAGAGCGGTCACCCTTCTTTGGGACAGGTTGAATGAGAGCAAACTTCCAGCATGAAGGGAAGACGTTAGACGATAGACAGAGACGAAAGAGTTTGCCTAGGCAGAGAGTCAGCACGGAAGCACAGTTTTTGAGTACAACAGGAGGAACACCGTCCGGACCGTACGCCTTATTAGTATTAAGCCCAGAGAGGGTAGAAAGTACATCTTTAGAAGAGATTAGGATATTAGGCATAAGTATGAGAGAGGAGGGTGGAGAGGGAGGTATAGCACCGGAATCATCCAAGGTGGAGTTTCTAGCAAAGGTTTGAGCGAAGAGTTTAGCTTTGTCAGAGGAAGAAGTGATGGTTGTGCCATCAGAGTGGGAAAGGGGAGGGAAAGACGAGGAATAGAATTGTTGGAGAGGTTTTTGGCTAGATGCCAGAAAGCTTGGGAAGAGCTAGAGTTGGATAGTTCAGTGCATTTATTATTGATGAAAGAGTGCTTGGCAAGTCGAAGAACAGATTTGGCTTGATTCCGGGCAGAAACATAGGAAGAATGAGAGTCTTGAGTTTTAAGGCGTCGGTACCGTTTGAATGCTTCCTCCTTATTGCGGACAGCAGTAGAACAGGCGTGAGTAAACCAAGATTTTTTAGCATTAGTCTGAGAGAAAGAGAATGGAATGTATGCTTCCATGCCCGACAGGATTACCTCGGTAATGCGTTCAGCACTCTCCGAGGGTCCCCGGCCACGGAAGCAGAAATCATTCCATGGGAAATCAAAGAAGTACTGCCGGAGAGCCTCCCAGTCGGCAGCGCCAAAGTGCTACAAGCGCCGCCGGCTAGGAGGATCGGGTGGCCGTACTGGAGAGATAGGACAGGTGACAGCGATAAGTTTATGGTCGGAGGCGCCCAAAGGAGAGAAAAGATCGACAGTATAAGAAGAAGGGTTAGAAGTTAGAAACAAGTCAAGAATGTTGGGCCGATCTCCGAGGCGATCCGGGATACGGGTGGGTTGCTGAACTAACTGCTCTAGGTCATTTAGGATAGAAAAGACGTAGGCTTGTTCACCAGGTGGGTCAGTAGTGTGAGAGGAGAGTCATTGGCGGTGGTGAACGTTGAAATCTCCTAAGATGGAGATTTCTGAGAAAGGAGAAATGGATAGAATGTGTTGCACTGTAGAGTTTAGATATTCAAAGAATTTGGGAAAGTTGGTAGAGTTAGGGGAAAGATAGACAGCACAGAAATATTTAGTAAGAGAATGACAGGAAAGTTTGAGCCATAAAGTTGAGAATTCAGAGGAGTCAAAATCGGGAACACGAGAGCAAGTGAGTTTGTTGTGCACATATGCACAACATCCGCCTTTGGCTTTGAAACTAGGATAGATAAAGTAGGAGGATACAGAGAAGGGGCTGCTGGATGTTACATCAGACACCTGAGTTTCGGTGAGGAAAAGAAGATCAGGTTTGTAGGAGGAGAAATGGTGTTCAAGAGAGTGAAAATTAGAGGAAAGTCCGCGAATGTTGCAGAAATTTATAGAAAGAGTAACAGGCCGAGGTCCAGGTAATTTTGTGGGGTCGTCAGGGGAAGGTCGGGTGGGTGAGGGGGCATTTATGGTCCCTCCCCCCACCCACCCACCCTGGGGAATCCGAGGCTGGGCTAAAATTCATCATTTGGTTTTAATTTTGGTGTGGCGGAATGAAGTGTGGTGTGCATGTTTAGTGTAGTGAAGTGGATAGGAGGAGGAGGAGGTATTTGTGAGAGCTAGCTGGATTGCTCTCAGTGTTAATGAGGCACAAAGAAAATCAGTAAGAGAGGCCAAGCAAATGAAACAGTTCCAGCGACTCTTTATCACATGCCTATAACCTCACCTGGGTCTAGCCCTGATCGATTGGTGCCTACAATCTCCCCACTGAAGCCTTCCTATGCTTCATATAATCGTCAACAAGTAGCTGAAATATAATCCAATATATGTCGCCAGCACAGTTGCCCAAATAAGTGATGTTGCGGCACCAACTATATTTCGATCAATAATTGGTATCAGCACTATATAAAGTTGAATTCATAGTTTCGAGTGAGATATATAAACATTTATATATCTTTACACACTCTATTCAACATCTGACAGATATTAATATATCACACAGCGAGCAAAACTTAATGGCAGGGGCGACACGACATATTTGGCAAACTGTACAAAAGGGGTTAAATTAATAATGCAAATATATACAAGAGTTAGTAAACGAAATGTGTAAAATTTAATGGTTAGCATTTGAAAACTGGGCCATATTAACATTTCTTTCATATACATACACTTAGTTTCATCCCTAAATCTCCATCAAATATATAAAGCACCCCCCAACACCCTCCTTCACGATAAATTTGTAAATTTTTCGATAGAAAAATCTCCTGGCCGAAGGCCGGTTCCTCATAAAGTACAGGCTCGCTATCTCTAGCCAGGAAAAACTCGACGCCTAAATGACACGAAAAGTCTTAATATTGACAACGAAATGGGGTGAAATGTCTTAAAATCGCCGAACTAATGGGTCGAACGTCATAACATCGGAAAACTAATGGGGTTAACTATGAGGAAGAAAGGTGACCAGAAAAACGACCCATCTCCCCTTAATTCGGAGATTGGCAATGTCCTTGCCGTATGTTTACGAATTACGGCTTAAGAGAGGTGCAAAGAAAAAAGGGTTGACAGGTCCACTATAATCCTTTTTTTTTTACCCACTTCGCCGAAGGTGATCTTTGGCCTCGGCGAGGTGTTTTGCAAGCATTCATCTACGTCGCCCAGTCCTTCGCACGCCTCTTGCGGAGTATTCATTCGCACGTCGCATTACATGTGCGAGTAATCGCCGAGGCAATCTCCGATTATTATTGTGCATCGGCGATTTTCGGCGAGCCATCGTGCGAAGTTTCTGAAATTTGCAACGCCTTTTTTCGTGCGACACCCTCACGATGTCAAAGAGGAGCTCCGAGGGCCTCGCCGTTGCGTCGGAAAATATTTGCCGATGCTTGCGAGGGTTCGCACAGCTCGTCATTCCTCGTGCCAAATTTTGAACAATCCGAAAACTTGCGAGGCCCCTTGCGAGTCAAACGATCATCCTCCGAGGATTAAACAAAAAATTGCGACATGTTCCAAATGTGCCCATGCGTTGGTATTGGCGATGAAAATTGTTTAAATTCGCATAAGTGGAAAAGGGGCTTTAGTCATCACTATTTTCATCTGCCTAAGTTAAACCATTGCAAACAAAAGGTTGCCCAACATTTGTCCACTGTACTATTTTGATCATCAGTAGTTTTCCTTTCCTTCCTTCTTCCTCCCTCATTCCCTTCCTTCTCCCTTCGCATACCTTCTTCCCATCTTCCTCCAGCCTTACCTCTCCTCCGTCCCCATCCGTGCTCCAGCCCCCATCCTTCCTTCATACACCTCTCCCTCCCCATTCTCCCTCGTCAAAATTTCGATATCAGTATGTGTCCTAAAATATTTGGTGTGTGCATGTCTTCCAGTTTGACGTTTGGATTAACAGTGAGAATTCAGTTTTCCCTTTTCCATTTCTTCCCTTCATATAGTGTGACAGGTCATTCTCGTCTGCCTGAGATGTCTCATTGTGGTGGTAACTGTGGGGGTGTTTGTAATGGTGGTGGCTGTAATGATTTTTGCTGTGGTGATTGTAATGGTGATGATTGTAATTATTGTTGTGGTAGTGATTGTAGTTATTGTGGTGGTGTTGTAATGCATGGTGTGATGGTGACTGTAATGATGGTGACCAGTGGTGACTATAATGGTTGTTGTGGTAGTGATTGTAATGATGGTGACTGGTGGTAATTGTAAAGGTAGTGGTTGTGGTTGGTTTTCGTGAGGAGTTCGTTGTGTTCGTGATTTTGCATGGTGATTTGGATAGTGATTCTGATAGTGATTGAGTGGCGTTTTTTAGGTGATTGAGAGGGTAATTGATTATTGCGATTGTAATGATGTTTGTGATAGTGATGACTATATTGATGTATGTTTAGTGTGAGGTGTTTTTGTGATGGTATATGGTGTTGATTTTTTTTTTTTTTTTTAAGTGGTGAACGGAATGGTGGCTAAGATTGGTGGAGGTGGAGGTTGTGATTGTAGTAGCTTTTGCCTTTGTGGTAGGTAGCTGTGATAAGAGTGTTTTACGTGGGTATTTGATTGAATAAATGTGGAGGTGACAGATGGATTTTTGTAGTGATTGAGGTTGTGATTGGAGTGGTTATAGTTGAAATATTTGGTGACTTTACGATTTATTAGCATATTTATATATATGTTCATAGATAACAGGACAACTGGATTTGACACGAAATGGCCACTTTGCAGTAAGGGACCCAAAGCTGGAAAATGAACCTTTAACTTCAATCCTCAAAATATCGGCTCACAACCCACATAAATTGATGAAACTCATGGTGAAGTCAGCTAATTCAATGTCAAATTTAATGTCTGAAAGCGGTATCTAAATCCGTCCACTTGTTTCTTTGCACCGCTGGAATATACAAGTCAAACTTGAGAATTTATATAATAACGGCTGGCTATATAAGTACAACTTCAAGCATACGCAGTTATATTTCTAGTCGACAGATTTACAAACGCAAGCCAATGTACACAAAAATACTAATTTTATATCACTCTTCAAATAGATCACTGTACATAGCTTTGACAGTCCACTTACACAGCTCTTTTTCACACCTGTGAGGTTGCGCCTATCATTTTGTGACCTTGTGTCAGCCCCTGTGGCAGCATCAGGATTGCACTTAGCGTGGACATTACTGTTGATGTCGCGCACCATGTTGCCGGCAAACAGATTGAAAAGGGCGCCAGCCATTTGTCGCACGAGCTTGTCCACCAAGCTGTGTCCCTCAGAACAGGAGGCCCCGGTCAACTGGGCGTTCTCGCTTCACTGGGTGCTCACCACCTCAATGAACACCTTCCTGGGCAGGTCACACTGTAGCAGCTTGTGCCGGTTGGTCTCCTCCATCACCAGGAACCTCCAGATATGACAGATGTCCAGCGTGACATCAATGGCAGTGGAGGATGGAGCCAGGAGCTTGCCACGGTCCAACAGCTCCGTGAAGGACCTATAAATGGCCTCCATCTGCTCGCCATCGTTCTCTTCAAACCTGGCTTCCAACGGTGCAGCCTCTCTGTCGACCAGCAGGTCAGCACAGGCACCACACTTGTTGCCCCTGGTTGCCGAACATTCCTGGGAACATTTCTTTGGGGATTTTGTGGGAGCACCCGGTTCTGGCCATAGTAATATTAGCAGTAACACTCCCCGCATACTAAAAAATGCGCTTATATAATAAAGAAGGAAAAGTGATCCTACTTAAAGTATAATATATTTATGTGTGCATTTCAAAGTTTTAGGAGTTTTTAGCAAAATCTACTATTTTTAAACAATATTTGAAGACTTCCATCGACGCTATCACCGACGAGTAGGTTAACCTCGCACCTCACCGTTTTCTGTTGACCCATTTTCTTACGATGTACGATTTTGGGTTTGTTTGTCACTCTCCCGCAGTAATATTTAGTTAGTTGACGTCTTCTACATCATCTTTAGGAGCAACGGGGGTCTGGGGGCGGCAGCCCTTAAGTTAGTTATGGTTGTCAGGTAAGGTTAGTAACACTATTGTCGTCGGAGGAGGAAGCGGGTGATTACCTAATCGTAATTAATGGGAGAGTATGAAGAAGCCTTCTTGTATAGACCAACACCTCTAATATTTTGTTATTTCAAGTTAAAGCCTCCCAAAATTGGAGGTGGGTTTGTTTACGTTCCGCCGCAAGTGCAGCCTAGCCGAGTCGCATTATCAAGGGAAGCATTAACCTAACCTGAAAACCTAAACTAACCTGAGAGTTGCCACTGCTGCTGTCTGCACATCAGTAGTAGGGCTTCTTAAATTACATAAGACTAAAACAACACTAATTTCCAGTAATAACCATTATTATAGAAAGATTTTAAACCTAAAAAAAAATAAAATAAAAAAATAAATGAACGTAGCTGTGGTCCGTTTCCTTAACACTTTGGCTGCGGCCCGCTCATTCAGGCACTCCTGAATAATTATGCAAGTGTCTGAATGAAATTAAATGTGCCGGTATTCAGCCAAAAACTAGAAGAAAATAGCTTCAAAATGACACCAAAACGAGCTTCGTAGCTCGCGGGCTTCACCCGCAGCGCTACCATAGGCATTCGCTAAAATGAGCAATTATCGCTAAAGTCGCACTACATTTGCCTTTGACAGCACTGTATATCTCGCGAGAGCATGACTCAGATTCCTCAGTGCCGCGGCCGGCTGGCTGGAGGAAGGAATGTGGCCTGTCGTGCTCCCGCTCCCTCGCACTCAGTTCTACAGGCTTTAACACCGGTACGGGCATTTTCCGCCTATTTCCGCCATATTAGGGCTCATTCAGGCACTCCTGATTGATTAGGCAAGTGTCTGAATGAAATGTAATGTATTCAGCCGAAAACTAGAAGAAAATAGTTTCAAAATGACACCAAAACGAGCTTCGTAGCTCGCGGGATTCACCTGCAGCGTCAGAAAAAAACACTCATTCCCCTATAACTTAAGTGGGGTTTCCAGTGGTAACTGAGGTGATACTTCTGGTGGTCATTGTCGTGGTGAAACTAATGGTGTTAACATATAGATGATTACTGTGCTGACCTGTGAATGTTTTTGTGTGAGAATTGTGGCATAGTGAAGGATGGTGATTGTAATGCTAACTTGTGATAATTGGGACGGTGTTATGGATGGTGATCACGTCGCTGTGTGTGGTGGTGATTATTGAGGTGATGACTGTCAGGATGAATGCTAATGATCGTAGTTTGAAGAGTTATTTTACTTGTGTTCTGCAGATTGGTGTTGATTGAACTAGTGATTGGTTATGAATATTTGCTTGATTGATGGTAATTTGTATGGTCATTGATGGTGACTGATATGGCAGTTAGAGCAATTAACTCTTTCATTAACATAGGTACTATGCGTCATGGATAACTAAAAGGGTTCAGCTTGAATATAATTAACCCCTTCACCACCATGATGTCTTTTTACCTATGATTCTAGCTAAAAATAGACAGTTTTAGGCAGCTTAAGAGGGACCTATGTTATTAAGAGGGTTTATTGAGATTGTATTTACCCATTTGAGTTCTATAGGTAGATTATAAACTAAAGCAAATCGTGTAATGGTAACCAGAATATGATGAAAATTACTTAGAAATATGTTGATCAAAACACTATTTATATTTAAATTGTAGAGCCTCTTATTAACACACGTTTTAACAAAATTATTATATTTAGGAGACGAATTATTAGTTGGATATGGGATTTCTCAGTGTGCATACATTATTCGAAGCTGAATATTCTGGAAACAATTAATGCAATAATAATCATAATAATAGTAATAATTAAAACAACATAATAAAAATATATTAATGTTTACCAATTTATATTGAAGTAGGACGGCAGCCTTTATCATCTTGCCTTTTCTCCCTATAATTGCTCATGTGTTACTAAAAATGCCTGATAAATTATCCAAAACTTACTTTCAAGTGTTGCATGCAAACAACATGTTCAAGAAGATACTGTAATAAAGCATGTGTGAATTGTTATATTAAGTTTCAGCATATGTATTATGTTTACTTACCACACTTAGAATCTTCGGAACCGACTAAATATCTGGTATATACAATATTATACCAACAATCAGAGTAAAGCAAATCAATATGAGCTACAATATTGCAAATCAATAAATATCGGCTAACAAATTGGACAAATATTATTTGGGTGGCAGAAGGTCGGGGTAAAATGTAAACAAAGAGTTGAGTTAGAGCTTCCCCGTGCTCAGGGTGTTTTTTACTCCCAGGAAGGTGTTGTCGTTCAAATAACACTTGTATTATTGACGCCAAGCGAGTATAGTTTGACCTACTATAATTTGCGGTAAACTAGCTAATTTTGTATGTACACTTGCTAAGACATAATCCGGGAATAAACACTGTAGAAGAGTTGGCAGTATTTAAATCACATGACAAATAAATTCATAATATACTAATTATATACTGTACTGTATATATAACATTATCCATTGCAAATAACATTATTGCAAACGCATACACTCATAAACTCGCCTTGACAAGTATGCATAAACCAGTGAAATTATTAATTGAAAGATGAAATTAGTATTGAAATATGTGAAGATGGGTATAAAGCATCAGGAATAGATGGAGTGTGTTGGGAGATGTTAAAATATGGAGGTGAGATACTGATTGAATGGGTATTGAAAAAGATGTAGACTAGGATGGGAGAAGGGAAGTGCGCCTGAAGACTGGAAATCAGGCATAATAGTCCCCTTGTATACAGTAAGGGTAAAGGGGAGAGAGGAGTGTGTGGTATTCACAGTGGGATATATCTCTTAAGCATAGTAGATAAGATGCAATGTATAGAAAGGTAGTGATTGAAAGAGTGAGCGCGAAAACGGAGAAATGGGTTGGTGAGGAGTAGGTCGGGTTTAGAAAGGGAAAAGGGTGTGTAGACCAAAATTTCTTCTTGAGGTATTTGGATATGGTATAAAAGCTGCTTTTATGGAGCTGGAGAGAGCCTATGACAGAGTTGATAGAGAAGGTTTATGGAAAGTATTTAGAATATACAGAGTAGTTAGTAAGTTGCTGAAAGTGGTGAAGACCATGTATGAGGGTGCAAAGCCAGCAATGTGAGTGGAGAATGAACAGAGTGAGTACTTTGATCTGAATGTTGGGTTAAAGCAAGGCTGTGTGATGTCGCCATGGTTGTTCAATATATATATATATATGAATGGCGTCATGAAAGAAATACAAGGAAGCGCAGTGGATGTTGGTGTACCCATGATAAGGAAAGGGAATGAGTGGATATGCCTGTGCTGCTGTTTTATGATGATACAGTTCTGATGAGTTATAATGAGTGGGAGCTGCAGGGTCTGGTAAATATGTTTGCAAATATTTTTGAGAAATGGAACCTAAAGGTAAATGTGGTGAAGAGTATGGTTATGATCTGTGAAAGGGGTGCAATCACAGAGTGTGAGGTGAGGTTGAATGGTCAGGTTATAAAGAATATCACTTCATTTAAATATTTGCACAGTGTGATGAGTAAACTGGGAGTATGAAGAATGAAGTGTGGGAGAGGATACAACAGGGGAAGAGGGTTGAAGCAGCGATGAGAACAGTGACAAGGAATAGGGTGGTGAGCATGAAAGTAAAGAAGTCATTACATGATGATGCAGTAATCCCGACATTGATGTACGGGAGGGAAGCATGGATGTTGTTGGAGAGACATAAATCAAGAGTGAGAGGGGTGGAAATTAGTTACTTGAGAAGTGTGTGTGTGGAGTAACATAGAAAGATACGCAGACGAATCAGGAAGTGCAAGAGTGTTGTGGTGTGGATTTGCTGGAGAGTGTGAAGTTTACACCTTGGGATGGTTCGGTAATGTCGAATGCATGAGGAGCGATAGAATGACTGAGAGTTTACCAAAGCGAGGTGAAAGGGCAGAGAGCCAGAGACCGAGAGTGGGGTGGAAGAATAGAGTTGAGAGGTATATGAGTGAATGTGGTGTTGGGTGGGAGGAGGGGTGCTGGCTGACAGAGGTGCATGGAGGCGATTCATTCGTGTCCACCCCTTCAGGGATCATATCGTTTGGCAATAGATAGATAGATAGAAAATATTGAATCCTGTCACTCACAGCACTTGCCCAAGGTTTGTGTCATGTCAACTGTACAGTCATGGACATGAATCTCTGAAAATGTTCTTGAAAATGCAAGTATAATACATTCTCAGATCATTTTGATAACTGGATGAGATACACATATCAAATGTCTAGGATGTTCTAGTTATTGTTCACAGTCTTGTCTTTATCATTAAGGAGTCAATGAGAAGAAATTTGGTTTTGGGATGTGTACAGCCTCAGTCAATACCACCTGGACACTTCTTTGCAATATAAACAACACATTGAGCAAAGCTGTCTGCAACAAGTGGCAACCCCCAAAGTTGAAAGAGTGAGAGCCAAATTTAACATTGTTCTTTCTTTTTTGTATGTACAGTCGGCCAAATAAATGGGGTCGCAGCACCAAGTATATGTCAATCAATAATTGATATCAGCACTATGTAAGGTTTAATTCATCGTTTCGAGTGAGATATCCAAACATGTTCCTATCTTTAGACACCCTATTCAACATCTGAAACACATTAATACAGCACACAGCGAGCAAAACTTAATGACAGTGGAGACATGGCTTATTTGGCCAACTGTACAATATTGGAAAGATGAGTGGTGTGCTTGTTCAGTGTAGTGAACTGGATATGAGGAGGTGTTAGTGAGAGTTAGCTATATTACGCTCTGTGTAGGTGAGACACAAATAGAAACAGTGAGGGAAGCCAGACAAATGAAACAGGAGTTCCAGCAACTCCTTATCACACTCCGTGTGTCCAGGCATTTTGGCTCGAACGTCCCTTGATTTTGGCCCTGTCACTCTTTCGACTCTGGGGGAAGCACTCGATGCAGGCAGTTCTGCCTTTTGCCTCCCTCACTCACATAGAAAACCAAATAAAAACCAAAATAAGGCCTCCCCTGGGTATTGCCCTGCTCGGTCTATATTAGCCACATCATTATTGTGTCTGTAACGTGCCGTTGTAAAGGCTTATCCCTCAATACTTTCACCTGACGTTATTATTGTATTAGTTTGTAAGCTATTACTTCCTCCTTTACTTCTGTTATATATTTATATATTTATTTTATGTTTTATTTCTTGAATGGGAGTCTGTCTGTCTATGTGTATGTTCATAGCGAGTGGGAATACTGGGTCGCGAGTAAATTACAAGGATAAGGGAATACTATTATAGCATGTACAATAATGAACACACGCTCATACGCACACACATACTGGGGTCAAGGATAGGTGTGGGCCGAGTGACAGCGATAAGCTCATTATAGGTGCTCCCCCGTGCCAAGGCATCCCCCCCCCCCTCTTGCTGTCTCCTCTCTCCAGAACTTATTTTTTTTTAATCTTTATTGGTTCTGCCTACCTTTATTTTGTCTACTAGTATAGAGTATAAGGTGAACCTTGCCTCAGCTCCGCGAGAATGTTTGTCTGCTGTCTTCTTTCAAATAGATCCCAATCATATGAGAGTTAGGAGTCGTCATTGAGTCAGACATTAAGATTACGATGTTTAAGAACATAAGAACATAAGAAAATGGGAGTCTGCAGAAAGCCGATTGGCCTAAGCAAGGCAGATCCCTGTCCCACACAACCCCAATTCAATTACAAAGCCCAATTATAGGCTTCACACTCTAATACCCTGAGGATCATCTTACCAAAACGGTTAGAGATTAACGCAGGATTATGGAGGTCTGGAGAGCGCTGATTGGCCCAACCCGGCTGATCCCCCTTCACACCCAACCCTTCTCGTCCATATGCTTATCCAATTTTATCTTAAAGCTCCCTACAGTTTTAGATCCCACTATAGCACTTGGTAGTCCATTCCACCCATCTACAACTCTGTTACCAAACCAATACTTGCCTATATCTTTTCTGAAACGAAATTTATCTAATTTGAAACCATTGGTACGAGTTCTTTCGCTATCACTGAGCTTTAGTACATTTGCCATGTCCCCTTTGTTAATCCCACTAACCCACTTGAACACCTCTATCATATCCCCTCTAACTCTGCGTCTCTCTAACGAATGTAAACCTAATTTCTTCAACCTTTCTTCATACGAAAGATTTCTAATATTATGGATCATTTTTGTCATTCTACGCTGTACTCTCTCCAATGAATCTATGTCCATTCTGTAATAAGGACACCAAAATTGGACAGCATAATCCATGTGGGGTCTCACTAATGACAAGTAAAGTTTTAAGATAACATCAGCAGTTCTGTTACTCACACTCCTAGAGATGAACCCGAGAATCCTGTTTGCCTTATTACGAACGCTTATACACTGTTTTCTAGGCTTCAAATCATTGCTAACAAACACACCTAGATCTTTCTCGCAGTCTGAATTTTCTAATTCTAAATTAGCTAGTTTATATTAACATTTGTTTGCATCTTCCCTATCTTTAATACCTTGCATTTGTCAATGTTAAACTTCATCTGCCAATTTACTGACCATTCATGTAAGGTATCTAGATCCCTTTGGAGGCACTCTATATCGCTATCTGAATCAATTGATCTCCCTATTTTAGTATCGTCTGCGAATTTACTTATCCTACCAGTTATACCTAAATCTAGGTCATTTATGTATATAAGAAACAACAGGGGACCTAATACCGATCCCTGGGGGACACCACTTTTGACTGCTCCCCATTCTGACTTGGTACCATTTATGCTGACTCTCTGCTTCCTACCAATTAGCCATGACCTAATCCATCCTAACAACGCCCCACCTATTCCATGTGCCTCAACCTTTCTCATCAATCTCTCATGAGGGACTCTGTCGAAAGCTTTACTGAAATCTAAATATATAATATCATATGACTTGTCATTATCTACTGCTTCATATACCTCTGAGAAAAAACTAAGCAAATTAGTAAGGCAAGACCGTCCCTGAGTGAATCCATGCTGAGAAGAATTGATTAAGTTAAATGTTTCTAAGTGGTTTCTCATTTTCCTAGCAATAATTGACTCTAGTAGTTTTCCTATGATTGAAGTGAGACTAATGGGACGGTAATTGGATGCTATTGATTTATCACCTTTTTTGAAGATCGGAACTACATTTGCAAGCTTCCAAGCTTCTGGAACTATACCTGTTTCTAATGACTTGTTAAATAGAAATGTTAATGGATAACTTAACTCATCTCTGCATTCTTTTAATACTCTAGCATATACCTCATCAGGACCAGGCGATTTATGAGGTTTCAGTCTGTCAATTTCCTTAACCACATCATTTCTACTTATAGTAACCGTACTTAACCTATTTTCTATACTATCGCTGTATACCTTACGGACTTCTGGAAACTGTGCCAAATTTTCATTAGTGAAAACGGAAAGAAATTGACTATTTAATGTACTGCACATTTCTAAATCACTTTCTGTCAATTTTCCTATAGAAGTTTTAAGGGGACCAATTACATCTCTAACCTTGGATTTATATAGTTGGTAAAAAGCTTTAGGATTATTTTTTGAGTCATTGGCAACCTTAATTTCATAATTTCTTTTTTCTTTCCTAATATCCTTTTTTACCTGTCTTGATAGATTCTGATAGTAAGCAAGTAGGTGAATTTCGCCTTTTTTAATTTTTCTATATATTCCTCTCTTTTGTCCTAGAAGATCTAATAGTCTATTATTCATCCATTTGGGTTGGTTCTGTGTTGATCTAAATTTTCTTTTGGGGATATATTTATTTTGCGCATTGAATACTGACTTGATAAAATTATCGTATGTATCTACCAAGTTTGACGTCTCCTCCTGACTTAAGATGACAGGTGCCTGAGAAAGGATACACTCATTTGGACACCTGGATCGACTTAATTTTTTGACCATAGGGTCCGCTAACAGGGCTTCTCTTAACCCACCATAATTGGCTTTTCTGAAGTCAGGTATTAATGTTGTATTCTCTCTGGTATTACCTTTCCATTGTATATTAAAATACACAGAATTGTGATCACTATTTCCTAGGTGGTCCCCGATTTCTACACTATTTATCATATGTTCATTGTTACTGAAAACTAAATCGAGAATATTATCTCCTCTAGTTGGCGTATCTATGAATTGAGATAAAAAACTATCTTGTACTACCTCAATAAACTCCTTTGAATCAGAGTCGCCTATTTGTTGCTGCCAATCTATATTAGGGAAATTAAAATCCCCCATAATGCACACGTTGCTAAGCCTTGATGCTATTTTAATTTCCTCCCATAATGATGTTCCGTCATTTCTACTCATATTTGGCGGTCTATACATAACTCCAATAACTAAAGTCTCACTACCTTCGTTAACTTCTACCCAAACACTTTCATTTTCATTATTTACTCTAATACCTGATTTAGTACAGCTTTTTAATGAACTCCTGACAAACACTGCTATACCGCCACCCCTCTTACTTGTTCGGTCATATTTAAACAAACTATATCCCGGTATATCAAACTCTGCTAAAAAATGCCTGGTTTCTGTATTAATCCATGTTTCAGTTAGCGCTATTATGTCTATATTTTCTTTGCTAACCAGTGCTCTAAGTTCGTTCATTTTGTTACATAAACTCCTGCAATTTGTATAATAAACACTCAAACTATTACTTGTATTTGCAACTATTTTTCTATTGTTTTTAACTAATTTATTTTTACCTGTTGAACTACTGGACCTAGACGGAAAATCTACGCTATCAGAATGTTCGTTATTACTATCAATTTGATGTGGCTGGGATTCTATTTTACTTACACACCTATGGTTTATTAACAAAACCCCGCAACAAACTTGTCGAGTGAGCTGGCTAAGGTCGAAACTCCTAGTCGAGAGAGATGTACTCCATCCTGGGCATACAGTTCATCCTTACCGTAGAAGAGGGTCCAGTTATCCAGGAATGGAATAGTATTTGCCTTGCAATACTTCTCCAGCCGGCTATTTACACCAATAGCCCTGGAGGACCATTCCTTCCTTACCCCTCTTCTTGGTAGGATACTGTGTACCACAGGAACTCCACCCTTCTCCTTGATCCTCTCCAACATTTCCTGGTACGTGGTGAGCAACTCCTCAGTCCTGCATTTCCAAATGTCGTTGCTCCCTGCGTTGAGGAAGATGATGGGGTCCTCTCCACTCGCTTCCATGACACCATCTAGCTTTTCTGACACCTTCTCGACTCCGGCACCAGGCAGACAGACAACTTTACCAACATGTGTGTTAGTAGCCCTACCAAGGTATTTAATCATTGAATCCCCTACAATTAAAATAGACTTAGCTTTTTTCCGTTGTCGGCGTGTAGCAGGAGTTGTAGCAGCAACAGCAGCAGACTTCCCCCCCTCCCCTCTCACTGCCTCGATGATCGCCACTTCCTCGCCATCACTCTCATCAGCCAAGGTGCTGAAGTTGTTGTGGGTCTTGAGTGGCTGCCTTTTCAGCTTGCAGGCCGTTGCACTGGTTGACACCACTTTCCAAGGGGTTTCACGATCCCTGGGAACACTTCCGGTAGCCTCACACTTCTTTTCCGCCATAGCTAGTCTCAAGGCCAAATTTTCATCTTTGAGACACTGAATCTCCTGCTCCACACTCTCCAGTCTTTCTTGCAAAGCAAGACAAAGCTGGAGAGTATGGGAGGAGACAGCAGACTCATCAACAACAGCCATCACTAAAAAGTTCACTAGGACCTCACTAAGGGTAAACCGGTTCACTAGCGGTCACTGGGGACGTCCGCACTAGTCAGGGTCAGAGGGCAACTCAAGAATTTTGATAAGAATTTTCGAAATTCGCAGAAACCCAGCGCCTGTCGTGCGAACAACCAACATATTCGATGTTTATTTTATTTGTATTTATTTATTTATTTTGTTTGACCCTGTTGGACCGATCTGGGCAAAACTCATACACAAGACAAACACCCCATAGACTACAAGATACACTCTCTTTGAAATTCCTACACTGTAATTATTGAATTCTTAATTGTGGATACAAAGTGAAACTCATAATAAGTAGTCCAGTCACTTAAGTGTTCAAACTATTACATAAATGAGAACGTAAACGATGAAACACTGATTATGTGACACACGTTTGTTATGTGACACACGTTTGTTATGTGACACACGTTTGTTATGTGACACACGTTTGTTACGTGACACACGTTTGTTACGTGACACACGTTTGTTATGTGACACACATTTGTTATGTGACACACGTTTGTTATGTGACACACGTTTGTTATGTGACACACGTTTGTTATGTGACACACATTTGTTATGTGACACACGTTTGTTATGTGACACACGTTTGTTATGTGACACACGTTTGTTACGTGACACACGTTTGTTACGTGACACACGTTTGTTACGTGACACACGTTTGTTACGTGACACACGTTTGTTATGTGACACACGTTTGTTATGTGACACACGTTTGTTATGTGACACACGTTTGTTATGTGACACACGTTTGTTATGTGACACACGTTTGTTATGTGACACACGTTTGTTATGTGACACACGTTTGTTATGTGACACACGTTTGTTATGTGACACACGTTTGTTATGTGACACACGTTTGTTATGTGACACACGTTTGTTATGTGACACACGTTTGTTATGTGACACGTTTGTTACGTGACACACGTTTGTTACGTGACACACGTTTGTTACGTGACACACGTTTGTTATGTGACACATGTTTGTTATGTGACACATGTTTGTTATGTGACACACGTTTGTTATGTGACACACGTTTGTTATGTGACACACGTTTGTTATGTGACACACGTTTGTTATGTGACACACGTTTGTTATGTGACACACGTTTGTTATGTGACACACGTTTGTTATGTGACACACGTTTGTTACGTGACACACGTTTGTTACGTGACACACGTTTGTTACGTGACACACGTTTGTTATGTGACACACGTTTGTTATGTGACACACGTTTGTTATGTGACACACGTTTGTTATGTGACACACGTTTGTTATGTGACACACGTTTGTTATGTGACACACGTTTGTTATGTGACACACGTTTGTTACAATCAAGCGTTCATTTTTTACCGTGTACCTGTGAAAAGGAGGGCCGATGGTGCCAAATCCATTTTCATTATAATCCGAGGTGTAGTGTATCTGATTTCGTATGCACGTACACTCATAACCCGAAGGTGCCAGAGATAAGGTTCTTATCTAGTTGTAATTCATGATGTTTGATCAGAGTAGAATTTTTCAAAGTGGGTGAAGGTAAGAGCGCTCTAAGTCGAAGAAAGAAATTGTTGACCAAAAATTACGTTCATAATGTGGATATTGTTGATGGAAATGGTTATAGGGGGGAAAATACATGCTAAACCCGATTTCGAAGTCTGCTTTGTACAATCGCATTTGAGTTTCGAGTTAAAGACAAACATGTATTTAGCAAAACAATTTATTGCTGCTGCTCTTTCAGTCCTACGCAACGTTAATTTATTCCAAGTGACTGATCTACAATGAATTTTCTAGCAAATGAGTCTACCTTTGATCTCATAGATACTCTATGGACTGGGGTTTGAATGATGTATATGTTAAACGTTGAAAGGCAATGCAGAGGTACACTTGCCAAGACATGAACCTGGTACAACTACTGTGAATGGGAGGCAGGGCTTAACCCTTTGAGTACCAGCGACGTGTGTTATGTTTTATTCCAGCTATATTTAGACGATATTAAGCAGCTTAGGAAGGCTCTGTGGTAGTTAAAGGGGTTGCTTGAGATAGTTTGAAGCCTTATTATGGCTAGAGGTTCCTAATTTGAATAGAATCATCTAATGGTTGCCAGAATATGATGAAAAGGACGTCCCTGGTACAGAAGGGGTTAATGAGGTACAGAAGGTTTTTATATAGCTTGATGGCCAGTTTTCGAGCTTACCCTTTTGTAATAATGTTGCTTGATGAAGGTAAGACCAATTACTATTATTAACACAGCACATTTAGCTGCTATAATGGCACAGCATTTTTCCAAGGATTATGCTTTACCAATCGTACGTATGCTCATATGTCCTGGGTGGTGTTGCTACTCTGGCCATTCTCCCAACCAACAACACCAGCCCAACTTTAATTCAATATCGTTGGACATAGCTAGCTCCTGGCAACAAATTGTATTTATTTTTGTCTTATTCTTATTGTTGTACATTTTAACTAGTGCTTCCCCGTTCACTAAATATTTTTTGTGCTATCCTTAATTGTGTTTTTATAACTGCATTGCATATAATTGAACTTACTGCACTCAAATCTTGAAGACATAATAAGGAACTATTTATCGCATGAAGCCGGTATCACACGAGATAGTCAACATACGATGATCAACATTTTGCTGGCAACATTTCTGGACTATTTTGCACTGGTGTCGGAAACTAGAATGTTGGTAGATGAATTTAGGTGACCGAAATATTGTAAATGTTGACCTCATAAGCTGCCAGACCAGTGTTGAGGATAAATGTTAAGGGAACAAACGCTCGTGTGATAACAGCTTAAGACTCTTTGTCTTTGATTCTTACATTTTATCATTGCCTCTGTATTCAATGTTTTCTGATCTATAATATAACCTCTATTTATTGCCTTCCGAAGATCACCTTACTTCTCCGACATCTATGCATCTACAATCTCTCACTCTTTTCTCTATCTACGAAGTTTTCTACTACAATAACTTACAAATTGTCTCTAGCCCCACATCTACCCTTTATCCCTCCCATCTACTCTCCAACACCACCACCACAACAACCACTTTAACCCTCTCATCTACCCTCCAACATCACCACCCGTCTCAGTTACCCTCCACCACCACCACCCCTCTCAACCCTACACCACATAATAACCACCACACCACCCCTCTCATTATACCACCAACCCACCACCACCACAGTTACCCTCCACCACCACCACCACCACCTCTCACACTTCACTATAACACCACCACCACCCCTCTCAGTACCACCCACCACCCTCACAGTTAACCTCTAACCACCAATACCACACACCACCACCATCCTAGTTACCGCACCACCACCACCCACCACACCAAGTTACACCACCACACACCACAGTTACACATACCACCACCACCTGGCTCTCTCACATACCACCACCACCACACCACCTACACCACCAATACCACCACCCCAGTTACCATACCACACCACCACCACCACCACCCCACAGTTCCACCACACCACCACCTCCACACCACACCACCACACCAGTTACCCACCAATACCACCATACCACCACCACCACCACCAACCACCATCCCTCTCAATACCCTATCACCCACCACCACCACCCTTCAAAGTTACCCTCTACCACCACCACCACCACCATCCCTCTCAGTTACCCTATACCACCACCAATACCACCACCACCAATACCACCACCACCACCACCAATACCACCAATACCACTACCACCACCACCAATACCACCACCAACCACAGTTACCAATACCACACAACCACCACCACATACCGTCCCCACCACCACACCACCTCTCAGTTACCACCACCACCATACCACCACCACCACCACCCGTCCCTCAGTTACACAACCACATCCTCTCAGTTACTCTCTACCACCAACACCACCGTCCTTCTCAGTTACCCTCTACCACCAACACCACCGTCCCTCTCAGTTACTCTCTACCACCAACACCACCACCCCTCTCAGTTACCCTCTACCACCAACTCCACCACCCCTCTCAGTTACTCTTACCTCACCACACCACTCTCCGTTACCCACCACCACCACCCCTCTCAGTTACCCTCTACCATCACGAACACCACCACCACCACCCCTCTCAGTTACCCTCTACCGCCAACACCACCACCCCTCTCAGTTACCCTAGCCAACCACCAACCCCACCAGTTACCTCTCACCAACTCCACCACCCCTCTCAGTTACCCTCTACCATCACCAACACCACCACCCCCACCCCTCTCAGTCACCCTCTACCATCACCACCACCACCACACCACCCCTCTCAGTTACCCTCACCACCTCTCAGTTACCCTCTACCGCCAACACCACCACCCCTCTCAGTTACCCTCTACCACCACCACCACCCCTCTCAGTTACCCTCTACCACCACCACCACCACCACCACTCCTCTCAGTTACCCTCAACCATCACCACCACCCCTCTCAGTTACTCTCTACCACCACCACCACCACCACCACCACCACCCCTCTTAGTTACCCTATACCACCACCCCTCTCAGTTACCCTCCACCACCACCAATACCGCCACCACCACCCCTCTGTTACCCTCTACCACCAACACCATCCCTTCCAGTTACCCTCTACCACCACCATCCCTCTCAGTTACCCTCTACCACCACCACCATCCCTCTCAGTTACCCTCTACCACCATCAATACCACCACCACCACCACCCCTCTCAGTTACCCTCTACCACCACCAATACCACCATCACCACCACCCCTCTCAGTTACCCTCCACCACCACCCCTCTCAGTTACCCTCTACCACCACCACCACCCCTCTCAGTTACCCTCTACCACCACCAATACCACCACCTCCACCACCACACCTCAGTTACCCTCTACCACCACCAATACTACCACCACCACCACCACCACAAACCCTCTCAGTTACCCTCTACTACCACCAATACCACCACCACCATCCCTCTCAGTTACCCTCTACCACCACCACCATCACCCCTCTCAGTTACCCTCTACCACCACCACCTTCCCTCTCAGTTACCCTCTACCACCACCACCACCACCACCCCTCTCAGCTACCCTATATCACCACCAATACCACCACCACCACCCCTCTCAGTTACCCTATATCACCACCAATACCACCACCACCAACCTACTCAGTTACTCTCTACCACCACCACCACCACCCCTCTCAGTTACCCTCTACCACCACCACCTTCTCTCTCAGTTACCCTCTACCACCACCACCCCTCTCAGTTACCCTATATCACCACCAATACCACCACCACCAACCTACTCAGTTACTCTCTACCACCACCAACACCACCACCATCCCTCTCAGTTACCCTCTACGACCACCAATACCACCACCACCATCCCTCTCATTTACCCTCTACCACCACCACCACCCCTCTCAGTTACCCTCTACCACCACCACCATCCCTCTCAGTTACCCTCTACCACCACCACCACCCCTCTCAGTTACCCTCTACCACCATCACCACCACCACCACCCTTCTCAGTTACCCTTTACCACCACCACCACCATCTCTCTCAGTTACCTTCTACCACCACCACCCCTCTCAGTTACCCTCTACCACCACCACCCCTCTCAGTTACCCTCTACCACCACCACCACCACCACCCCTCTCAGTTACCCTCTATCACCACCACTACCACCACCACCCCTCTCAGTTACCCTCGACCACCACCCCTCTCAGTTACCCTCTACCACCACCACCACCCCTCTCTACCACCACCACCACCCCTCTCAGTTACCCTCTACCACCACCATCCCTCTCAGTTACCCTCTACCACCACCACCACCAGCACCCCTCTACCACCACCACCACCAGCACCCCTCTCAGTTACCCTCTACCACCACCACCACCGCCACCACCATCTCTCTCAGTTACCCTCTACCACCACCAATGACCCTCTCAGTTACCCTCTACCACCACCAATACCACCACCACCAACCCTCTCAGTTACCCTCTATCACCACCAATACCACCAACACCAACCCTCTCAGTTACCCTCTACCACCACCACCACCACCCCTCTAAGTTACCCTCTACCACCACCAATACCACCACCACCACCACCCCTCTCAGTTACCTTCTACCACCACTAATACCACCACCACCGCTCCTCTCAGTTACCCTCTACCACCACCACCACCCCTTTCAGTTACCCTCTACCACCACCAATATCATCACCACCACTCCTCTCAGTTACCCTCTACCACCACCAATATCATCACCACCACCCCTTTCAGTTACCCTCTACCACCACCAATACAACCACCACCACTCCTCTCAGTTACCCTCTACTACCAACAATACCACCACCACACATCTACCACCACCACCACCACCACCACCCCTCTACCACCCTCCTCCTCCCTAAATGCCCGTATTCTGGAGGATTAGTTTTGGAGTCTTGGCCGCCAAACTGGAGCCGCCCAGCTCATGAGAGGGATGTGTGTGTGTGTGTTTGTGTTGGGTTGGGTGTGTGGGTGGGTGGGTGTGTGTGTAGGTGGGTGGGTTGGGGGGGTTGGGGTGGGTGGGTTGGGATGGGAGGTGAATGTTGGGTGGATATTAAGTGGAGGTTGTGGTGAGGGTGAGGCAGTGAAGAGTGACTAAATGGTATTGATTATGAGGGGTGGTTGATGTGGTGCATGGGTTGAGGTGGAAGGGAAGGTGATGTTAACACTATCTGGAGTGACGCTTTGGATGGTAATTATGTTTTCGTTTAAAAAGTATCAAGGGTTTTGATTGATCAAACCATTCGTGTGTGTCCCCTAGACTGAAAAAAAACCTTTCCCCTTCAAATATATAAATAAATATATAAATAACAACCCTCTGACTCCTTTTAAGCTTAATTATGTTGCGTACATTTTTGTGTATAGAAAAGTGTCCCGGACGAAGGCCCTCTTCTCCTAAATTGCAGTATTGGTCGCCTATAATTTATTGACACCTGAATGGGTTGAAATTGTTTTAATTATCGCCAAAAATTGAGGTAAAACATCTTTAACTCTCCAAACTAATGGTGTGAAACAGGAAGGAGGACAAATTACCTGACCCGTTCAATATACAGGTAAGAGGTTAAGGTTGATTAGGCGGGGGATTGGGAGGAAGGGGGGGTGAATGTTTGTGAGGGAATATTTGCGTGGAGATGCGGGAGTGATTGGGGGAGGTTGTTTAAATGGGACGTTAGGGAATGGGGAGAGGATAGAATAAGGTGGATTGATATATGACTGGCAAGTGCAACTTTTTTTTTGTTTTTTTTTTTTAGTTAAGGGGAGGCAGACCGTTTTTCTGGACTCCTTCTCCCTCATGTTTAGCCCCACTAGTTTTGAGATTTTAAGACGTTGGTTCCACTAGTTTGGGGATTTTATGACCTTTCGCCCCATTTCGTTGTCAATTTTAAGACATTTCGTGCCATTTAGGTGTCAATTATTTTCTGGCGAGCGATAGCGAGCCTGCAATTTTGAGAGGAACCGGCCGACTACCGAAAAATGTACAAATATATCTTGTCTAGGGGGTGTTTTTCTTAGCTTGATGGAGGTCTAGGGAGGAAACTAAACAAATATATGAATAAATTAATTAATAGACCAAACAAACGGTCAGTCTCCCCTTAAGTTGTTTAAATGGGAGGTGTGTATATGCCCGGCTCGATTCGGGTACTGGGGATAAACATTGGATGAGTAATATATGTATTAATCATCTTGTTATTAGTAAATGTCGAGCATAGCAAAGATAGAAGAATTACGAAATGGATTGCATTAGTTAGAGTAGGTGGGATTGGGGGATCAGTGGGATGCATGGGGGTTGGAGATTCAATAGGGTTGAAGGATATTATTGAATGGAAGGTTGAATATGAATGTGAGTGAGTAAAGCAGTTCAAGTGAGAGATAAGTGAGTGTTGACTGAATGAGTGTGAAAGAGCAGTGTATGGGTGGCAAGTGGGGAGTGGAGAATAAATGTGACTAGTAAAATTGTTTTGGTAGAAGTTTGAGAGTGGAGTGGAAAGAGGGAGTAATTGTGTGGGAGGTGGGGAGTGATTGGAGAGGAGAGAGACAGATTGTTTGCATTGGACATGGGAGTGGTTAGGGATTTAATGTTAGCGGGATGTTTGAATGGAAGTTTGGAGGTGGCTATGACCCCTGTCCCAATTTGGTGGATAACAACACTTCATACCGAACATTGCACATCAATAAATGTTTGCGAGTATTTGTTGAAGTACTGAAACAACAATCTGGCCGGCTTAATCATGTATATAATTTGTAAGAAGGTCCTCGTTTAAATTCTGCTGGATATTAATTCTCAACTACACTGCAAAGCTGGAGGACACAACAATTGAATACATGTGTATTAGGTACTACATAGGTAGTACTTTCATAGATATTTTGAATAAGTTATATACCTTGGTACACCCTCACCATATGTGTTGAGAATCTAACCTGAAGTTTGGCAACAACATGATAGTTTCCGAAGGCTTGCTTCTAAACAAACACTTTATCTGTCAGTATAACATAACGTATTATGTTATTATATTCTGACAATATTTAGTAGATTTTGATAAGCTTAAGATTGATCGGTGCGAGTGAAATGATTGATAGAGATTGATATTGCCTTTATGATGACCGGAGGATCTTTCAAAGCTGAGTAAACTTGTCCAGCAATAAAATAGCAAGACTAAAGTGGAAGAAGAACTGTTGTTGAAGGGGGGTTAAATTATGTCGACATTACGCAAACATCGTTATTAACGCAGTCATGCTTGTTTCTCGTCATTATCTGTTTAATGTTGTTGTTTTATTACTTCTTATCTTGATATTAACTCTTCACATTATTTGTTTTAAATATTATTTTATATTATTTAGTCCTGATCATTTACTCCTGTTTATTGAATTCGTTTTAGTTAATTTGCATTTGTATTGTTTTTAGTTAATTTGCATTTGTATTGTTTTTACCTGTGTTTCTCTTGTAGCCCTCTCTCTCTCATCCTCATTAATCTCATTGTATTCTCTCTCTTTCTCTCGCTCTCTCTCTCTCCCTCTCTCTCTCTAGCACACACACACACGCTTACACACACAACACGCACACATTCTGACTGTTCCCATTCTTGAATATTCTGTTTACTATCCCCATCTTTTCTTTCTCTTTTCCCCCTCTTCTCTTATAATCTCTCATAATCCTCTTTTCAAGGAGCTTTATTCACCCTTATATTGAATTCTCTCTCTCTCTCTCTCTCTCTCTCTCTCTCTCTCTCTCTCTCTCTCTCTCTCTCTCTCTCTCTCTCTCTCTCTCTCTCTCTCTCTCTCTCTCTCTCTCTCTCTCTCTCTCTCTCTCTCTCTCTCTCTCTCTCTCTTCTCATCATCCAGCTTTCTCTTATTCCTCTCTCTTTTCCCTAATAACTTGGTTTTGTTTTCCTTTGCGCCTTCTCTTCCTTTTTCGACTTACGTATCCCTTTTGTTTTTTCCTGAAGCTCTTCCTATTTGTATCTATGCTCCCGTATTCGTTCCCTCGTACTTTATCACTTCATCCTTCATTCCCTTTTCTCTCTTGTTCTCTTCTCGCCATCTCCGTTTCTTTTTCCTCTCTATCTCTCTCTCCTCCATCCTTCCCTTATCGGTTCTTCTCTGTCTTCCTCGTTTTCATCCCTAGCATTCATTTTCTCCCTATTCCACCTCCTCCCTCTCCTTTCTATCTCCTCTTCGTAACTTGCTACCTCAATTTACTCCTTTTACTTGCTTATATCATCTTCCTCTTCTTCTTATTTTCTCCTTCCTTCCATTCTCTTTCTCCTGTTTCTCTTTCTCTTTCTGCCCTCTTCCCCTCTGTTTTATTTTCTCCCATGTCCTTCTATCTCCAATTCTCTCTATCCCCATCGCCTTTCTCGTCCACTTCTTCCCTCTTATCCCTCCCTATCTTACTCTCCTCTTCGCTCTCTTCCTCTTCTTACTCCTTGTTCTTCGCCTTCTCCCATTTCCTCTTTCCTCTGCCCTCCTCTCTCTCTCCCCCTCTGTGTTGTCATTACTTCCCTGTACCTGCCATGGTATAGCCGCTCTGGGTCTCCCTAACTTGTACACTTTATATTACTGTCACCTCGCACTTTACTCTGCTATTTGGCGTCTCACTCTCTCTCTTTCTTTCTTGACGTCACCACTGAAAACCAATAATTGTAAGCAATGATAAATTAATAGACTAGGAACCAGTCACTCCCTTTATTGTACTGTATATAAATCCAGGAACAGGTTATAGGAACAAGAACACTATTGTTGAAGTGTGAATAGTTTTAAAAGGGATCTGCCTTATCTATAATTTATCGTTAGGCTAAGTGTCTTGTGGTATTTACCTCTTCCCGATTCTGTGTGTATTTACCGGTACCTTGTTCTACTACTTGTGTTATTCCATTCTTTGTTGTTTTCGTGTTTATTATCTGTGTATTTTCAAATTCATCGGATTTCCTATTTGTTTTCTATTCGTGTATTTGTTCATATTTGTGTAGTTCTGTAATCCTATTATTAAAACATATCAAATCCGCGTCGGTTAGCTCGCTCGATTCTATACTATGTAAAACTGTTTTGAAAGTATGCAATATTTTCAATATTGAAATATATCCGCATGTTCTCTATAACTATTCCGTAACTATGTGCATTTCTCGTACATTTTATATTTCGATATCTATTTGTTCTATTTTCAAAGTGTCCTACATTTCCAATATATACTCGTTTATGTGTGCATTCGTTCTCCTATTCATTTTCATTTTCATTGTGTATCAAAACTTTTCAAAGAACATTTCCATAAATATTGATCACTTATGTTGTGCATCAATATATCCCATTTTTGTTCTTTTTCAACATGTGTCCTGTACAGATATATTCAAACAGCCATAACACTTGATTGTGAAAAATAATACAATTATGATAGATGTGAACGTTGAGAAGAGATAAATTAGTTGTGAAAATACTTGTAGAAACTTCTTGGAGCTGTTGTTACTCGTTTTTCCATGTGCATAAACGTCTAGGATCATAGAAAGAAATTTTCAACTTGTATCATGAACAAACTATTTGTGAAAAACAATTTATCTGAACAGTGTTGATCGGAAGGTTAAATACATTTTCACAATGATAATTCGAGGTTGTGATATTTGTTCTACATGAAAATGATATAATACCCTTAATAATAATAATAATAATCTTCTGGTTACTTATATAACGCCCGTCTCTCCTCCTTCGAGGATTCGCAAGCGCTTGGCTTTCTTTAGTCTACCAGAGACCATTACCCATCCCCCTTGCTCATGGGGAGATGGTAACCGCCGGCTGTATCCCAGAAAACTTTTCAATCTGAGCGGGGATTGAACGCGAGACCTTCAAGGTGGGAATCAGGCACGCTATCAACTGAGCCAGCCGGACGGCTATACTCATTTGTATAAGTACTGTATATTACAGTGTATAGAAATAACCAATTTGGTCTAAAACAGACCCAGAATTAATAATTTCGGCCCGACGACCGTAAAAATATGCGAAAAATTAATATAATTTTGGAATATACTGTACATATAAAATTAAATGTTGATGATTGAATATTTCTGAATAAAACATTGAAAAAAAGTGGAAAAACTACTGGTGGGGATAGTTGTAAACCTATCCCTGAATGATACTCTGGAATATGGGTCCTACAACTTGTGTACAATGTAATACTTTCTCCAAGAAAGGATTTCTCCGTCTCCTTAAGGGAGCCCACCTCGCTTTTTTTCTCTTTCTCTCCCTCTCTCTTTGACTTTTATCCATTCGGCCCCATTCAGCCTACTGTTTTAAAACGTTTATCCCCATCTAGGTGTCCTAGGTGTCCTTTCGGGACTTCGGTGAGACTTTTTCTATTGCACTAGACATATCGAAAGCCTTCCATAGAGTCTGGCATAAATCTTTAATTTCTAAACTACCCTCCTTCGGTTTCTATCCCTCCATCTGTGCCTTTGTCTCTAATTTCCTTTCCGGCCGTTCCATAGCTGCGGTTGTGGACGGCCATTGTTCACTTCCTCACCCTATAAACTCCGGTGTTCCTCAGGGCTCTGTCCTATCTCCTATTCTCTTTCTAATTTTTATAAATGATCTCCTTAACTGTACCTTAATTCCCATCCATTCATACGCAGACGACTCAACCTTACACTACTCCATTAGTTTTTCAGAACGCCCCAGCCAGCAATCCCTCAACGACAAACGTAATGAAGCCATAGAACTCTTAAATTCTGATCTAAATACTATTTCCAATTGGGGCAGAGAAAACCTTGTTAACTTTAATGCTTCCAAAACCCAATTTCTCCATCTATCTACCCGTCAGGATCTCCCAGCGGACTATCCCTTATTCTTCAACAATACAAAAATCAACCCTTCATCTTCTCTCAATATTCTTGGTGTCTCTTTTTCTTCTGCTCTCATTTGGAAGGATCATATTACCAGTCTTGCTAAAGCAGCCTCCAAGAAGCTGGGTGTGCTCAACCGCCTTAAGGGGTTCTTTTCCCCTGCACAGCTTCTTGCTCTATACAGGGGCATAGTGCACCCTTGTATTGAGTATTGTTCACATGTGTGGGGAGGTTCCTCTCACACCGCTCTCCTAGACAAAGTTGAAAGGAAGGCCTTTCGTATCATTAACTCCCGTCCACTCACCAACTCTCTGCACTCTCTCTCTCTCCGCGGCAATGTTGCATCTCTCTCACTATTCTATCGCTACTATAATAATCAGTGTTCCTCAGAGCAATCCCAGTGCATACCACCTCCTTTACGTAGGGCACGTGGTACCCGTCTTGCAACTCAATCCCACCCCTACTCTGTGCAACTCTCCTACCCGAGAGTGAAACGTTACTCTCAAACTTTCTTCTACTCAACAGCTGAGCTCTGGAACTCTCTCCCAGAATCAGTCTTTCCCTCTTCCTATGACTTAAATTGCTTCAAACTCCGTGTGTCCAGGCATTTTGGCTCGAACGTCCCTTGATTTTGGCTCTGTCACTCTTTCAACTATGGGGGAGGCACTCGCTATAGGCAGTTATGCCTTTTGCCTCCCTCAATCACATAGAAAAAAAAAATATATATATACCGGTATATATATACCCGGTATATATTTTTTTGTTTTGACAGCAAGTTAAATTTTTACATTTTTCGATAGAAAAATGTCTCTGGCGAAGCTGTGTGGTCGCAATATAGGTTTTAATTTTACGATTTTATTTAGGAGGAAGTTGTTTGATCTACAAGGTTTCACCCCCATGATAAGTAAGACCGTCTAATGTTAGCCAGAATAAGAAGGAAGAATGCGTCCTGATACTGAAATAGTTAATCACTATCTACTCACTATGCAACTCACACCTTCCCCATCTCCTTTCCACCAACCAGCCTCTAATCCTGTTCTTCCCTTCCACCTATCATCTTTACTCTCCCTCTGTTTCTCCCGATCATTAGTGGTAGATTAAGGTCATAGCTGTAGGTCCAAGGGGTTTACACATCAGGGCCGGGCTTTGTAGCCCCTGCTGACTTGTGTTTTTACAGTAGATAATTATGGGTTATACTGTACATGTTACTGTCAACACATACAGTACGTGCACTAATTACATTTAGACAGGATATAGTCATTCATGCATTCATTCATTTAAGCAGTCCATACTCTCATTCATTCGCTCACTAAGTAATTAACTCCCTCCCTCTATCACTCAGGCATTCACATAAGAACACGGACATCTGAATAAGGCAATTTGAAGCCATTGGAAGGGTTGTCTTGCAGTTATTCAGCTTTAATTCTTTATCAATATCCTCATTATTGATATATTTCCTCCTTTGAATAGCCTCTATCATATATCCTTTACATATTCGTCTTTCTTATGAATGCAAGCCAGGAGTTTTAAGCCTCTCTTCACATTATACATGTCTATTATTGTTGATAATTGTATTCATTCCTTGTCGGCTTGCCTCCAAAGAGTCTATATCCATTCTATAAAAGGGACACCAAAACTGAGTATCATAGTCCGAATGAGCTCTGACAAATGTTAAGTAAAGTTTTACAATAACGTAATAATAACTAAAATATTAATCCCAGAACACTGTTTTGCTTGTTTCAAGCACTTATGCATTGTTTTATAGGTTTCAGATCATTGCTATCAAGCACACCCAGATCCTTTTCACAGTTTGAGTTACATAATTAACATTGGCTAGTTTATATTTCGCCTCTTTAGTCAACTTCCAAATTTTCAATACCTTGGATTTATCAATATTGAAATTTATCTGCCAATTCTCTGACGATGCATATAAAATATCTAGATCTCTTTGGAGACATTCAATGTCACAGTCCGAATCCACTATTCTTCCCGTTTTGGAATCGTCTGCAAATTGCTGATCCTGTTAGCTATATCGAAATCAAGGCTATGTATATAAATAACAAACAACAGGGGACCCAACCCAGAACCCTGAGGAATAGCACTTTTTACTGAACCCCAGTCTGGCTTAGTACCATTGATGCTAACTCTAACTCTTTGTTTCCTACCAATCAGCCATGATCTCTTCCATTATGATATTAACCATACTATTCCATGTGCTTCCATTTTTCTCATGAGTCACTCGTGTGGTACTCTGCTGAAGGCCTAATTGAAATCAAATAAACTGTATATGATCTGTCATTATTTAACAGTTTCATATACCTCTAACAAATAACTAAACAAATTAGTAAGGCAAGAGCGCCCCTCATGGGTGAATCCATGTTGATATGAATGTATTTAGTTGAAATTGTCCTGGTGGTTTCTAATTTTCCTAGCAATAATTGATTATATCAAACTTCCTATTATTGATGTGAGACTAATGGAATGGCAATTAGATGTTGTTAACTTATCACCTATTTTGTAATCGGAACTACATTTGCAAGCTTCAGGATTCCGGAACTAAGTCTGATTCTAATGAATTTTCGAATAGATATATTACCGGTAATGGGTAACTTAATTCATCACTGCACTTTACAAAGACTCTAGAATACAGTATACTTCGTCTGACCCTGGTGATTTCTGAAGTTTTAGTTTGACTATTTCCTTAAATACATAATTTCAAATTATATGGTGCTGCATTATATTTGCTATGCTGTCATTTGATATCTTGTGGACTTATGAAAACTATTTTCATTGGTAAAATCGGAAAGAACATTACTATTTAAAGTATTGTGAAATATAACTCATCATCAGTAGTCTCACCTGATGTAGTTTTAAGGGAACCTATTACATATGTAGCCTTATATGTATACAATTGGTGAAATGCCTTAGGGTTATTTTTATAGTTATTTGCTACCTTGTTTTCATAATTTCCTTTTCCCTTCCATATTTCTCTTTTTGACCCGTCTCTTTTTGACCCGTCTCTTTTTGACCCGTCTCTTTTTGACCCGTCTTGATAGGTTATGAAAGTAGCCAAGTAAGGGATTTTCCACTTTCCGTATGTTTTGTATATACAGTATTCCTCTATGTTTCCATAACAAATCTAAAATTATATTATTAATTCAAGTTACTAGGTTCTGTATTGATCTAAATTAGCTTTCGGGGACATATGTGTGATAAACATTCTATAAGTATATATATTGAATTGTTCAGGGCCTTCCTGACCTGCCAGAAACCTGTGTTGCACTGACCTCGGTAGAACACCTGCCCTCCATTAATTGGTTGACCAGAGGAAACTGATTTAGGGAATGCTTTAACCCACAGTTATTAGTCTTACTAAAATCCCGAATTAGCACAAATGTTCCTTCATCTTGCCATTCCATTATATCTTAAAATATATTGATTTACTATCACTGTTTCCTAGTTCGTCTCTATTCGTTACATATATACATTACCATATTTGTATTGTTAGTGAAAACTAAGTCGAGGATATTATTTCGTCTCGTATCATGGCCTCGTTACCCTCACCAATTCTACCCTAACACTTACATTTCGATATTTGTTTTTATGTCTGATTTGATGCAAACTCTTAATGAATCCCTGCCGAAGACTGCTACTCCACCTTCCCTTCTACCTGCTCTATGAAATTTGAACAAATTGAACCCTGGTATATGAAATTCTGCTAGAAAATTTCTAGTCTGCATTTATCCATTTTTGTCCGTAACCTCTATTAATTTTTATATAAATGTTATGTATTTACAATTGTTCTAAACTAGTCCATTTTGTTACATAACGTCTACAATTTGCATAATGTGCACTAAATGTATTTCTTGTATTAGTTCCTGATTGACTCGCTCAGCCAACCCTCACTTACTCTCCCTGCCACTCAACCATTAATTCACTCACTCAACCACTCACATACTCTCCCTGCCACTCAACCATTCACTCACTCAGCCAACCCTCACTTACTCTCCCTGCCACTCAACCATTAATTCACTCACTCAACCACTTACATACTCTCCCTGCCACTCAACCATTCACTCACTCAGCCAACCCTAACTTACTCTCCCTGCCACTCAAACATTCACTCACTTAGCCAACCACTCATATACTCTCCCTGCCACTCAACCATGCACTCACTTAGCCAACCACTCACATACTCTCCCTGCCACTCAACCATTCACTCACTCAACCAACCAACCACTCACTTACTCTCCCTGCCGCTCAACCATTCACTCACTCAACCAACCACTCACATACTCTCCCTGCCACTCAACCATTCACTCACTCAACCAACCACTCACTTACTCTCCCTGCCACTCAACCAACCACTCACTTACTCTCGCTGCCACTCAACCATTCACTAACTCAGCCAGCCACTCACTTACTCTCCCTGCCATTCAACCATTCACTCACTTAGCCAACCATTCATTTACTCTCCCTGCCACTCAACCATACACTAACTCAGCCAGCCACTCAGTCATCCACTCTACCACTCCCCCATTTAATCAATCACTCATTCACATTAATATTACCTATCTATACCCAGTAGATTCGTCAACTTGACAGGCAATAAATATGTTTTTATATCTACCTATAACATATTTATGTCATGTTTTAAAGGGGGTCACCGGCTTTTTTGTCTTGTTCTCCTTTTCTCTCTTTATCTGGCTTATATCCATTCGGCCCCATTCAGCCAACTGTTTTATGACGTTTATCCCCTTCCAGGTGTCGATTTCTTCCTGGCGAGCGATAGCGAGCCAGCATCTTTCTATCTTTCTATCGAAAAATTTACAAATTTAGCTTGCTGTCAAAACAATAATATATATATATCCTGGCTCGCTACCGCTCGCCAGGAAAATATTGACACCTGTATGTGGGTAAACGTCTTAAAACAGTAGGCTGAATGGGGCCGAATTGATACAAACCAAAAAGAGAGGGTGAGAACGAGAAAAAAAGCGAGATGGGGCTCCCTTAAATAGTTTTCCTTCATGTACTTGGTTCTATTGTGTAATTTTCCTGTCATCAGCCTTCTCTCTCTCTCCCTCTCTCCCCCCCCCCCTCCCCTCCTTCCCTCTTCACTCAGCCTAAGTTGGTGAGAGGACTGGGAGAGAGGTATTAACATTCACAGCCCACAAAGGACTCTACTTCCACTCTCCTCAAACTCTTCGAACACAAATTTCTCGCTCTCACCATACTCATTCCAAACTGTCGTCATTTACCAAGATTTATCTGTTTGTGTTGTCTTCTTCATACTCCTTCATGAATCTCTTACCTATATATTTATTAAACATATATGCGATATGACCTGGCCGGGCCTCGAACCCGGGTCAGTAGCTCAGCAGTTCAGCACCAAACCAACTAGACCACCGAGGAGCATACAAGTGATAACTTAATTTGTGACCTACGTAGATCCCATCCACTAACATCCTCTCCGACTCGTTGTCACGTAGCCTGGCGCCACAAACATACACCCACTCGCAAACACTAACAGCAAAGAACTAGAGAAGGATACTTGTATTTTGGGGCACAAGGCCACACAAAATATACAAATAGGGCCTTATATGTATTGAACATGTTTTGCGATATGGCCTGGCCGGGCCTTGTACCCGGGTCAGTAGCTCAGCAGTTCAGCACCAAACCAACTAGACCACATCATATTGTTCAGAAATAATCTTTTCTATCTTTAATGTCATGGTGGTTTCTCTCATTGTACATACTGCATATCAAAGTTTCAGTAAGTGACGATATTTACTTGTTTGTCTACAGTATATAAAATACCAATAATATATTTTTGTTATCAATTTCACCACAATACCAAACACCTACAATGAAATTAATGAAAGCATATAATTATGTGATCCACCAGGATTCGAACCCGGGTTATCACACACAGATTTTTAGACACATTAACCATTACACCACTAAAACGGTTAAAGGTCCATGCACACGCCCACGACTTATTATCCATTCTCGAATACTGGATGATTAACACTTGCATCGACGTTTCCTACAACATTCTGTTCACTGGCACCGTAAAAATATTTTCCAATATCATAATCTACTCAGAATTTCCACCATTTTGCTTTCCTCCTAACATCTGTTCAGTATTCTCGCTCCACATCCTTTGCTAAATATATCACAACTGCTACTAAACGATTGCAATATAAAATATTCACCGTCTACTCAAAGCTTGACCCTATTCCTTACTCCTCGTCAGAATGTCACTAGTGTTCTCATACTTCTACACTCCTACTTTCCGTTTGCCCTTACAATGTTCATCTTAAGGGGGGATGGTTCACTTTTTGGGCAATTTTTGCATGTATTCATTATTTGTCTAGTTTCCTCCCTAGACCTCCATCAAATTTAAATAGAAACATCCATTACATCCCTCTTGTAGAATAATTTGAAAATTTTTCGGTAGAAAAATTTCCCGGCCGAAGGCCCGTTCTTCCAACATTACAGGCTCACTATCGTTCGCCAGAGAAAAAATCGACACCTAAATAGCACGAAAGGTCTAAATATTGACGAAGAAATGGGGCAAAAGGTCTTAAAATCGACTAACTAACAGGGCAAACATCTTAACATCTGAAAACTGCTGGGGCTAAACATGAGGGAGAAAGTGGTCCAGAAAACCGGCCCATGTTCCCTTAAGTGTTCTGTCTCGCCAACTTTTTTCTCATTCACTATTATTATTTAAGTTTACCTGCAAGCATAAGTCCTTTTACCTGCAAGCATAAGTCCTTTTACCTGCAAGCATAAGTCCTTTCACTATTATTATTTACGTTTACCTGCAAGCATAAGTCCTTTTACCTGCAAGCATAAGTCCTTTTACTATTTCATGTAATTCAAGTCACTGATGTCACATTTGGGTGTACACAATAATTTTTGTTTTGCATATTCCTACGTTTACTTTACTAAGCTTTTCACTCTCAATTTTCCCTACACTGTTCGTTCCTCTAATGACTTTGTCGTGTTAAACCCTTTACCGGGCAAGTGATCATATATGATCACTTCAGTAGGCGTGCAAGATGGCGCCCCCGAGCCGTCCGTAGCGTCTGCTGCAACACGTCATCGGTACCCAGCCAATCAGGAAGGATCAAGCTACACACATGGGGGTGATGTCACAGCATACACTCACTCCTGAGTGGCCAAGAGCCTTCCAAATATCAGTGTTCGCCCAGACTCCGAGAAGTGTGGTTCTCCGCAGGTTTTGTCATCACGCCCACGCCCCTCAATCCCGCCCTAATGTAGATAAGTTGATGATACCCTGATATGATACAGTAAAATAGTTGTGCTTAACCTTGGTTTAAGTGTCATTTACGTGGGACTTACGGAAGTGAAAACATCTGCAAAAAGTGAGTGACTATATATGGACATACGCCCCGGTAAGGGTATAACTGCCAATTTTGAAGTGATCATATATGGACATATGCCCGTAAGCTCTAAACTCGTTTTTTACCACCCATATGCACAATTATTTGTTGAAACTTGGTGTAGCTAATGATTCTATGCCCAAATAGTCTTATAATTCACATTTTGGGGGGAACGTATGCCCCCATTTCTATGGAAAATAATGTTTATGGAGAATTTATGCCCAATTTGACATTTTCGTTGGGAACGTATGCCCAATTTTGTTTTGGATTTGAGTGTTCATGGGGAACCTATGCACACATTTCTATGGAAATTAATATTTATGGAGAATTTATGCCCAAATTGACATTTTCGTGGGGGAACCTATGCCCATTTTTTTTGGATTTGAGTGTTCATGGGGAACCTATGCCCTATTTTTCGGATTTGAGTGTTCATGGGGAACTTATGCCCAAATTTCTAATACTCTATTTTTGTAATATAATACAGGGATGTTAAAACCTCCATACTGTTACGACCTGGCACTCGGGTACACAAGGGCTCTCAATCAGGACTCTAATACGGCTCGCTGCCACAACGGAAACACACGATCCCAACCCCTGAGTACTGCCAGCCGAACAAAAAACACCAATACCCTCCAGAGTTCAATCTGCTATAACGGGGTATACAAGAACTCGGTACTAGTGTTCAACAACAGACTAATAAAGAGACAGGAATTCTCTATTCTGGTCAACAATCAAACAAAGAAGTAAGAAACAACAACACCAAAGAATAGTGTTGGCCGAAGCCGAAGTAATCCACCCTTGACTAAGAACTTAAGAAGTCCTCCACCCTCTACTTCGGATCGGCACTATTACGTTACGTTAATTAATAGTCCTTAAGCATCGAGCAAGGAATCTTCTGAAAAAAGTTAGATGCTTCTCGGATGCTCGTAAGAAGTACGTATCGGATTTTGAACAGTAATTCAATAAGAAAAACACTGGCAATTAAATACTATTACAGGTTTAAATTGGCATAAGAATAATTAAAAGAATATGCAATAGTAAATGGCAAACATTAAAAAGAAGTACTCCGCAAATGCAACGGCAATAGCCTACTCGGATTGTGCTCGTGGGCCACTAATCACTAAAGTAGCCAAGCTTGCAACACATGAAATCAATAGTGCATAAACAATATCATACATAAGGAAAGCTTCAATACTATTCTGTATCTACTAATCGAGTAAAGTCTAGCTGGGGTACTGTGGGCAAAAGGTAGCAGTGACTGAGCAAAACGGCTCGTAGCCTAGCGAAGTCCTCACAACTGTTTAAAGTATTACGTTAACACTAACAAGTGCACTTTGAGAAATCCAGATCCCTTGTATCTGGTTTTCTCCCGGCTCCTTGACAAAGTAAAAACAAGCTGTTAATAAAATACAGGGTGGTTAGGCTCTTGCCCTCACGCACTGTAAATTATTAACTCAACACAGTCAGCCGCGAAGACAACCTAGGCTTCACTGAACCGAAACGAGTATGCAGGTTTATCGCTTAACCACTGCATCAAACAACAACTCGTAACACAGAAAAGCCTTACCCCAGTCTAGCATTACCTAGACTAGAAAAACCCAGGAATAATAATAATAACACACAGGGAAATGCATAGACAAGTGCAACAAACATAAATCAATCCTATTCTAAGTTAACCCTTCCAAAATAGGCTATCTAATAGGCATGTATCTCATGAGAACTCAAGCGATAATACGTTGGCTGACTAGCTCTGCACCAACGGGACCATGGAAGTTAAAAAGGGTAGGGAAAAGAGGAGATAAGAATGTAAGGTAGTAGAGAAAGTTCACATCAGTCAGAAGAATATATATAGTTAGCAAGGGAAATGAGAAGTCGCTCTGCCTAATGAGTTCTGATCAAAAAATGGCTAGACTTCCCTTTTTATACTCGGCCCTCTAGTGAGCCCAACGTGAACTACTAAGGACCGCCCACTGACAATCATTACGTAATTTCTCTCTCTCCTCTGGGATAGACAAAGGCTTTCCTAGCACTGAGGGGAGGGGGGAGGGGGGGGGAGTGCTAGTGAGTTAGGCCCACCTCCCGCATGGCGCACCCACTGACCCCCAACTGTGGCTGCCGCTTCTCCCATCATTACAAATAAGTTTTACACACAATACTTATAACTAATGATATAAAATAGAACTCGTTGACTCAGATGAAAACAAAATACATATTCATATTACTTATAGTACAACGGCTCACATGAACTAAGTTAGGAAACTCTACATAGACTACAGCCAAAGTTCCTGCCCTGACGATCCTAGCGAGAGTGGGGCATGACTAGGCGTTCTGTACAGCATGCTCACACTGGACATGCGTCACACCTCCCTCAAGATTTTACTTGCTCAACCCTGAGCTAAAATCTGACAAACACAGAACCCCATCAAGCCCCTCACACCCAGCGACCCAGCGACCGCATGGCACTAAAACAAAGCTGAGTTTATCACCAAAACGCATCTTATTATTAACCAAAAATTCACATTTTATAACTCCTCCCAACAATAGCAAAAAGACACAATATCATGCTCCCAGAGCGAGCTTACAGCAGCTCAGCCGTTTGATAGTTTGTGGACTACTCAAACTCTATAGGCTATGACAAACTTATACGATTACCTATATCAAAAGAAAGAGTTTTTTATATGATTTTTATATTTTAATATGTTTTTCCCGGCTGCACTATAAGGGCAGCCTATTTTCCTCCACTCAAACCCACGCACCTGTGATAGCCTACGACTGATCATCCACCCTTGATAAACAATCCGCGATCACATTGTCACATCCAGCAATATGACGGATGTCCAGGTTATACTCCTGCAACATCAAAGACCACCTGGTCAGTCTCATATTGTGATTGTGAAATTGATTCAGGAATCTCAAAGGGTGATGATCAGTGTAGATAACCACGACTGGGCCATAGGCTGGAACCTACACCCCGAAGTGCCCGAGCGGCAGCACACACGCCAGTAGATCCTTTTCTATTGTAGAATAGTTCTTTTGTGCAGCATTGAACTTCTTAGAAAAGAAACTTACTGGGTGTTCCACACCTTCATTGTCTGTCTGTAGCAAGACGGCACCAGCCCCTACACCACTAGCATCTGTTGCCAGCTGAAAAGGCCTGTTAAAGTCTGGGGCCCTGAGTATCGGGTGAGTACATAGCAAATGTTTCACCAAAGTGAAAGCCTTTTCACACTCAGGTGCCCACAAAAACTTTTTGTCTTTAGATAACAAATCTGTGAGAGGTGCCAACACCGTTGAGTAACCTTTTATGAAGCGTCTGTAGTAGCCTATCATACCCAAGAATCTCATAATCTGCTTCTTGGTTGTTGGGTGCGGAAATTTATTGATAGCCTGTACCTTGTTCTGAGGAGGGCACACCTGTCCCCTTCCCACTACAAACCCAAGGTACTGCACAGTGGCTTTTACGAAGTCACACTTTGCCAAATTTACTACCAGACCTGCTTCACTAAGTTTCCGGAACAAGGTCTCAAGGTGCTCACAATGGCTCTCAAAGTCGTCATCATAAATGATTACATCGTCCAAATATACGGTGCAATTTGGAATGTCCTTTACAATTTCATTCATCAGGTTCTGAAACGTTGCTGGTGCATTCTTAAGCCCGTAAGGCATAACATTGCACCCGTAGGTACTCCCGTCCACAACAAAACCACATACCTCTTTAGCACGCTCGGACAAAGGTACTTGCCAGTAACCTTTTACTAAATCTACTTTAGACAAAAAAACGAGCATTACCAATTTTGTCAACACTATCATCAACCCGAGGAAGAGGATATGGGTTAGTTGGAGTCAAACCGTTTAACCTACGGAAATCAATACAAAAGCGTACCTTGCCATCTGGCTTAGGCTGCAGTGTTACAGGGGAAGTCCACTTAACTGTGCCTTTCTCTATCAACCCTCTACCGAGCATATACTCCAACTCATCCCTCAGAGCTGGTAGTTTTATGGGGGGCACACGGTACGGGATTGACTTAAAGGGTAGATGGTCCCCCACGTCAACATCATGCATAGCCTGAGTAGTGAGGCCTGGGTGTTCAGCAAATACAGTGGGGTATGAACCGAAACAACTGACGGATAGCATCAAACTGCGGCTCAGGCAAATGAGCTATAGCCTCGTCAGCCCTTAGGCTCGAGTTCCCCGCCCACTGATCCGCTGAAACATGTTGATCCCAGCTATCCTCCTCTGAAGCTTGACTGTCCCCCTCTCCTTCTCCACCACGGCCGCAACAAGCCAACACAGGGACAGTGAGAGGCTCAGAGGGGCGCCTCACATACTCTTTAATAAGGTTCACGTGACATAACTGGTTCTTTTTCCTCCTGTCTGGAGTGGCAACAAGGTAATCTAAGTCTGAAATTTTTTTCTACAATTTTATAAGGTCCAGTGTACTTCGCAGAGAGGGGGTTACCAACCAAAGGCAACAAAATTAATACCTCTTGTCCTACAGTGAACTTCCGGAGCCTCACTTTGCGATCATACCTGTCCTTCATCAAAGCTTGTGATTCTGTCAAATTTCTACCTGCCATCTCCAGACTCTTAAGCATGCGCTCACGGCTTTCAAGCACATACTTTAATAATGGACAAGGCTGCACAGTCCCCTCCCAAATTTCTTTCAGCATGTTAAGGGGGCCCCTGACACGGTGTCCAAAAATCAGCTCGTTTGGACTAAATCCCAGGCTCTCACCAGGTACCTCCCGAGCAGCAAACAGCACATAAGGCAATCCAAGATCCCAATCCATACCGTTGTCAGCACAATAACACCTGAGCATGCTTTTAAGTGTAGCATGCCACCGCTCAAGCACCCCTTGACTCTCAGGGTGATACGCTGACGATACTACTGCTCGTATCCCATGCTGTTGCATTGTTTGCTTGAACATGTTGGAGGTGAAATTAGATCCCTGATCAGACTGAATCTCCTCCGGGTACCCGTACCTTGAGAAGTACCACAACAAGTTACTGACTACCGTCTTAGCCATTCCATTTTCATAGGGTATGCATCGGGGTATCTAGTGGCAACATCCATTATGGTTAACAAAAATTTATTTCCCGCCTTAGTGGGAGGGAGTGGACCAACCATGTCAACAATAATTTTACTAAAGGGTGGCCCAATCACAGGAATAGGGTGTAACGGAGCCTTAGGAATAACTTGGTTCGGTTTCCCGACACGTTGACAAAGTATACAGACTTTGTTCCATGACTGCACATGAGACTTCATCCCCGGCCACCAAAACAATTTCCCAAAGCCGCCACCGTTTTTCTCACCCCTAGATGTCCTGCCAGTGGTGTGTCATGCGCCAACCTCAGTAGGCTATCCCTGCACTCCCGTGGCACCACCAACTGGTCCACTACTCCGGACCCCTTTTGCCAACTACGTTTAGGGTCTTGAAAACGCCTATAAAGGATGCCTTCTAAATAAAAAAAATCTCCTGGCTGTGCATCGCCGTCCTCGTCGAGCTCTACAGCTCCATTAGCACACGTTTGGAGCTCAGGGTCCTCTAGTTGCAACCGACTTATATCTGAGGGTGCCAAGCGATCTAACTGCTCCCGGAGCAATGCATGACCTTCCCCGATACTGGGCTGCTCCCTCTGTCTCTCTCGATGTACATAACGTTGCTGTCGTGGAGACTCGTCATGCCCAGCCCCGCCACTCTCGATGACAGGCCCAGGGGCTACTCCAGAATTAAGTAATGGTGCTAATACTGAATCACCCAGGAGAGCCGCCGAGTCAAAACTCTTAAAACCAACTCCAGCTTTAGCCTCCTCCTGTTGATCGTTCCTCCGCTGGTCTGAAGGCGGAGGACTAGGCTGTGACACTTTAGCTGCCCGAGCTCGGGTGACAACACACGCCATGGGTTGTGTCTGGCACCGCTCGACCCACTCTTGCTCTTCCCTACTCACGTCGGCCGGCCTCTCGGCAACGACTAAGGGTAGAACCTCGGAAGCGGGCATTGCAAAGTCGTTGCCGAGAAGAAGGTCGACGCCCTCCACTGGCAGTTTCTCCACAATCCCGACATCCAATTCACGTGCCACACCATCCACCTCCAACTCCAACCGCACCAGCGGGTATGACCGAGTTGCATTAATACCCTGCACCACTACCACCCGAGCCGCGTTTATAGGGTAGCCAGTCAAGTTTTTCATCAGAGTCTGGGAAGCACCTGTATCACGCAAGACCTCTACTCCATGCTTGCGCCCCGCCCACATCACGCAACCCCGCCCTCTATGGTCGCAAAAAACATCCTGAGCAGGGTTCGAGCCTCCCAGGTGCTTCTGCATTGGCTGTGCCTCAGCCTCTGACGAACTGCCCCAGGCAAACTCAGATGACTTCGGAGACACACCAATGTTGCAGGCCAAAGACACAGCTGCTGTAGGTGGTTTGCTAGGACAGACTCTTGCAAAGTGCCCCTTTTTATGACAATGATAACACTCCACCTCCCCTTTGGGCTTCCCTTGGTACTGGGAAGGGCCCGGCCCCTTCTTAAATGGGACGGTGCTAGTCTTGTGGTCAGTCTTGGTATCATGGCTCTTGTACTTGTTTGCATAAGGTATATCACTAACTCGGGGGGGTGGGGCGTCACGCCCCTTGTTACCTGCCTCACTACGCTGGGCAGACCCGCACCCACGAATTAGTGATAGCCGGAGGTCAGCCATCTCAGCTGCCTCCTGTAGAGTTTTTGGGTTCTTTTCTTTAATAGTTAAAGTCATTTCTGCACCAGTACACTTATAAAACTGCTCGAGCAGAAACAGCTCAGTCAACTGTTCGGCCGTCTCAGCTTTCTCAGAACGTGTCCAGTTTTTAAGTGCATCTTTTAAGTCCCGGGCATGTTCAAGAAAGGTCACCTCCCTAGTCTTTGTAACACCCCGAAACTTCAATCGATATGTTTCCGGTTGCAACTCGTATGCCCGTAGGACAGCTCTCTTCATTCTGGGTAGTCAATGCAAGACTCTAAAGGCAGTGCATCATAAGCCTTCAGACCCTTACCCGTAAGTCTTGAGGAGACTAGAGCTGCCCACTTCTCTTCAGGCCAATTATGCTCCCTACATTTCTTCTCAAAACGATTAAAAAATTCTGTGACTTCAGTTTCACTAAATACCGGCACCAATTTGACTAATTGGGCCAAGGACTGTTCTCTTACTTGGCCCTCACGGCCCATCCAAGTCCCTGTCGACTCTGCACGAGACTTATCTAAATCTAATTTAGCACAATATTTCTCCGAGTCGTACTTAAGCTCAGCCTCATGCCTCCTAACCTCAATCTCATGCCTCCTCGTCTCATCCTCCTGCCTCCTGGTCTCATTTTCATGCCTCCTGGTCTCATCCTCCTGCTTCCTAGCCTCAATCTTAGCAAGCTCAAGTCTAAATACCATATCTGGAGACAGACAGGAAGAGGGAGCTGCCACTACTGAAGGAGGGGGGGCAAAAACTGGGGAACCACCATGTGCACCACCCGAGGGCACTCCAATCTGCCAATTCTCATCCCTCTGTGGGAGAGTGCTAACCTCCGGTAACTGAGTGGACGGCACTGTGGGAGTCGAGTGAGAGGGGATCTGGGGAGGAACCCCCCCAAACGCCCTCTCCTCCGAAACCCCATGTCGCCCACGCAACACCCAGGAAATCAGCTCCCCCTTGGACATCCCTACTACATTGGAAATTCCCAAAACCTTGGCTATCAGGTGCAAGCCACAAACATCCACCCCAGTCAGCCTCTCCTCCGTCACGTGGTACCGCTTACTCACAAAAACTATAGCATCCTCCTCACTGGTTACTAACGGCACACCTTCAAATGGCATCTCTCGCTCATCGTCAGTGCTAATGCACGACATACTGAAGTCCACAAAAAAATTCTCGAGACAAAAGTGTTTAACTTCCTATGCAAGCACTAATTACTAAATTAACTGGAGTCTCTTAAATGCTTTACTAATTGCCATACAAAAAAAATATTCTTCAATATGCACGCTAAAATACAAACAAACAAATGTTGTACAACTCTGCAAAAATTTATACTGTTCACAAAATCCTAAGCAAGGTCGCCATTTGTTACGACCTGGCACTCGGGTACACAAGGGCTCTCAATCAGGACTCTAATACGGCTCGCTGCCACAACGGAAACACACGATCCCAACCCCTGAGTACTGCCAGCCGAACAAAAAACACCAATACCCTCCAGAGTTCAATCTGCTATAACGGGGTATACAAGAACTCGGTACTAGTGTTCAACAACAGACTAATAAAGAGACAGGAATTCTCTAGTCTGGTCAACAATCAAACAAAGAAGTAAGAAACAACAACACCAAAGAATAGTGTTGGCCGAAGCCGAAGTAATCCACCCTTGACTAAGAACTTAAGAAGTCCTCCACCCTCTACTTCGGATCGGCACTATTACGTTACGTTAATTAATAGTCCTTAAGCATCGAGCAAGGAATCTTCTGAAAAAAGTTAGATGCTTCTCGGATGCTCGTAAGAAGTACGTATCGGATTTTGAACAGTAATTCAATAAGAAAAACACTGGCAATTAAATACTATTACAGGTTTAAATTGGCATAAGAATAATTAAAAGAATATGCAATAGTAAATGGCAAACATTAAAAAGAAGTACTCCGCAAATGCAACGGCAATAGCCTACTCGGATTGTGCTCGTGGGCCACTAATCACTAAAGTAGCCAAGCTTGCAACACATGAAATCAATAGTGCATAAACAATATCATACATAAGGAAAGCTTCAATACTATTCTGTATCTACTAATCGAGTAAAGTCTAGCTGGGGTACTGTGGGCAAAAGGTAGCAGTGACTGAGCAAAAACGGCTCGTAGCCTAGCGAAGTCCTCACAACTGTTTAAAGTATTACGTTAACACTAACAAGTGCACTTTGAGAAATCCAGATCCCTTGTATCTGGTTTTCTCCCGGCTCCTTGACAAAGTAAAAACAAGCTGTTAATAAAATACAGGGTGGTTAGGCTCTTGCCCTCACGCACTGTAAATTATTAACTCACACAGTCAGCCGCGAAGACAACCTAGGCTTCACTGAACCGAAACGAGTATGCAGGTTTATCGCTTAACCACTGCATCAAACAACAACTCGTAACACAGAAAAGCCTTACCCCAGTCTAGCATTACCTAGACTAGCAGAAACCAGGAATAATAATAATAACACACAGGGAAATGCATAGACAAGTGCAACAAACATAAATCAATCCTATTCTAAGTTAACCCTTCCAAAATAGGCTATCTAATAGGCATGTATCTCATGAGAACTCAAGCGATAATACGTTGGCTGACTAGCTCTGCACCAACGGGACCATGGAAGTTAAAAAGGGTAGGGAAAAGAGGAGATAAGAATGTAAGGTAGTAGAGAAAGTTCACATCAGTCAGAAGAATATATATAGTTAGCAAGGGAAATGAGAAGTCGCTCTGCCTAATGAGTTCTGATCAAAAAATGGCTAGACTTCCCTTTTTATACTCGGCCCTCTAGTGAGCCCAACGTGAACTACTAAGGACCGCCCACTGACAATCATTACGTAATTTCTCTCTCTCCTCTGGGATAGACAAAGGCTTTCCTAGCACTGAGGGGAGGGGGGAGGGGGGGGGGAGTGCTAGTGAGTTAGGCCCACCTCCCGCATGGCGCACCCACTGACCCCCAACTGTGGCTGCCGCTTCTCCCATCATTACAAATAAGTTTTACACACAATACTTATAACTAATGATATAAAATAGAACTCGTTGACTCAGATGAAAACAAAATACATATTCATATTACTTATAGTACAACGGCTCACATGAACTAAGTTAGGAAACTCTACATAGACTACAGCCAAAGTTCCTGCCCTGACGATCCTAGCGAGAGTGGGGCATGACTAGGCGTTCTGTACAGCATGCTCACACTGGACATGCGTCACAATACTAAGTATTTTTTATGCTTTAATTATAATTTTAATTTTATTCAATATCTGAGATTTTTTATTACCGTAGACCGGCAAGTGATCATATACAGTATAGTCACTTCAGCAAACTCAATTTGCAACTTAAAAATGCAAAATTTTGAAAAAAGTTCAAAAGTAAAAAATCTTAGAATATGGTCTACTTTCATGGTCTAGGGTAAAAAACTTGAATTTCTAAGTATTTCTATGAGTGCCCGGTAAAGGGTTTGTACATATTTATCTCTTCATCTTTATGTGATCGCTGTTTATTGCATCACGTGTATATCTCACAATCAATGTCCTTTTATGAATGTTACATTACATATATCGGTTTTCTCATGTCATTCCATTACATTAGTATACCCTCTACTGCATATGTATAATTGTATATGTTGTGTATTCAATCTATATTTTCTTAGTTTTGTTCACATTTCTTTTCCGATTATTGCGTTTTGCTTAGTTTGTAGTCCTCTTTCCTAATGTTATTACAGCCATATTTTGTTCACGGACAAAATGATTTTAATTCTAACTTTTATCTCGGATATCGTACCCATTTTAGTCCTTTTCTTTGGTCACATATCGTTTTCACAAGTTCTTTCCAATTAAGTAGTTTAGCTCTTCTATCTTTCTTCTCACAAATAGTTTAGCATACCACTCGCGTCGCAGCGCTCTTCTTTAAATCTGTTACACCTCTTTTTACACCTTTCACCTCTGAATTTCCATATACCATGCTCCTCTTGGCATTACTCTTCATAACGTTTCTCTCACTAATCTTTTCATCTTACTCTCTTCTCATTACTCTCCAGCTAGTCTTTTATCTTACTTTACATATCTCTCCTCGTTATCTCCTTACACCACTTCTTTTCTATGTGGATGAGGGAGACAAAAGGCAGAACTGCCTGTAACGAGTGCCTCCCCCAGTTGAAAGAGTGACAGGGCCAAAATCAAGGAACGATAGAGCCAAAATATCTGGACACACGGAGTTTGAAGCAATTTAAGTCATAGGATGAGGGGAAAATGGATTCAGGGAGAGAGTTCCAGAGCTCAGCTGATGAATAGAAGGTTTCAGAATATCGTTTCACTCTTGGATTGGAGAGTTGCACAGAGTAGGGATGGGAATGTGTTGCAAGACGGGTGCTACGTACTCTACTACGTAGAGGAGGAGGTATACACACTGAGAGAGCTCTGAGGAACATTGAGATAGGTCGCTTTTTTGGACCCCCTTCTTCCTCGTGTTTAGCCCCATTACAGTAGTTATCAGATTTCAATACATTCGGCCCATTAGTTTAGCTATTTTAAGACCTTTCGCCCCGCTTTTTGTCAAATTTAAGGCTTTCCGTGGGGTGTCGATTTTTTCCTGGCGAGCGAAAGCGAGCCTGTAATTTAAGAGCTATCGAGAAAATGTACACATTTATCTTGAAAGAGGGTCTTGTATTTTGTGTTTGTTTGTTTAAGCTTGATGGAGGTCTAGGGAGGAAACAAAACAAATGATACAAATATATACAAATGAGGAAATCGATACGCCCATCCCCCTTTAACTCTTTTAGCATTTGTTACACCGATGTCCTTCCACTCCACTGTCTTCGCATTACTCTCCTCTTATCCGTTCACCTTTTAAGCCTTTCACTATACCCTCACGCACTCATTCATTCACCTTTTAACCCTTTCACTATACCCTCACGCACTCATTCATTCACCTTTTAACCCTTTCACTATACCCTCACGCACTCATTCATTCACCTTTTAAGCCTTTCACTATACCCTCACGCACTCATTCATTCACATTTTAAGCCTTTCACTATACCCTCACGCACTCATTCATTCACCTTTTAAACCTTTCACTATACCCTCACGCACTCCTTCATTCACCTTTTAAGCCTTTCACTATACCCTCACGCACTCACCTTTTAACCCTTTCACTATACCCTCACGCACTCATTCATTCACCTTTTAACCCTTTCACTATACCCTCACGCACTCATTCATTCACCTTTTAACCCTTTCACTATACCCTCACGCACTCATTCATTCACCTTTTAACCCTTTCACTATAACCTCACGCACTCATTCATTCACCTTTTAACCCTTTCACTATACCCTCACGCACTCATTCATTCACCTTTTAACCCTTTCACTATAACCTCACGCACTCATTCATTCGGTACTGGCTAGCATTAAACGATTATATACTACTAGCATGTGCTCTTAAGGGGGGTGACCTGTTTTTGTTCTGTCCTTTTCTATCTTTCTCTGGCTTGTATCCATTTGGCCCCATTCAGCCTACTGTTTTAAGACTTTTATCCCCATCCAGGTGTCAATTTTTTTTACTGGTGAGCGGTAGCGAGCCAGCATATTTTTTATTTTTGTTTGACAGCAGGCTAAATTTGTACATTTTTCGATAGAAAAATGTCTCCGGCGAAGCCGGATTTCTTAAATTAATGCTGGCTCGCTATCGCTCGCCAGGAAAAAATCGACACCTAGATGGGGATGAACGTCTTAAAATAGTTGCCTGAAAGGGGCCGAATGGATACAAGCCAGAGAAAGAGAGAAAAGGACAGAAATAACAAAAAGCAGGTCCCCCCTTATATCTATGGGGTACATATCAACGTATGCCTAAAACCTCCCACAGACTTTTTATAAGCTATCTAAAGCCGTCTAATGATAGCCAGAATAAGGTGAACAGGCGTCCTCGAATACTATCTATCTATCTATTTACGCAGACCCATTCCCCATTTTTTTTTTTTTTTTTTTTTGTTCCTGGGGGTGGCCGACTCGAGACAGAACCGAATACTGAAAGAGGTAAAATAGGCAGTGTCTTTATTCTCATTTTCAAGCTACTTATCTCTCAGTTTTACTCCTATTGCATTTGTCTCTCACTTCTCTTCTCAATGCGGTACTCGCCATCCATATATTATCAACTTATCTATTAAATATTATTCATACAGATTACCTTGCACATCATTCTCTTCTCATGTTTGTCCTGTTGTATTTATTACCTTTGTTTAATATATCACAATGCAGTACTTTCCCAACATTACGCACCTGTCAATCTTATATTTATTTTTACATATAATTTCCGTATGTTTTTGAAGAACTTATCAAAACAGCTCAACTCGTTGTCTCTCGACTTTATAGACATTAAATTCTGTAAATTCGTTTTCCATCTCTCGGTTTCTCATTTGTCCTTGCCTATTACTTCAATTTGTCTGTTTACATTATGTCTTTATCTTAGTAATTTACTTTCGTCACTCTTCTTCTAATAACGTATTCAAGTTTATTTTATTAGTAATGTCGTTTCTAAGCATATCACTGTAATAACTCGCTTTCTTCTTTCTGTACAACCAACTATATCTCTGTATTCACTGCTTCCCAAATATTCTCTCCCGTTTTTAATATTCAACTTCCTTTTTCCTAATGCTATTTTTTGTCAACTCACGCTATGCATTTCCCTTGCCTTCTTAATGCTCTTACTCCCCCCCCCCATCTCTCTCTCTCCATCTCCCCCCCCCATCTCTCTCTCTCTCTCTCTCTCTCTCTCTCTCTCTCTCTCTCTCTCTCCATCTCTCTCTCCTCTCTCTCTCTCTGTGAGTGCGTATGTGTGTAAGAGCGTGCGTGTATATACAGTACATGAAGCCTCTCTCAATCAAACATTTACACCATCTATTCCATCATATTAGGCGTCCTTGGGGGGCCCCCCCCCCCATTCACTCATATTGTGATAGGTAGATTGATGGAGACATTGGATTTTGGAAGCATTGAAAGTAACAAGATTTTCTCTGCCCCAATCAGAAATAGATGGTAGATCAGAAGATAGGTGTGCCATGGCCTCATCAAATGAGTCATGATCCCAAAAACCTCTCCGGCGCTTAACTTTTGGATGGGTTTTCGGGTTGGAGCCTGGATCATATTGACCCTCTCAGATGATGCCTGACTACCTCCTATATCTAGGGATCTGTGGAGTTCTTTCTGAGCTGAGGCGGCCTGGCAACAGTGAGATCAGTTACGATGGCTACACATACTACTGATTGGGCTGTGGCAATGGTGCTCACCAAAGGGGGGTGGTTCTTGCAATCTCTTCTGCCTTGGTTCATACAGTTGTGGGGATTACACCTGTTGACGAACGCATACTGCTGATGAGGATGAAGCAATTGATGGGCTTCATTTCCCTAGCTGCTGTGTATGCTTTTACCGAGATGAGTAGTTTAGAAGAAAAATTATTGTTCTACACCAAGCTCGACTCTATTGTTGAACAGTGTCAACCACGGGACACACTCATTGCCCTTGAGGACTTCAATGCAGTTACTGGCATAGCTAGGGCTGGCTACAATATAAGTGTCAGGCCTCAGTCAGGAATGTTGACAGTTCTCGCTTCCTGAATTTAGCTAGATCCAGGAAACTGAGGATTGCAGGGTCTTGGTTTCAGAGATCATATCGACACCACTGGACTTGCTATTTCAATCTTGAAGGTGGTTTGGCCAAGGAGATCGATCACGTACTCGTAAGTACTCATTGGAGGACCCTCCAGAACTGCCTGGTCTTTAAGAGTGCCGAGTTCTTTGCTACCAATCACAGGCTTGTTGCTACACTCAGTCTACGACTAGAAAAAAATAACAAATATTTCAAAATGTTTCATCTTGAGAGGCTGAAAGATGAGGAGCATGCATGGGACTATGTAGTGGCAGTCTCAAACCGACTTGAACTGCTTGGCTCCTGTAGAATTGTGGGGAAACTTTAAATGCAGAGACCTGTCAGCATAACTATAGGTACATTTTACTTAATGGACTTGAAGCTTAATGGAAAGACTAGTTAGATAAGAACCCACAAATGTTCAGCCTGAATTATGTTAGCAATGATAAGGTAATGAACGTACTGTATAAGAAAACAACAAAAATACTGATGGAAATTAATATAAAAATCAGAGGAATCTCATCATAAACCATAGGAAAAACCTAGGATATAAGGTATCTGTAAACATGTATTGATGACAAAACCTACAATACTAGTGCACCTTTTAGAATCTCAAATAATCACTCTTTTTGCTGGAAGTTTAAGCTAAACACAGGTAGAATAGGCCTATACACAATTACAGTAAAGTGTATAGCATATCCTCAAGCGAGTGATAGACTAAGCATCCCGATTTGAGAAAAACCCCCACCAATGTTCTTGTCATTATTTGGTTCATATTATGCACACATCATTATTTCATTGTAATGATGAGCTTTCTCCTTCTGTTAAGTCTTGGTTTAAGTGATTAGAAAATACACAAACCAAATTTATGGCGTTATATCTTGTTTGTAACGAAAATCAGCTTGGCCTGACCTAGGCAGAGAGATAAACAGAAAGTTCTGCCTTATATTTTGCCACACAGCACAGCTACATGTGTGCATACTTTTTGCTGTCATATACTTACTTGCATATTGCTGCACCTATTTTGCTGGTATTGAACTCCTATCATGCGGATGAAGTAAATGTATTCCTAAACACTATTCAATAGAGACTGGCGGATGACGTACATTTACGCATTGTGATTTCCGTGTAAAATTCTCACCCGGGTGACATGTCGTATTACTGAATGTAAGAGCAATATCCAACCTCCCATTCCATCGTGCACTCAGTACCACTTGACACTTTGTAATGGGTGGATCCGTTTTTATACCTTGAATTTGTGTCACTTCTATGCGTCGGTGTGATGGTTATAGATAAAGTAGGATTGTGATTGTAATTTCTTCGTACAGGCCATAACTCACATAATATTTGCTTCCCTGACTTTTTTTTCTTCTTAAAGTTAGAGCAAGAATAAAAATGCGAAACATAGTGACATTTTTACTCGGTCTGCTAATCCTCAAACACACCACTTTGTCGTAAAGATGATTTGGACAGAGAAAAGCTACATGCGAAATTTTTTCTTCATTCTGAAGATTAGAACATAATTATACTTTACGCTACAAATCATTTTAGTTATGATAACCCCTTTCTTCACAAAGTTAGAGGGGTCAAAACATCATGAGCTATGCCTGCAAAGATGTATATGGTAGTAAAAATATGCCTGTTTTACAGGGTTAAGAAACATACATTAGAATATTTTATGCATGCTTACCAACCTGAAAGAAGAAGACGGAGCTAGCTCCCAACACCTAAGCCAAGCTGCATTTAGGTATTAGCTTGACCATCCAAGATGGCCACTACTTGCCCCAATTTTTAGAGTCTGATAAAGTAACCTGCCCTTCCATGTGTATATAGTTCAGTGATCTCAACACAGTGATGAATATTTAGAAAGCTTATGTTATTATTGTTAACAAATATCTAATTGTCAATAATATATATTATTAATATATTGTATCAATAATTTGAAAGTAAAAATAAATGAAAGTCAACTGAAAGGAGTATACCATGACACAGCCAATCCGGAGGCTGTATTTGATGTTGCAAGACACAATGCGAGTATGCCTGTTGATGCAACTGTGCAGTGCATTGATTGGCCATAGCCGTGCCTGGAGCCAGCCCAATCCGCCACCCCTTGCCTTCAACCTATGAAGTGTACTGTGTACTTTAAATCACAATACTGTATATCGACAACCAGAATTTCTCCCGTGGTAAAACCGAGCATAAAATAAATGTGATGGTTACTATTATGGATAAATTAGTGTGGTAATAAACAGACAGGCAGGAGAGGAGTGGTTGATGGAAAGTTATCGTTCCCGAGACACCTGGGTGCAACTAACCAATCAACATGCAGCGCAACTTCTGGGTGCTGGTTATAATTTGTCGGGAGAACCGGAGGAGGCACACTCGGCCACCAGGGCCAGCCCGGAATACAATTGTAGAGCTTGTCTGGGTGACAATTCCCCGCTCCTGTATTCGAATGCTGCCAAGTCCAGTTGCGGTGCAGCGGCAAGAGGTGCAACCGAGCAGGGCAACTGTATAAGAGACAAAGACGGTGGCAGCCAGGCTAAGTTTCCCGGATCCAGTACTAACAACCAGGTTGCTTGTGTTCTGCGACTACATAGCAGCTGTTTATGCTTATTGTACAGTACTACATGAGGAAGGCAGTGATATGATGGAGTATACAAAAAATGAGCTGAGCAGGACTAGGTTTTCTTGTATCTAACTGCCTGGGTGAAGACGGAAAAGCAACCTAGTGCCGGGTGAGACTCCATGACTACTGCATGCAAGAATAGTTTTTATTGAGGACCTTTGGGCCCGCAGAGGATATAATGAAAAAAGTAAAATGCAAAAACTGAAATAAGGAGAGAATACCTAAGCCTGATATTTAGGAAAGAGAACTAGACTGAACCCATATCAAAAGCATACTATAGCCTTGTTTAGAAAGGAAGCACTGTTGTACACGTGATAATTTATGTTAGCTATCCATAATTAGGATTATCGTAACAAGCATCTATATACAGTAGGTAAGCATACCTAGTGTTGTCAGTTAGGTTGTGAAGATTTAGGAGTGTGGTCGTTTAAGCCTTCCCATGATCGGATGGACCTCTTGTTGTCAAAGGTCAAAGGTATGTTCACTGAATAACCTGTATATAATATGCAATGTCGATTGTAGCAAGATTGGGTTACCCTTAACCCCTTCAGTGTATACAATGACGCATATATTTTCTTTTATTCTGGTTATCAAGAGACGATTATATACAGTTTAAAAAGACATTGTGAAAGACAAGAGGGTTAATTGAAATATACCTTGCCCATTTGATTCCAAGAGGGCCTTCAAAGCTGTAGAAAATAGTGTAATGATAGATACATGGCACTCCTTCTGAACGCAATAATGTATATATATATATATATATATATATATATATATATATATATATATATATATATATATATATGTGTGTATATGCCCAGGCACATACCCCATAGCGGGGGGTGGCCGACTCGAGACAGAGCCCGAATAGAAATAATTAAAATTCCAATTCTTATGGTCCGGGACCACTTTCACGTTCCTTCGCCCCTTTCTCTGTCTTGTCTAGTAAGTGAATTTAACCTAAGAAGTGCGTATGCATGGTATTTGAAACGGCGCCAGGCGAAGGTAATTTGGTTCATTCCCACCTAAAATTGTCATTATCTGATAAATATCATTATTGCTTATTCATATGCGCGTATTTTAAGTTTAATATGAAGATAATAACATGTAACAACAATAAAACAAGTGGGAATAGTGTTTGGATGGTCAAAAACGTGAATTATTGCCGACGACCGGTCATTCATAAAATGTGGAGCAGAAGCGAGGCACTCCCTCCCCTCGCGATGCCTGAAGCCAGACCTACTCACTCCCTCACACTTTATGATACACCACACACTTGCTAGTCACATGACCACGCGTTAGAACCGGTTTGCAGATATTAGAATGATAAATACACCAATAAATATGGGAATAAGAGGACAAATAGGTGATAATTGAAGGGGGGGGGAGGGGGGAAGGAGGGAATTTTGACATATGTGGAGGAGTAATAGTAGGTATGGAGGGGAATTATCTCACTTAAACACAATTTTTTTTTAAAGTGCTACTGGGGCCTTTTAAAAAAAAATTTTTTTTAGGCCTTGGCTTATATGAGGATGCTCGCCGTCGCCCAGTACGGGCTCATATGAGGACGCTCGCCGTTCATGGGTTAACAAGGGGAATGAGGATTCTTAGCCTCCCGCCCCCGAAGTAGCAAAATTAGTACAGGAAAAGAGACAGACAAACGGTTAAGGTTAGGTAGAGGATGCCGAACCTCACTCTGGACAGGACCAGCCCTCACCCAATCCTTCTGAACACAATAATTGTATGTATTATTAATATGAAGAAATAAATTCACTCTTAATCATGACTAATATCTCCCTGGAGTGGACCACAAAGTTTGTGAGATACTATATGGTGTTTGTAACTCCTGGTAGCCCTCCTTCACCACACTCCACCCCTTCTCTCCTCTTCACTCCCCTCACCCACCACCCTCTTAATACCACTGTATTATCTCATCTATACCTCTTCACTCCAGATGTCTTTCAACCTTTCCTATTCTCCTCTTACTCCTTTTCATCATCGTCATCACCAGCATCGTAATTATCATCATCAGCATTATCCTTTCCAGCACTCTCCTTCTCCATCATTTCTCTTCATAACTATCTATTCGCTCATGGCTCATGTATACTTTATTTTTTCACTCCATCGTCTTGCAATCTTCTTCCATGGTTTATTCTTCCTTGTCCTCTTCCCTTTGCTTATTTTTTCTCATGCTTATCACAATCACTATTTCATCAATATCATCATCCTCTCCAGCATTGTCCTTCACCGTTCTCCACCACTTCACCCTTAGCTTGACTTCAGTAGTTTTCAAACTAATGGAAACAATTATTATAAGAGGCAAAACAGTAACATATTTAGAGAAACATTATATTATACTGTGTTCGTATACGTTTTGGTTTGTTTATTTTGCAAGTTTTACATTATAATTATAATAATAATCATAAAATATGTGTAGCACGGATTTAGAAACAGATGTTCATGCCTGACAGATTTACTTGATTTCTTCAACAAAGTTTAATAAAAACATTATGATGAAGAAAGAGCAGTCGATATAGTTTATCTCAACTTTCAGAAAGCATTCGATACAGTGCCCCATATGCAGTTATTAGCAAAGTAAAAGCCCATAGCGTACCAAGAAACACACACAAATGGCTCGAAGACTGGCTCTCAGGTCGTGAACACAGAGTTGTAATTAGTGGAAAAGAATCAGACTGGTGTGATGTAAACAGCAGTGTTCCCCAGGGTTCAGTGCTGGGATCTATCCTGTTTATAAATTAAATTTTTATATATTTAATGTCATTGATGAAGGGATTTTTTTTTAAAGATCTAACTTTGCAGATGACACAAAATGAACAAACATAACCTCAATAGTACATTGGCAATATTTGCAAGGTGAGCTTGACACTTTAGGTAACTAGGCAGAACAATGTCAAATGATGTTTAACATTGAAAAATGCAAAGTATTACACAACAGTAGTATAAACTTGCACAAAGACTAGTCAATGTGTCAACTAACAATGTGTCAACTAACAATGTGTCAACTAACAAGCGCGGATAAAGAAAAGGATCCGGGAGTGTTATTATCCATCGATGTAAGCCAAGTAAAGGATCCGGGAGTGTTATTATCCATTGATGTAAGCCAAGAAAAGGATCCGGGAGTGTTATTATCCATCGATGTAAGCCAAGTAAAGGATCCGGGAGTGTTATTATCCATCGATGTAAGCCAAGTAAAGGATCCGGGAGTGTTATTATCCATCGATGTAAGCCAAGTAAAGGATCCGGGAGTGTTATTATCCATCGATGTAAGCCAAGTAAAGGATCCGGGAGTGTTATTATCCATCGATGTAAGCCAAGTAAAGGATCCGGGAGTGTTATTATCCATCGATGTAAGCCAAGTAAAGGATCCGGGAGCGTTATTATCCATCGATGTAAGCCAAGAAAAGGATCCGGGAGTGTTATTATCCATCGATGTAAGCCAAGTAAAGGATCCGGGAGTGTTATTATCCATCGATGTAAGCCAAGTAAAGGATCCGGGAGTGTTATTATCCATCGATGTAAGCCAAGTAAAGGATCCGGGAGTGTTATTATCCATCGATGTAAGCCAAGTAAAGGATCCGGGAGTGTTATTATCCATCGATGTAAGCCAAGAAAAGGATCCGGGAGTGTTATTATCCATCGATGAAAGCCAAGTAAAGGATCCGGGAGTGTTATTATCCATCGATGTAAGCCAAGTAAAGGATCCGGGAGTGTTATTATCCATCGATGTAAGCCAAGTAAAGGATCCGGGAGTGTTATTATCCATCGATGTAAGCCAAGTAAAGGATCCGGGAGTGTTATTATCCATCGATGTAAGCCAAGTAAAGGATCCGGGAGTGTTATTATCCATCGATGTAAGCCAAGTAAAGGATCCGGGAGTGTTATTATCCATCGATGTAAGCCAAGTAAAGGATCCGGGAGTGTTATTATCCATCGATGTAAGCCAAGAAAAGGATCCGGGAGTGTTATTATCCATCGATGAAAGCCAAGTAAAGGATCCGGGAGTGTTATTATCCATCGATGTAAGCCAAGTAAACAGTGTACGGAGGCAGTAAAAATTGCAATTAAGTTGGTGAGATTAATTGGTAGAATGTTTAAGTTCAAATTAGAAAACAAAAAAAACATTCTGACTATACGATTCATTTGTGCATCCCCATCTTAAATATTGCGTGCAGTTTTGGTCACCATACTACAGTACAGACAAACTGGATAAACTGGAAAAAGTGAAAGGCAAAGTCACAAAAATTATACCTAGATTGCAAAGCAAATCATGTGAGGAGCATGCAAAGGAACTAAATTTCTTTACCCTAAGCAAGTGCAGATTGAGAGGTGATCTGATAGATATTTTCAAAATAGGAAATCCCTTTAATTCTATTGAGCAAAACACTTCTTGTTCAACCAAGTCGTGATCATTTGGAACAGGCTACCTTAAACCATTGTGAACTGTTGAGACTTTCAAGAAGTGTCTACATAAATATTTGGTCAGCAATCCTCAATTAACACTATTTCTTTCAAAATAACTCTAACTCATAATGAGGAAATACCAAAGATCGCAAAGTAAGTAAAATGTCTGCATACTATTTTACCTATGGTAGAAACTATGTTTTTTGCTCCTTGATCTTAGACGTAAAATTTGCATAGATTGCTAATTAATCTCCTTTCCTCCTATCCTACCCAAAATTCGATGTCAATGTTTTCCATACTGGATGATGTATTTTTCGTATGTATTTGATGTATTTTGTAACTAGACCCCATCATATTGTTCAGAAATATTCGTTTATATCTTTAATGCCATGGTGGTTTCTCTCCTTGTACATACTGCATATCAAAGTTTTAATATGTGACTTTATTTACTTGTTTGTCTATATTCTATATTTTATTAATTTCACCACAACACCAAACACCCCCAATGATATTAATGCAAGCATATATGTGATCCACTGGGATTCGAACCTGGGTTATCACACACAGATTTTTAGACACCTTAACCATTACACAATATATACCATACCAATATGATTCACACTTGCATCTACGTGTCCTACAACATTCTGTTCACTGGCACCGTCAAATGATTTCCCAATATCATAATCTACTCAGAATTTTCACCATTTTGCTTTCCTCCTAACATCTGTTCAGTATTCTCGCTCCACATCCTTAACTAAATATATCACAACTGCTACTAAACGATTGCAATATAAAATATTCACCGTCTACTCAAAGCTTGACCCTATTCCTTACTCCTTGTCAGAATGTCACTAGTGTTCTCATACTTCTACACTCCTACTTTCCGTTTGCCCTTACAATGTTCATCTTAAGGGGGGATGGTTAACTTTTTGGGTGATTTTTGCATGTATTCATTATTTTTCTAGTTTCCTCCCTAGACCTCCATCAAATTTAAATAGAAACATCCATCCATCCCTCTTGTAGAATAATTTGTACATTTTTCGGTAGAAATATTTCCCGGCCAAAGGCCGGTTCTTCCAATATTACAGGCTCACTATCGTTCGCCACGGAAAAAATCGACACCTAAATAGCACGAAAGGTCTAAATATTGACGAAGAAATGGGGCAAAAGGTCTTAAAATCGACTAACTAACAGGGCAAACATCTTAACATCTGAAAACTGCTGGGGCTAAACATGAGGGGGAAAGTGGTCCAGAAAACCGGCCCATGTTCCCTTAAGTGTTCTGTCTCGCCAACTTTTTTCTCATTCACTATTATTATTTACGTTTACCTGCAAGCATAAGTCCTTTTACCTGCAAGCATAAGTCCTTTTACCTGCAAGCATAAGTCCTTTTACTATTTCATGTAATTCAAGTCACTGATGTCACATTTGGGTGTACACAATAATTTTTGTTTTGCATATTCCTACGTTTACTTTACTAAGCTTTTCACTCTCAATTTTCCCTACACTGTTCGTTCCTCTAATGACTTTGTCGTGTTAAACCCTTTACCGGGCAAGTGATCATATATGATCACTTCAGTAGGCGTGCAAGATGGCGCCCCCGAGCCGTCCGTAGCGTCTGCTGCAACACGTCATCGGTACCCAGCCAATCAGGAAGGATCAAGCTACACACATGGGGGTGATGTCACAGCATACACTCACTCCTGAGTGGCCAAGAGCCTTCCAAATATCAGTGTTCGCCCAGACTCCGAGAAGTGTGGTTCTCCGCAGGTTTTGTCATCACGCCCACGCCCCTCAATCCCGCCCTAATGTAGATAAGTTGATGATACCCTGATATGATACAGTAAAATAGTTGTGCTTAACCTTGGTTTAAGTGTCATTTACGTGGGACTTACGGAAGTTGGTGAAAAACATCTGCAAAAAAGTGAGTGACTATATATGGACATACGCCCCGGTAAGGGTATAACTGCCAAATTTTTGAAGTGATCATATATGGACATATGCCCGGTAAGCTCTAAACTCGTTTTTTACCACCCATATGCACAATTATTGTTGAAACTTGGTGTAGCTAATGATTCTATGCCCAAATAGTCTTATAATTCACATTTTTGGGGGGAACGTATGCCCCCATTTCTATGGAAAATAATGTTTATGGAGAATTTATGCCCAAATTGACATTTTCGTTGGGAACGTATGCCCAATTTTGTTTTGGATTTGAGTGTTCATGGGGAACCTATGCACACATTTCTATGGAAATTAATATTTATGGAGAATTTATGCCCAAATTGACATTTTCGTGGGGGAACCTATGCCCATTTTTTTTGGATTTGAGTGTTCATGGGGAACCTATGCCCTATTTTTCGGATTTGAGTGTTCATGGGGAACTTATGCCCAAATTTCTAATACTCTATTTTTGTAATATAATACAGGGATGTTAAAACCTCCATACTAAGTATTTTTTATGCTTTAATTATAATTTTAATTTTATTCAATATCTGAGATTTTTTATTACCGTAGACCGGCAAGTGATCATATACAGTATAGTCACTTCAGCAAACTCAATTTGCAACTTAAAAATGCAAAATTTTGAAAAAAGTTCAAAAGTAAAAAATCTTAGAATATGGTCTACTTTCATGGTCTAGGGTAAAAAACTTGAATTTCTAAGTATTTCTATGAGTGCCCGGTAAAGGGTTTGTACATATTTATCTCTTCATCTTTATGTGATCGCTGTTTATTGCATCACGTGTATATCTCACAATCAATGTCCTTTTATGAATGTTACATTACATATATCGGTTTTCTCATGTCATTCCATTACATTAGTATACCCTCTACTGCATATGTATAATTGTATATGTTGTGTATTCAATCTATATTTTCTTAGTTTTGTTCACATTTCTTTTCCGATTATTGCGTTTTGCTTAGTTTGTAGTCCTCTTTCCTAATGTTATTACAGCCATATTTTGTTCACGGACAAAATGATTTTAATTCTAACTTTTATCTCAGATATCGTACCCATTTTAGTCCTTTGGTCACATATCGTTATCACAAGTTCTTTCCAATTAAGTAGTTTAGCTCTTCTATCTTTCTTCTCACAAATAGTTTAGCATACCACTCGCGTCGCAGCGCTCTTCTTTAAATCTGTTACACCTCTTTTTACACCTTTCACCTCTGAATTTCCATATACCATGCTCCTCTTGGCATTACTCTTCATAACGTTTCTCTCACTAATCTTTTCATCTTACTCTCTTCTCATTACTCTCCAGCTAGTCTTTTATCTTACTTTACATATCTCTCCTCGTTATCTCCTTACACCACTTCTTTTCTATGTGGATGAGGGAGACAAAAGGCAGAACTGCCTGTAACGAGTGCCTCCCCCAGTTGAAAGAGTGACAGGGCCAAAATCAAGGAACGATAGAGCCAAAATATCTGGACACACGGAGTTTGAAGCAATTTAAGTCATAGGATGAGGGGAAAATGGATTCAGGGAGAGAGTTCCAGAGCTCAGCTGATGAATAGAAGGTTTCAGAATATCGTTTCACTCTTGGATTGGAGAGTTGCACAGAGTAGGGATGGGAATGTGTTGCAAGACGGGTGCTACGTACTCTACTACGTAGAGGAGGAGGTATACACACTGAGAGAGCTCTGAGGAACATTGAGATAGGTCGCTTTTTCTGGACCCCCTTCTTCCTCGTGTTTAGCCCCATTACAGTAGTTATCAGATTTCAATACATTCGGCCCATTAGTTTAGCTATTTTAAGACCTTTCGCCCCGCTTTTTGTCAAATTTAAGGCTTTCCGTGGGGTGTCGATTTTTTCCTGGCGAGCGAAAGCGAGCCTGTAATTTAAGAGCTATCGAGAAAATGTACACATTTATCTTGAAAGAGGGTCTTGTATTTTTTGTTTGTTTGTTTAAGCTTGATGGAGGTCTAGGGAGGAAACTAAACAAATGATAAAAATATATACAAATGAGGAACTCGATACGCCCATCCCCCTTTAACTCTTTTAGCATTTGTTACACCGATGTCCTTCCACTCCACTGTCTTCGCATTACTCTCCTCTTATCCGTTCACCTTTTAAGCCTTTCACTATACCCTCACGCACTCATTCATTCACCTTTTAACCCTTTCACTATACCCTCACGCACTCATTCATTCACCTGTTAACCCTTTCACTATACCCTCACGCACTCCTTCATTCACCTTTTAAGCCTTTCACTATACCCTCACGCACTCATTCATGCACCTTTTAAGCCTTTCACTATACCCTCACGCACTCATTCATTCACCTTTTAAGCCTTTCACTATACCCTCACGCACTCCTTCATTCACCTTTTAAGCCTTTCACTATACCCTCACGCACTCACCTTTTAACCCTTTCACTATACCCTCACGCACTCATTCATTCACCTTTTAAGCCTTTCACTATACCCTCACGCACTCATTCATTCACCTTTTAAGCCTTTCACTATACCCTCACGCACTCATTCATTCACCTTTTAACCCTTTCACTATAACCTCACGCACTCATTCATTCACCTTTTAAGCCTTTCACTATACCCTCACGCACTCATTCATTCACCTGTTAACCCTTTCACTATAACCTCACGCACTCATTCATTCGGTACTGGCTAGCATTAAACGAATATATACTAATAGGATGTGCTCTTAAGGGGGGTGACCTGTTTTTGTTCTGTCCTGTTCTATCTTTCTCTGGCTTGTATCCATTTGGCCCCATTCAGCCTACTGTTTTAAGACGTTTATCCCCATCCAGGTGTCAATTTTTTACTGGTGAGCGGTAGCGAGCCAGCATATTTTTTATTTTTGTTTGACAGCAGGCTAAATTTGTACATTTTTCGATAGAAAAATGTCTCCGGCGAAGCCGGATTTCTTAAAATAATGTTGGCTCGCTATCGCTCGCCAGGAAGAAATCGACACCTAGATGGGGATGAACGTCTTAAAATAGTTGGCTGAATGGGGCCGAATAGATACAAGCCAGAGAAAGAGAGAAAAGGACAGAAATAACAAAAAGCAGGTCACCCCCCTTATATCTATGGGGTACAACATATCAACGTATGCCTAAAACCTCCCACAGACTTTTTATAAGCTATCTAAAGCCGTCTAATGATAGCCAGAATAAGGTGAACAGGCGTCCTCGAATACTATCTATCTATCTATTTACGCAGGCCCATTCCCCATTTTTTTTTTTTTTTTTTTTCCTGGCGGTGGCCGACTCGAGACAGAACCGAATACTGAAAGAGGTAAAATAGGCAGTGTCTTTATTCTCATTTTCAAGCTACTTCTCTCTCAGTTTTACTCCTATTGCATTTGTCTCTCACTTCTCTTCACAATGCGGTACTCTCCATCCATATATTATCAACTTATCTATTAAATATTATTCATACAGATTACCTTGCACATCATTCTCTTCTCATGTTTGTCCTGTTGTATTTATTACCTTTGTTTAATATATCACAATGCAGTACTTTCCCAACATTACGCACCTGTCAATCTTATATTTATTTTTACATATAATTTCCGTATGTTTTTGAAGAACTTATCAAAACAGCTCAAATCGTTGTCTCTCGACTTTATAGACATTAAATTCTGTAAATTCGTTTTCCATCTCTCGGTTTCTCATTTCTCCTTGCCTATTACTTTAATTTGTCTGTTTACATTATGTCTTTATCTTAGTAATTTACTTTCGTCACTCTTCTTCTAATAACGTATTCAAGTTTATTTTATTAGTAATGTCGTTTCTAAGCATATCACTGTAATAACTCGCTTTCTTCTTTCTGTACAACCAACTATATCTCTGTATTCACTGCTTCCCAAATATGCTCTCCCGTTTTGAATATTCAACTTCCTTTTTCCTAATGCTATTTTTTGTCAACTCACGCTATGCATTTCCCTTGCCTTCTTAATGCTCTTACTCCCCCCCCCATCTCTCTCTCTCCATCTCCCCCCCCCATCTCTCTCTCTCCATCTCCCCCCCCCATCTCTCTCTCTCTCTCTCTCTCTCTCTCTCTCTCTCTCTCTCTCTCTCTCTCTCTCTCTCTCTCTCTCTGTGAGTGCGTATGTGTGTAAGAGCGTGCGTGTATATACAGTACATGAAGCCTCTCTCAATCAAACATTTACACCATCTATTCCATCATATTAGGCGTCCTTGGGGGGCCCCCCCCCCCATTCACTCATATTGTGATAGGTAGATTGATGGAGACATTGGATTTTGGAAGCATTGAAAGTAACAAGATTTTCTCTGCCCCAATCAGAAATAGATGGTAGATCAGAAGATAGGTGTGCCATGGCCTCATCAAATGAGTCATGATCCCAAAAACCTCTCCGGCGCTTAACTTTTGGATGGGTTTTCGGGTTGGAGCCTGGATCATATTGACCCTCTCAGATGATGCCTGACTACCTCCTATATCTAGGGATCTGTGGAGTTCTTTCTGAGCTGAGGCGGCCTGGCAACAGTGAGATCAGTTACGATGGCTACACATACTACTGATTGGGCTGTGCTCACCAAAGGGGGGTGGTTTTTGCAATCTCTTCTGCCTTGGTTCATACAGTTGTGGGGATTACACCTGTTGACGAACGCATACTGCTGATGAGGATGAAGCAATTGATGGGCTTCATTTCCCTAGCTGCTGTGTATGCTTTTACCGAGATGAGTAGTTTAGAAGAAAAATTATTGTTCTACACCAAGCTCGACTCTATTGTTGAACAGTGTCAACCACGGGACACACTCATTGCCCTTGAGGACTTCAATGCAGTTACTGGCACAGCTAGGGCTGGCTACAATATATGTGTCAGTCCTCAGTCAGGAATGTTGACAGTTCTCGCTTCCTGAATTTAGCTAGATCCAGGAAACTGAGGATTGCAGGGTCTTGGTTTCAGAGATCATATCGACACCACTGGACTTGGTATTTCAATCTTGAAGGTGGTTTGGCCAAGGAGATCGATCACGTACTCGTAAGTACTCATTGGAGGACCCTCCAGAACTGCCTGGTCTTTAAGAGTGCCGAGTTCTTTGCTACCAATCACAGGCTTGTTGCTACACTCAGTCTACGACTAGAACAAAATAACAGAAATATTTCAAAATGTTTCATCTTGAGAGGCTGAAAGATGAGGAGCATGCATGGGACTATGCAGTGGCAGTCTCAAACCGACTTGAACTGCTTGGCTCCTGTAGAATTGTGGGGAAACTTTAAATGCAGAGACCTGTCAGCATAACTATAGGTACATTTTACTTAATGGACTTGAAGCTTAATGGAAAGACTAGTTATATAAGACCCCACAAATGTTCAGCCTGAATTATGTTAGCAATGATAAGGTAATGAACCTACTGTATATGAAAACAAAATAAATACTGATGGAAATTAATATAAAAATCTGAGGAATCACATCATAAACCATATAATAGGAAAAACCTAGGATATAAGGAATCTGTAAACATGTATTGATGACAAAACCTACAGTACTAGTGCACCTTTTAGAATCTCAAATAATCACTCTTTTTGCTGGAAGTTTAAGCTAAACACAGGTAGAATAGGCCTATACACAATTACAGTAAAGTGTATAGCATATCCTCAAGCGAGTGATAGACTAAGCATCCCGATTTGAGAAAAAAACCCACCAATGTTCTTGTCATTATTTGGTTCATATTATGCATACATCATTATTTCATTGTAATGATGAGCTTTCTCCTTCTGTTAAGTCTTGGTTTAAGTGATTAGAAAATACACAAACCAAATTTATGGCGTTATATCTTGTTTGTAACGAAAATCAGCTTGGCCTGACCTAGGCAGAGGGATAAACAGAAAGTTCTGCCTTTTATTTCGCCACACAGCACAGCTACATGTGTGCATACTTTTTGCTGTCATATACTTGCTTGCATATTGCTGCACCTATTTTGCTGGTATTGAACTCCTATCATGCGGATGAAGTAAATGTATTCCTAAACACTATTCAATAGAGACTGGCGGATGACGTACATTTACGCATTGTGATTTCCGTGTAAAATTCTCACCCGGGTGACATGTCGTATTACTGAATGTAAGAGCAATATCCAACCTCCCATTCCATCGTGCACTCAGTACCACTTGACACTTTGTAATGGGTGGATCCGTTTGTATACCTTGAATTTGTGTCACTTCTATGTGTCAGTGTGATGGTTCTAGATAAAGTAGGATTGTGATTGTAATTTCTTCGTACAGGCCATAACTCACATAATATTTGCTTCCCTGACTCTTTTTTTTCTTCTTAAAGTTAGAGCGAGAATAAAAATGCGAAACATAGTGACATTTTTACTCGGTCTGCTAATCCTCAAACACACCACTTTGTCGTAAAGATGATTTGGACAGAGAAAAGCTACATGCGAAATATTTTCATCATTCTGAAGATTAGAACATATACTTTACGCTACAAAGCATTTTAGTTATGATAACCCCTTTCTTCACAAAGTTAGAGGGGTCAAAACATCATGAGCTATGCCTGCAAAGATGTATATGGTAGTAAAAATATGCCTGTTTTACAGGGTTAAGAAACATACATTAGAATATTTTATGCATGCTTACCAACCTGAAAGAAGAAGACGGAGCTAGCTCCCAACACCTAAGCCAAGCTGCATTTAGGTATTAGCTTGACCATCCAAGATGGCCACTACTTGCCCCAATTTTTAGAGTCTGATAAAAGTAACCTGCCCTTCCATGTGTATATAGTTCAGTGATCTCAACACAGTGATGAATATTTAGAAAGCTTATGTTATTATTGTTAACAAATATCTAATTGTCAATAATATATATTATTAATATATTGTATCAATAATTTGAAAGTAAAAATAAATGAAAGTCAACTGAAAGGAGTATACCATGACACAGCCAATCCGGAGGCTGTATTTGATGTTGCAAGACACAATGCGAGTATGCCTGTTGATGCAACTGTGCAGTGCATTGATTGGCCATAGCCGTGCCTGGAGCCAGCCCAATCCGCCACCCCTTGCCTTCAACCTATGAAGTGTACTGTGTACTTTAAATCACAATACTGTATATCGACAACCAGAATTTCTCCCGTGGTAAAACCGAGCATAAAATAAATGTGATGGTTACTATTATGGATAAATTAGTGTGGTAATAAACAGACAGGCAGGAGAGGAGTGGTTGATGGAAAGTTATCGTTCCCGAGACACCTGGGTGCAACTAACCAATCAACATGCAGCGCAACTTCTGGGTGCTGGTTATAATTTGTCGGGAGAACCGGAGGAGGCACACTCGGCCACCAGGGCCAGCCCGGAATACAATTGTAGAGCTTGTCTGGGTGACAATTCCCCGCTCCTGTATTCGAATGCTGCCAAGTCCAGTTGCGGTGCAGCGGCAAGAGGTGCAACCGAGCAGGGCAACTGTATAAGAGACAAAGACGGTGGCAGCCAGGCTAAGTTTCCCGGATCCAGTACTAACAACCAGGTTGCCTGTGTTCTGCGACTACATAGCAGCTGTTTATGCTTATTGTACAGTACTACATGAGGAAGGCAGTGATATGATGGAGTATACAAAAAATGAGCTGAGCAGGACTAGGTTTTCTTGTATCTAACTGCCTGGGTGAAGACGGAAAAGCAACCTAGTGCCGGGTGAGACTCCATGACTACTGCATGCAAGAATAGTTTTTATTGAGGACCTTTGGGCCCGCAGAGGATATAATGAAAAAAGTAAAATGCAAAAACTGAAATAAGGAGAGAATACCTAAGCCTGATATTTAGGAAAGAGAACTAGACTGAACCCATATCAAAAGCATACTATAGCCTTGTTTAGAAAGGAAGCACTGTTGTACACGTGATAATTTATGTTAGCTATCCATAATTAGGATTATCGTAACAAGCATCTATATACAGTAGGTAAGCATACCTAGTGTTGTCAGTTAGGTTGTGAAGATTTAGGAGTGTGGTCGTTTAAGCCTTCCCATGATCGGATGGACCTCTTGTTGTCAAAGGTCAAAGGTATGTTCACTGAATAACCTGTATATAATATGCAATGTCGATTGTAGCAAGATTGGGTTACCCTTAACCCCTTCAGTGTATACAATGACGCATATATTTTCTTTTATTCTGGTTATCAAGAGACGATTATATACAGTTTAAAAAGACATTGTGAAAGACAAGAGGGTTAATTGAAATATACCTTGCCCATTTGATTCCAAGAGGGCCTTCAAAGCTGTAGAAAATAGTGTAATGATAGATACATGGCACTCCTTCTGAACGCAATAATGTATATATATATATATATATATATATATATATATATATATATATATATATATATATATATATATATATATATATGTGTGTGTATATGCCCAGGCACATACCCCATAGCGGGGGGTGGCCGACTCGAGACAGAGCCCGAATAGAAATAATTAAAATTCCAATTCTTATGGTCCGGGACCACTTTCACGTTCCTTCGCCCCTTTCTCTGTCTTGTCTAGTAGGTGAATTTAACCTAAGAAGTGCGTATGCATGGTAGTTGAAACGGCCCGCCAGGCGAAGGTAATTTGGTTCATTCCCACCTAAAATTGTCATTATCTGATAAATATCATTATTGCTTATTCATATGCGCGTATTTTAAGTTTAATATGAAGATAATAACATGTAACAACAATAAAACAAGTGGGAATAGTGTTTGGATGGTCAAAAACGTGAATTATTGCCGACGACCGGTCATTCATAAAATGTGGAGCAGAAGCGAGGCACTCCCTCCCCTCGCGATGCCTGAAGCCAGACCGACTCACTCCCTCACACTTTATGATACACCACACACTTGCTAGTCACATGACCACGCGTTAGAACCGGTTTGCAGATATTAGAATGATAAATACACCAATAAATATGGGAATAAGAGGACAAATAGGTGATAATTGAAGGGGAGGGAGGGGGGAAGGAGGGAATTTTGACATATGTGGAGGAGTAATAGTAGGTATGGAGGGGAATTATCTCACTTAAACACAATTTTTTTTTAAAGTGCTACTGGGGCCTTTTAAAAAAAAATTTTTTTTAGGCCTTGGCTTATATGAGGATGCTCGCCGTCGCCCAGTACGGGCTCATATGAGGACGCTCGCCGTTCATGGGTTAACAAGGGAAATGAGGATTCTTAGCCTCCTGCCCCCGAAGTAGCAAAATTAGTACAGGAAAAGAGACAGACAAACGGTTAAGGTTAGGTAGAGGATGCCGAACCTCACTCTGGACAGGACCAGCCCTCACCCAATCCTTCTGAACACAATAATTGTATGTATTATTAATATGAAGAAATAAATTCACTCTTAATCATGACTAATATCTCCCTGGAGTGGACCACAAAGTTTGTGAGATACTATATGGTGTTTGTAACTCCTGGTAGCCCTCCTTCACCACACTCCACCCCTTCTCTCCTCTTCACTCCCCTCACCCACCACCCTCTTAATACCACTGTATTATCTCATCTATACCTCTTCACTCCAGATGTCTTTCAACCTTTCCTATTCTCCTCTTACTCCTTTTCATCATCGTCATCACCAGCATCGTAATTATCATCATCAGCATTATCCTTTCCAGCACTCTCCTTCTCCATCATTTCTCTTCATAACTATCTATTCGCTCATGGCTCATGTATACTTTATTTTTTCACTCCATCGTCTTGCAATCTTCTTCCATGGTTTATTCTTCCTTGTCCTCTTCCCTTTGCTTATTTGTTCTCATGCTTATCACAATCACTATTTCATCAATATCATCATCCTCTCCAGCATTGTCCTTCACCGTTCTCCACCACTTCACCATTAGCTTGACTTCAGTAGTTTTCAAACTAATGGAAACAATTATTATAAGAGGCAAAACAGTAACATATTTAGAGAAACATTATATTATACTGTGTTCGTATACGTTTTGGTTTGTTTATTTTGCAAGTTTTACATTATAATTATAATAATAATAATCATAAAATATGTGTAGCACGGATTTAGAAACAGATGTTCATGCCTGACAGATTTACTTGATTTCTTCAACAAAGTTTAATAAAAACATTATGATGAAGAAAGACCAGTCGATATAGTTTATCTCGACTTTCAGAAAGCATTCGATACAGTGCCCCATATGCAGTTATTAGCAAAGTAAAAGCCCATAGCGTACCAAGAAACACACATAAATGGCTCGAAGACTGGCTCTCAGGTCGTGAACACAGAGTTGTAACTAGTGGAAAAGAATCAGACTGGTGTGATGTAAACAGCAGTGTTCCCCAGAGTTCAGTGCTGGGATCTATCCTGTTTATAAATTAAATGTTTATATATTAAATGTCATTGATGAAGGGATTTTTTTTTAAAGATCTAACTTTGCAGATGACACAAAATGAACAAACGTAACCTCAATAGTACATTGGCAATATTTGCAAGGTGAGCTTGACACTTTAGGTAACTAGGCAGAACAATGTCAAATGATGTTTAACATTGAAAAATGCAAAGTATTACACAACAGTAGTATAAACTTGCACAAAGACTAGTCAATGTGTCAAATAACAACCGCGGATAAAGAAAAGGATCAGGGAGTGTTATTATCCATCGATGTAAGCCAAGAAAAGGATCCGGGAGTGTTATTATCCATCGATGTAAGCCAAGTAAACAGTGTACGGAGGCAGTAAAAATTGCAATTAAGTTGGTGAGATTAATTGGTAGAATGTTTAAGTTCAAATTAGAAAACAAAAAAAACATTCTAACTATACGATTCATTTGTGCATCCCCATCTTAAATATTGCGTGCAGTTTTGGTCACCATACTACAGTACAGACAAAGTGGATAAACTGGAAAAAGTGAAAGGCAAAGTCACAAAAATTATACCTAGATTGCAAAGCAAATCATGTGAGGAGCATGCAAAGGAACTAAATTTCTTTACCCTAAGCAAGTGCAGATTGAGAGGTGATCTGATAGATATTTTCAAAATAGGAAATCCCTTTAATTCTATTGAGCAAAACACTTCTTGTTCAACCAAGTCGTGATCATTTGGAACAGGCTACCTTAAACCATTGTGAACTGTTGAGACTTTCAAGAAGTGTCTACATAAATATTTGGTCAGCAATCCTCAATTAACACTATTTCTTTCAAAATAACTCTAACTCATAATGAGGAAATACCAAAGATCGCAAAGTAAGTAAAATGTCTGCATACTATTTTACCTATGGTAGAAACTATGTTTTTTGCTCCTTGATCTTAGACGTAAAATTTGCATAGATTGCTAATTAATCTCCTTTCCTCCTATCCTACCCAAAATTCGATGTCAATGTTTTCCATACTGGATGATGTATTTTTCGGTAGGGAGTGGTGAATGGGGAGGAGCCTTCAGCTTTACCATCATTTTCTCTACCTAGTAGTTAGTAGCTTAGCAGTGCAGATATCCAAACTGCTCCGTAACAACCAATAGGTCTGTTGCAGTTCGTAAATTCTGTGTATTTATAATCCTCTGTAACACTTCACCATTCTTACCTTCTCCAACACTTTAGTTCCCTTACGCCCCCGCCTTTATCACACGCCATAATCTCATATAAACCTCTTCACTCCTCCTGTTGGTCAATCTTTGTCCTCCATTTATCCTTCCCCGCTTCCCTTTCATTATTTTGCTCCTTATCATTTTTATTTTCATCCTCATCATTTTTGTTGTAATTATCATCATTCTCTCGACCACTGTCCTCACCACATGTCTCCATCATGTTCTCCATTATCTTACCACTACTCTCCACCACTTCACACTCCACCTCAATCCATCTCATACAACACCACACTTCCCTTACCCCCTCCATTGTCTTCTTCCCCCTCCTCTCAAGCTCATCATCATCATCATAATCACCACCATTATTTTACCATTATTGTATCATTGCCATCAATAATTATATTGTTATCATTACTGTTATAATTATTTTCATCATTCTAAATACCACTCACTATCATTATCGTTACTACTCTTCAACACCACTTCACCACAGCCCAACATCTTCCATATCTTTCGACCGTTCAATTCGTTTATAACATTCTGTCTTCTATTATTATTCTTTCGCTTCACTCTTTCCGTTATCCCATTTCTATATTCCTCTATTTCTCCTTCTCGTACTGATCATCATAATATTTATCATCAGTATCATCATCATCATCAACTATTTCAGTGCGCCAGCTTCTATAGGGAAGAGTATGCCCAGGCGGCAATTTTCCCGCTAACTTCGCTCAATATACGTCGCCCTAGCGACACATCCATAGCCCTGAGCGAATTGGAATGAGCTCCACTGAAAATATTAAGTCAAATTTCCCCCCCCCCCCCTTACCTCCTCACACCACCAATAAAATTGATCCCTACTTTGCTAGTTCCCTTTCACTTGCGATAACTCAGATATAATATATACATACTGTTATTTCATTGTGTTTTTTGTCTACAAGACATTTTGAGTTGTTGAAATTATAATGGCATTAACCTCATATTTGTTCTGGTATACTATCACAATAACATGGAGAAGTGGCCCTGTTTTCTTGATTTTCAGTTCGAAAGCACGCCCTCATTGCACACACACCCTCCCTCAACCAATGCACTAAGTACACTACACTGATAAGTATCGGTGGCAAGCTTAGAACCTCCTAAATGTGTCTGACAACCATCGGGGTGGGTTAGTGCAAACAACTCAACCGGTACTACCAGAAAATATATGTTCAATAACTAAAGTATAGCCCTTATTTATATATATAATGTTTATTTACACTGGCCACAGTGAAAGGGTTAACTTAAACATCAGCATTATCATCCACCTCCTATTTACTTCATTTTTTTAAGCGGCGAAAGGCTTACTCCATTAATATATATACAGTATATATATATATATCACTCTCCTCCACCAGTTTCAAATGACATTCACCCTATTCCACAAACACCATTTTCATCTTCTTTCACTTGCTCCACCACCATCCTCTCCTCACACCTCCACTCTGCACCTTTCTTCTCCTACACCACCACCATTATCCAATCTCTTGCTTGACCATCACCATTCCCCATCTTCGTCCACAACAACCCTTCTACCATACCACCATTTTCATCCACCTCTTCAACATCCATTCCACCATCAATCCACCACCAATAAAATTCACCAAAATCCACCACCAACACCACCAAGCTCCACCTTAGCACCATCATTTCTTAACATCCTCCATCTTCACCATTCTCCTATAACCTTTATCTCCACCAATCTCCAACCTCTTTCTCCACCACTTGTCTCAGATCCAACCAGTCAGACTCAGCAGAGACACCTAGACAGATAGGCCAGTCATCAGTTTTCGAAATTCTGATGAGATTCTTGATACAAATATAACAAAATTATATATTATTATATAGGTCAGGGATTAGTGATAATAGGTATGGATAAAGTGAATTCCGCTTTTAGATATATCGAAATTAATAAAGCGTTATAGACTGCAGCACCGTTGATTCATTTAAACTCCGAGTAGACAAATATCTCGCATCAAACCCGCGACTGACTGCGTTTGTAAATGAATAACTTTATTTTATCCCCCCCTCAGTTACTAACCCATCTGTCCCCTACTAACTTCCTAATCCTGCCACGGACATTAGTTCCTGGGCAGTAATTCCCTTTCCAATGATCCCTTACCCACTCTAAACCACTGTTTGGACATTTGATCCTCAGTGTTTTGCAGGACAAGCAGCCTAGAAGGGTCACTAGATCTGTTGTTGCTTGATTTCCTTTGTACTCCTGTGTACTCTTTTGAGTTTGGATGACAACCACGCATAACATATATGTTGCCTGTAGAAAATGCCATTTTCTTGAGTATTTCCCCATAAGTCTGGCCTAGCTGTCCTCGAGCCCATCAGACTCTCTGCTAATTGACATTATAATACCATATCATAATCAAGATATTATAGTTCTGTAAGTTTCTAAATTATTATAGACAATAGCTTATTTTGGACCTGCTGGAAACTATTTGACATGGAAGAGTCCATTACACTGATACAGGGGAGGACACTATATACAACCTTCAATACGGTTTAGATTTAGAAATTTTCGTTATAAAACATTTTATGCTTAAAATAATCTGTATTATAATACCCTGAAGTTTGTTACGCTTATTTTCTGACACCCTATATATATATATATATATATATATATACTGTATATCACTCACACACACACACCATCTTAATTGACCACACACTTGGGTCATGCCCTTGCATCTGTGTACTGGCATAATGTAGTTTTGGTATTGCCTCCAACACCTAGAATTGAAGTGGCTTCTAAATTATTAGTTTTCTAGTAATTTCATATGATATGTTATACTATTATTATTATTGATATTATCATTATTAATATATATACTGTATATAATTATATATATATATATATATACAGTAGATATATGTTAAAATTAAGTAGAATGTTTGTATGTGATCGTCCACCAGGGTAATGTATTCTCATTATATATTTTGATTAAGGGATAACTTAACCTAAGAGTTTTGTTAGTTGGTACAGTACCCCAGTACCCCAGTACCCCAGTACCCCAGTACCCCAGTACCCCAGTACCCAGTTCAGTTTATGAATCCTCACGGATATCATGAGTGTCTAAGGTAAACTTCTAATTATTTCATATTTATTTTAACCAATAGCTATATAAGCAAAATATTATCACGTATTGTATATTTTCAATTTAGTTATCAGATTATCTAAGTATGTGTTCTTTCTATGTTTATTTCAATTTGGAAAAGTTTGTATTTCAGTCGGTAATTTTCAACATTAGTTTCATCTCAAAATTAATTATTATGGCGTATTATTTTGGCCTTTGTTCAATCGTTAATTTTATAATCAATATTAATTTAAAATATAAAAAAGATCCAATTAATTATATTTATATGTAAAATAGATCCATTTTTGTCATTCTAGGATCGCAATAAGTCACCTGATGATGGACGATGCATCGTCCAAAATATTGTGAAATTTAACGTTGTTAATAAATCTAAATAAAAGATCGTTCTCTTCTAGTTCTTTGCCATCCTCTTGTTAATGATATATATATATATATATATAATATATACCGGTATATAATTATATATTCCCAGCCGGACTCGAACCTCAGACAGTCAGGTCGAATGTCCAAGCTTAAGTCGACTACACAACGGTGTGATAAAGGAAACTTAACCTTTTCCTATTTATATTAATATAGTTTCCAAGTAGGATTTCCCTTCTCCTTAATATAAATAGGAAAAGGTTAAGTTTCCTTAATCATGACGTGGTGTAGTGGATTAAAGCTTGGACATTGGTCTTGACTGTCGGAGGTTAGAATCCGGCAGGGGGTATATAAACATTTAGTAGCTCACGTGTATTTGTGAGATACATCTTGGAAGTTATTCGAAACCACTTACCTAAAAGGAGTGCAAGACTACATACCATCGAAAATACGGCGTCCAGGCCATAATAATAAACCCAAATGGTGGAATAAAGATATTTCAAACTGTCTGCTTGCTAAAATTTTTGCTAATGATAGATTAAAATCCTCACAAAATGACGAAGAACGGGTGAGATTTGTAGAGCTACGACGCAAAGCCAAAAAGTTAATTAAGCAAAGTAAAAAGACCATAGAGTTACATATTCGAATCAAAGTAAAACAAACCCGAAAGAATTCTATAGTTATATCAGAAAGAAAAAAGTAGTTACTTCAACTGTTGGACCGTTAGTCGATGAAAATGGAGAATACGCCAAAGACGAAGTGCAAATGAGTAATGCCCTCAATACCTTCTTTGCATCAGTTTTTACAACAGAAGACCTCAGTGGTATCCCTACACCATCGCCGATTCAGATTGATAATTCAGATGTTCTAAGCAATATAACCGTTACAGAGAGTGAAGTATTGAACTGTTTAGATAAACTCAAGGTTACTAAAACGCCTGGACCTGATACAATCTCGCCTAGAGTTCTAAAGGAAGCTAAGGATGAGCTCTCCAAACCACTGACATTACTATTCAATAAATCATTGCAGTCTGGAACTATGCCTGATCAGTGGAAGCTAGCCAACGTAACACCGATATTAAAAAAAGGCAGCAAATCCCTACCCAGTAACTATCGTCCAATTAGCTTAACCTCAGTTGTATGTAAAATGCTAGAAACGGTCATAAGAGACAGACTCGTAAATCACTCAGAGGAAAATAACATTCTTAAAGATACTCAACACGGCTTTCGTAAAAAACGTTCCTGTTTAACAAACCTCTTAGACTTCTTCCACGATATCCTCAACCTCTACGATGAGAGTAAAGCTGTAGATATTATATACCTTGATTTTCAAAAGGCCTTTGACAAAGTTCCCCACAAACGTTTACTGCTAAAACTAAAAGCGCATGGAATACAAGACGGTGTGTTGAAATGGATAGAAAATTGGCTCAGCGACAGCAGAAAGCAAAGAGTAGTCATAAACGGTAAGGCATCTAAATGGACCAATGTAAGTAGCGGGGTACCCCAGGGATCGGTACTAGGACCAATTATCTTTCTAATTTACATCAACAACATAGATGAGGGTCTCACCTGTACAATCTCAAAATTTGCTGACGATACAAAAATTGCAAATAGCGTACTCTCAAAAGAACAAGTTGACGATATGCAACACAATCTAGATAAATTGTCATCTTGGGCCCAAATTTGGCAAATGAGTTTCAAGGCGGATAAATGTAAAGTACTACATATCGGATACCTAAATGAGAAAGCAAACTATTCGATGAATGGCACTCAGCCTAAGAATGTAAACAGAGAAACCGATCTGGGAGTAATAATATCGAGTAACCTAAAACCGAGTCAACAATGTTCAGAAGTTGTTAAGAAGGCAAACAATATAATTGGCTTTATAGGCAGGTTAATTGAGCATAAATCCAAAGAAGTTATCCTAACCCTTTACATTTCCTTAGTCCGCCCTCTTCTGGAATACTGCGTTCAATCCTGGTGCCCTTATTACCAAAAAGATATAAACAAGCGATATTATGAAAGACTTCAATGGTTAAATCTGTGCTCGCTAAAATGAGAAGACTGATGGGTCAACTGTTTGAGTTTGACAGAGTTGATAGAGTTGCACAATACACAATTAATTGTAATTTTCAAACTCGCGGAAATTTAATAAAATTAAAAACCAAGAAGGCTAACCCAGATGTCACAAGGAGTTTATTCACATACAGTGTGGTGACGAAGTGGAACAAACTACCAGCGAGAGTGGTGGAGAACGACACAATTAACACTTTCAAGGAGAGGCCAGACCTCTATCTAGAGGAGGCTGGAGTGATTTACAAGAACAAGTTAAAAACAACAACAGACTGCCTAGTAAGGACTTTGGGGTCTGTCTGGTCTGTGTTTATATGTAACTATATTTATTTATTTATAGTCCATATTGTCACATTATACAATTTAAGATGTATAATAAATTAATAATGAGCATAATAATAGCCACACTTCCTTTGTCGGGTTCATATTGTTTTAGTATGCAATTTACTTGTACCGTGTTTTGCCTTCCGTGTATTTGGGCTCTTTGTATTTGCATATTTCTCATTCTGGTGTATATTTTCGAGAGAGAGAGAGAGAGAGAGAGAGAGAGAGGGTAGATATTATTGTAGATAAAAAAGAAAATATATGTCATATATGTATTTATATGTAGAAGATATTATGGGATTATAGTTACACACATTCTGATCTTGGAGTAACTATATTATCTGATACACATACATTAATGTGCCGCAGTAATTAAACTATTTACAAGATGGTTGGCTTCATTTTAAAATATTGTAAATAAATATCCAAAACACATTTTCACTTTATAAGATTAATTGCCTTGTTCACGTTAAAAATATTGTGTTGAAGTTGGTCGTACTATTATGCAGAGGACACAGACAACCCATACAGAGTACAACCTTGAATGAAGATAATCTTTTCCCGAATTCGAGAAATACCCTATGAATATCGACTAACATAAGTAAACCCATTGGCCTGATAAAGCTATATGGGAAACGTTGTAAATAAAGTGCTCCTTCTCACATGGTGTTCATATTCAGAAGTAAACTCACTAAGCTTGATGACAAATATAATAATAGGGGAACAAACTCAGCTTGCAAAAATGGCTGCTCTGTTATTGACGTGTGACCCAGGATGGCCCTCGGAGGTACAACTTGTTATTGATCACTCGCGAGTTTCGAGTTATAAGGAAGTTCAACCTGCAGACATGGATATTTAGCCCATTTACAAGTTTTAAAGCGTTTGTACTACGCACATCAATATATCAAATCAAATTCAATGTCACTATCATCCATTACAAGCCCACATATTATATTTATTTGTGCTAGATATTAATGCCTACAAGGACAGCTTCCCTATAACCTAAAACTCGTCAGCAGTCAATTGTGCCTCACCAACATCCTGAAAGTTTACGACCATCACTCCTCCCCTTGCTCTGTGGCTGTCCTTCCTTACCCAACCCTTGACCCTCAACAAGCAGCCCAGTGAGAATCAATATATCAGGTGTTGCTTGATTGCATATGATTATAATCCTTTACACAAATACGAATGCTTGTAAATATTACACAATATATAATTCGAACTGCACAAGAAGCAAAGTCATGAAATCAAACGAAACGAATTTCCAATTATATGTTGCGAAGCTTTTCCATATTTCTTATTAAAGTTATTATATTTTGAATCAAAGTGCCTTATATTATAGTGAAACACAGTCTAAGCAATTAAATTTCGCTCAGGTGAATACCTGGCTTTGAATCCATTAGTGACTATGTTTGTGCCCGAGTAATACATACGATTTTAGTTGGTGTTTACAGTTAATTAAAGCCCTTCAGCCGCTGTCTTAGGCAGTCCTTCTTTTTTCAATCACTAACCTTCAACAAGCAATTTAGTAAGGATCATTATAGCTCTTGTAGTTTGCTTTATTATAATATTTTGTATTATATGTATGTTAAATATAATAAGTAGATAGATGGATATGTAGATAGAAGCAGAGAGACACATTATATTACTTAAAACAAGGCAAATGCAAAGAGAGTGAAGAATAGTATGTAAACAATATAACTAGTGAGTGGGACAAATATAACAACAGCCACACGAGAGACAGACAGACAAACAATCAGGCGGCCCGACAAACAGGAAGGAGAGTACTCTACCAACAATGAGCTATAAGGAATAGTTAGTATCTCAAAGACTCAGTGGTACAGTCGGGGAATAAACTGAAAGTACATTCACGACAAATGCGGCGTCCTGTTCTTGGTCCTAATTTAATCTCAAATCAATGGATGATATGTCAATAAAGCAATGAAACAGATTACCATCATTCAAACTGCATCATATGTAACTTATTCACTGTTTCACTGACATTATTTATTGATTTGGGTTTAGTTTAGAACTAAGCAAGAGGGCAACTATTGTCCTTGAATGAATTATCGAATTAGTCCCGAATGTGCATTACAACAACAGTAATTACTCATGTTGATAAAACAAGAGGCTATAGTGCAGTACACTCATTGAACAATGGTAAAGTCTGGTCTGTTCTTAAATTGATGGAAAGAAAACATCTCTACATAGCTTACATTTCCTCGTAGCTTAATGTTCTTGCAGATGGACCAACGTCTATACCTTTAGCTTTGTTCCTGAATGATGTAAACCTGAGTTGCTCAGCATATTTCATGATAGTTGATTTTAGTGCATTACAATTGTTTACTATATTGAAACCTACTTTTAATATAGCCCAACAATTTCTGGATTTTATTCTCAACTTAAATACATGTTTCAAAAAATGTAAGTGGCAGCTGATCATACCATCTTGCATTGCTATAAGCTGATTGACATCTGCCATTTCTCAGACCACACAGTCAAGTTAGATAGACTCTTAATTATTTAAGACCTTTAAGATTGGAAACGGAGAGAGAGAGAGAGAGAGAGAGAGAGAGAGAGAGAGAGAGAGAGAGAGAGAGAAAGAGAGACAGAGAGAGAGAGAGAGAGAGAGAGAGAGAGACAATGTATAGCGACGTGAGCGAGATGAGACAAGACCCCAGGCCTGGATTCGACTGGGCTCAGCTGGGTAATGGACGAGAGAGAGAGAGAGAGAGAGAGAGAGAGAGAAAGAGAGAGAGAACAAAATAGAGATTTACAAGGAATGGTAGTATCTCGATGAAATTGCAGTCCATTCTGGAGATACTCGAAGTGAAAAGAGAGAATTTGTGTAGTGTGCGCTAAACTTATTACCGTGTTATTTTTGTCTGTGTTTACGAAGCAGACAAAATACAAAGGTGCCTGTAACAAATGTCCAAAAGTTGAAAGATATTGGGAAATTAATTCTAGCTACATTAACGTCAAAATATCTGGATACCGGAGCTTGCAGCAGTTAAACTCATAGGATGAGGGAAAGACAGAATTAGGGAGAGAGTTCCAGAGCTTACGTGTTGAGTAGAAGAAGGACTGGGAAAATCGGTCTACTCATGGGTTAGAGAGTTGGACAGAATAAGGGTGGGAATGTGTTCAAAGGCGGGTGCCACCCACTCACCGAAAGGGAGGAGGTATGTGCTGAAAAAGTCATTACTCAATATTAGAAAGAGAACTGAAAACAGGACAGAACTCTGAGGAACACCAGAGTTTATAGGTTGAAGAAGTGAGTGATGGCCATCCACAACTGCAGCTATGGAACAGCCAGAAAGGAAATTGGAGATAAAGGTACAGATAGAGGGATAGAAACCGAAGGAGGGTAGTTTATAAATTAGAGATTTTTGCCAGACTCGATCAAAAGCTTTCCATATGTCTAAACTCTATAGCCATAGATGACAGAAGACCTGGATTTGACACGGGCCGGCGAAGCCGACTAGTAGGTGCAGTGATCGCCAGTAGACTGGCCCATATGAAAAACATACTGGTGATCTGAAAGAAGCTTGGGAAGAGCTAGAAAGTCCATTAAATTTGTTTTTCATGAAAGAGTTTTTGGCAAGTCGAAGAACTGATTTGGCATGGTTAGGGGTAGAATAATAGAGAACTAGAGTTTGAAGGCTTCGGTACCATCTGCATGCCTCCTCCTTATTGCGGACAGCAGGAGAACAAGCGTGAGTAAACCAAGATTTGTTTTGCATTAAATTGAGAGTAAGAAAATGGAATGTAAGCCTCCTTGCCCGAGATATCAACTTGGTGATGTTATGTGTTAAGCACACTCCGAGGGTTCTTGGCCATGGAAGCAGCAATCCTTCTATGGGAAAATCAAAGAAGTACTGCCGAAGAGCCTCCCAGTCGGAATCGCCAAAATACCAAAAGCGCCGCCAGTTGGAACATTTAAATCACATAAGATGGAGATTTCAGAGAAGGGAGAGATGGAAAATATGAGTTCCACTTTAGAAGTAAGATAGCCAAAGACTTTTGGATACTCCGTAGAACTAGGGGAGATACACAGCACATATATTTAGTTGGAGAGCAACAAGATAAATTAATCCGGACAGTTGAGTATTCATTAGAGACAAAGTTGGGAGCACAACAGCAAGTAAGATTATTGCGCACACACATACACACAACATTCACCTTTGGCTTGAAATTGAAGACAGAAATTGTAGGAGCAAACAGAGAAGGGTTTGCTGCCAGTTGCCTCAGACAACTGGGTTTCAGTGAGAAAAATATCAGATTTGGCAGAGAAGAGGTGATTTTCCATAGAGAGAAAATTAGAGGAAAGGCCAGGGGAATGTTACAGATATTGATAGTTAGTGGTCCTGTACATTTTGATGAGTTATCACCAGATTTCAAGCTTCTTGGGGCATTTATGCTGCCCCCCTCCTAGGAATTTCGAGGCTGGTCGTTGTTGTACCGTTATTTTTCTTTATTAGAAGATATTGTAGTATGTGATGTGCTAGTAGTATTGTGTATTAATAGAAACAAAAGGTGTTTTGGAGGGCAACATACTGTAGCCTTCTATGTCTGTGAGGCACAGAGTAGGTCAGTAAAGGAGGCCAATTGGTGAACCAGGAGTTCCACCTATCCTTATCAGCCACTTATTGCACTCCCCGGGAATACCACCCTGTTCAGCTGGTGCCTGCAACCTTGTACAAACTGTGAGCAGCAGTAGAACAAGCTTGACTAAACCAAGATTTGTTTGCATTAGCTTGAGAGAAAGAATGTGGAATGCAATGCTCCTTGCCCGAAATGATCACCTCGGTAATGTGTTCGGTACCCTCCAAGGATCCTCCGAAGAGCCTCCCAATCGGTAGCACCAAAATGTCACATGCACGCTGGTTGGGAGGGTCATATGGCCGCATTGGATATATAGGGCAGGACATAGATTAGGTTATGATCGGAGGAGCACAACAGAGAGAGAAGATTTACAGAGTAAAAAGAAGAATTAGAGGTTTGAAATAAGTCAAGAATGTTGGGCTGATCTCCAAGGCGGTCAGGGATACGAGTAAAGTAATTCACTTACGATCTTGAGGATCCTTGAAGATCTCTCGCCAGCCATCACCCTCCCGGAAGAGAGGTTAGAGTTTGTATTATCCGATCATTAGGTAAGGCTGAGACCTGTTCACCCACCACACACCTGGCAACTAGTTCACAACTCCTCTACTTACATCTGGTACCTATTTACTGCTAGGTGAACACAGGCTACCACTTGAAAGGAGACAAGACATAATTGTCTCCACCCGGCCGAGGATGCCGAACTAACTGTGTGTAAAATACTATCTATTCTCTTCATGAACTGCTCTACTGGAGAACTGTTTACAGCTTCTGAGCGTAGTTTGTTCAATGAAGAACAGATCCTATATGTGAAAAAAAAATCCTCAAATCCTGATGCTGAACCTTTTTCCAGACATGGTTATGTGTTGTATTCATATTGAGCTTAAACATTTTGCTATGAGCCACATTGTCAAGCCCATTTAGTATTATAATAACTTCAATGAGCTGACCTCGTAGTCTGTGTGTTTCAACCGAAAAGAGATCAAGACCTCTCAACCGGACCTCATAGCTCAATCTTATAATTGATAGAATAAGCTTTGAAGCCCTAGCTAGTATTCTTTCCAGTTGCTGTATATCTTTCCTGAGTGCTGGAGACCAGAATTTAACAGCATACTCCAGGATAGGCCGTATCAGAGTGTTGTAGAATGTGAGAATGATTTCCTTATTTCTATATTTTACTTGCCTATTAATATAGCCCACTAGGTTTTGAGCTATCTTTTCTATTTCAATGCACTACTTGGAAAACTTTAGGTCACTGATAATTAGAACACCCAAATCCTTTTCTAAGTCAGTCACTTGCAGAGACATTCCCAATAGCGAATGGCCTGACTTAGGATTTGGCTAGCTGATATGCATCACCTTGCACATTTCTAAACTTTGTGGAATTTGCCATGTCTCAGACCATTCACCTAGTCTGTTAAGATCCACCTGAGTTGTTCAACCCCTTTCGGGTCCTTTCACAATAACTGTAAGCTAAACCCCCTCATGCACAGCTCTAAACCTACTTAATTAATTCCACGACCGTTTATCCTCGGTGGCGCGGCACCAAAAATATACCTTTAATGATTATCGTGTAAAATTAATGTTCATAATGTTTTCCACTTCAAATCATGATTTCCCCTACTTTTCCGAAACTCACAAAATAACCGTGTTTTTTTTCATTAATTAAATATTTTCCCCATCCTAGCTATTCGATGGTGGGCTCAGAAATACTCTACCATCAATATTTGATATTATAAAAACAAAAAAAATCTCAAACGATAATTTCTTGATTTTATAGTACGGCTGCCGTACCAAAATATTCACTCTCGGTCGGATTATTGATATAAGAAATGCTTTTGTATCCATGACAAAAAAAAAAAACAAAAAAAAACAAACAGGAAAAATGTTTCTACAATATTTATGCCTCAAATTGTCACCGCTTAAATGGAAAAATTCCGTCTGTGCGTATTTGGATGGATAATTTCACGGACAAAGTCAATGACAATACTGAATTTGTAGGGCAGCGATACATAGTATTTTTAATTTTCTTTTCAATGGTATCATCATAATCTAAGTACAATGAATATTATATTTTTTACAAATATGTTTATCCCCGTCACAGGGAGAAAAATTGAGGGCAAACTCGGTTCACTTCATGCGTGCATATCATATAATTTGGCAAACCCTGCAGCTATGAAATATAATTCCAGACTTAGGGGAATAAAAAAAAGAATCATGTCTCTACCACTAAAACTTTATTCTTTTCTGAATATTTTCCTAAGAGCATACACTCGTGATAGGTAGAACAGATTTGAACGTACATTACCTTACCTTAGCCTCGATCGTTAACTGTAATTTATTGACCACATATATAATAACGATAATCAAGCAACTCTATGACACTTCCAATGGCATATATTGTCATTTCAATCGCATATAGGCATTATTTGTTGGTAGAACGATCGATTTCTCAGATTAGTCTCACGGTAAGCAGGCGGTCTCACCATGGAAGCTAATTATCAATTAATTTCAGAACATTCACAGAAGCATTGCTTGTGGGCTTACAGTGTTGTAAACAGTCCACATATTTCTAAAGATCCTGAGCCCCTCACAGCAGGAGTTTGGACAAGATCGCGTCTTTGGCTTTTGTTTCTCAAATTTATTTACAGGTCTATAGGGCTATAGGACACGATCACTTCTTGGGGCGTTTTGGTCAAACCACCTTAGGACATGATTGCATTCATCGCTGAGTGAGAGGGTTAATGTCATCTGCAAGCTTGGAAATCACACTCAACAGATCAACATTGATCTCATTATGATAAACAGAGGTGGGCTAAGGAGAGATCCATATGGAACTCAGAAGATTATCACTCTCCGATTACCACCAGTTGGTATCTACCTGTTAGCCAACTTTCTATTCAATTTGTGACCTCTGTATTGATACCTTATTGGTACACCTATTGTACTGATACACTTTTGATATTAGCCTGCAACGAGGCATGTGGTGAAAAGCTTTTTGGAAATTTAAGTAGAGGATGTCTATGGCTCTACTTTTGTCATACACACCCAATATTTCATGGACAAAAATCCATCACATTTGTACGGTGTTATCGGTGTTGCCTGAATCCATGTTAGTAATCTGTAATTAAGTTGTGGGTTTCCAGGTAGTCACCTATCATGTATACTAATATGCTTCTTAGTATCATTCTAGAAGTCAAACTAATTGTCCGATAATTCTTGGGAGATTCATTATCCCCTTTCTTAAAGATTGGGGTCACATTGGCCAGTTTCCAGTCTTTACGGACCTCTCCAATTTCTAGTGTTTTATTGAAGATTTCTGCGATTTCATCTCGCACTTCTCGTACAACTCCGGGAAGAAAGCTATATGGGCATGATGATTTGAATCTATTTAACTTGCCTAACCTACAGTATTTGTTAACTTCTCTGATGTATATTTAATTCTGGTAAGACCTACACCATTAAGCACTAATCCTGGACTTGGTAGAACTCTTTAGGACCCGCATTGGAGAGGGCTGCAGCCCTGAGTTCTTCATCCCGTTTTGCTTCCTTTTAGAGATATTTCACTCTCCTACACATATTTTGAAGGCATCTAGATATTTTGGGTCCTGACTTCCTTTAGCCTTTCTGTATGCAACTATTATCTTTCTAATTTCTATAGCTATGTCATTTCCTTTATACATTTTGGTTGTGTTGAGCCTGATTGGGTAAGCTTAGTAGGCACGAATGCAACTTGTCGATCCATGAAATGCTCATTGAATGAGCACCAAATGGCACTGACATCCTCAATCTCAAATGTGATCTGTGATAAGCTTCCCCGAAGACCCTCAAAATGTGCACAACGGAAATCTTGTTTCGGACACTAAGAACTGCTACAAAAGATGCAAATAGAGAACCTAGCTAGATTGTGGTCACTACCTTCGAGTAATTCCCCAACAAATATGCTGGTCACACTTCCTTACTCAGTGGTGAACACAAGATCTTGTATATTTTTTTCCAGTTCACCCACTGAGCCAAAAAGTTATCATTAGCAAAGCCAAGAAGACATCTACCTTCAGCATTGGCAGTTCATACTTCCCATTTTACCAGGCAATTAAAGTCATCTAAGATCATACTGATGATCGATATGACCGCTCAGTCTTGTGGACAGAAGTTAATTCTTTTCAAAATTTTGATGTGGAGCCTGTACACCAGAACAACCCACTATATAGAGTTACAGTAAATAGAGTTATTAAGGTCTACTTGTAACAGGTCATGTTCTAACCTGATCTTGCAGGCAATTGGATTTAGAACATCTCTGATGTACACTCGGTATATCAGTATATTAACCGCCACATCCGCAATTTGTCAATGTTGTTTGTTCCATTATAGATTTTTACATCGTTATGCCTGCCACACTAAGCCAAAAGTCTCCCCGAGGTCCCAACTTGTTGCAGCTCCCAACTGAGCAGCACTATTGTCCTAAAAATATTGATTTCCTGATAGCTTGAATCCTTACTCAGTACTACTAACCACCTTCAACCAGCCAGACTCTAGAATCAAGTGATCAAGGAATATCACACTTATTCCAGTGGACTTGCCCAGGTGTTATAGTTGGCCTGGCAACCAAAATGGCAGTAAAGCTCTCTCACCTAAGAGCAGTCCAGTTACATGCACCAAATATCGGTCACAGGCACTGGTCAAGCATAACACATTAGGAGTGGGCTTACCGAAGTACTGAAGCCACACTCCATTTATCTGTCCCCACCGCCTGGAATTCCTGCAATCCTGGTCTCTCACAACCTGTAAGCACTTAACCCCTACTGTACCGGAGGATACAGTAATAAAAGTCCCCCCCCCCCCCCCCCCCAGTCCCAAGCAATGTGGCCAAAATGGCAAGATAGAACAACCTCCCACCTCAAGAGATAAAGGAATACTGGCTCTTCCAGCTTGCAGAGGGTTGGACATAAGCTGAGAAGTGTTGCCATATCGAGACCAGTGCTCGACGGTCGTGGTACCAGACACTGCCTGATAGAGGCAGTTACAAGGAAGGTACATTACTGATGGCTCCCTGCCGTCGCTGGGACTGGGTAGTGACTTATCTACTGACGGCTCCCAGCCCTCGCTGGTATTGGACGGATAAATGGTGCTGTTTATAGAGGTGTCCAAAGGCACTCTTCCCTCGCTTCAGGTAGCAGTAGGGTCGTTAACACTGTTTGTGTGTGTGTGTGCGTGCAAAGAATAGGGAAGAGGTATATATACTAGGCCCATAGAAATAGTCGGAATAGATGTATCTCGGATTCGGTGGGACGCTTCCCCCTAAAATACGGGCTAACCCTGTTTCTCCTATCAGAGAGAGAGAGAGAGAGAGAGAGAATAAACACGCCTCAAACAAGGGCATATAGACACCAGAGCCTAGCCAATAAATCGATTACCACCAGTTTCACGACGATTGAAGACACACATGCGAAAAGTGAATTTGTGATATTTAACGTACACTCTCGAACAAAAGTCTAATATGTTTGGGATTTTTACTGGTTAACTGATTATTACAGGTTTCGCGGTCTATTACTGTATTTTGTTTTACCAAATTTAGTCGTTGCGCTATCATGTTCAAACATAAATTCATTCAAGACAAAAATGTTTCTTTCATTCCCAGAATGTTACTAAATGCGTAGCACCTCTCTTGCTACACTTCACGAAATGTCTTATATTTTGGAAATTACATATGAAATCTGATAATGACTCATATCCCTGATTCACTAGTTTAGATCTATGGATAAATGAACCTATTTGATCAAATTTGTAATCGGCTGTGTACTTACTCTAGTTGTACTTACTCTAGTTGTATTGCGGGAGTGAGCATGCTCGTTATTTCCCGCCTCCTATATGTGTAGGTGTTATATGTATCGTTGGAATGACTGTGGATGTGTGTGTAGTCTGTATTTTTAGCCAATTGGCGACATCGGAAACGAAGGCTTAGGGTGGATCTGTATGGTACCATTCTCACTATAGACGGTACCGTCTCGCCTGAAGGCTTAGGTAGCCATCAGCTTAGGTGAACCATATGATACCCATCTCGCCTTGTACCATTTTTGCGTGTGTGTGTGTGTGTGTGTGTGTGTGCGTGTGTGTGTGTGTGTGTGTGTGTGTGTAATAATAATAATAATAATAATAATAATTGTTATTATTAATATTATTAATATTATTATTATTATTATTATTATTATTATTATTATTATTATTAATATTATTGAAGGAGTAATCCCGTCAGCCAATTAGAAGGGGGGATTAACTGAGGTGTGCCAGCAAGGTTTGCTTTCTATTTCTTGTCCGTGGGAACGCCTTGGCACCTCTGCGTTCTCAGCCAATCACAGGCTGCCTAGGATGCACCGAGACTCTCATCTCATCTCACCTCACCTTACAAACGCCCGGCTCATAACTTACCCTCAGTTCACACCCGTATATTCTATCCCGTTGGAAAACGTTCAAATACAATGATACCACCCTCTTACTCCCATCTGCCACTAAAGAACATCACAAATATGCTTCCGGGAAGATATTACAAAGATGAGAGAAGGCAAGTGGGAGCTCGTGCAGTTCAAAGCGACCGGGCTGACACAAACCTGCCCAAGCACGCGTTTCAGCCAATTACAGGCCCGAGTTGTGCTGGAGGCGGGTATAAAGGGAGGTGGGCGGAGCCATGTACAGTTTTAGCTTAACTTTCCATCAATAATTTTCAATTAACTCTACCTCCCTAACCTCAGACTTGTTATATTTTCCCCATTCACTTTCACTTTTCTTATAGTTAGCACTTAAATTTGTTTCTCCCAATGATTCAGTATGGCACTGTATGTCAAATTCAAATGCATTAACGATCCCCCTGATGACCCACGCTCTCATATATTTAGTATCACTCAAACCCAAATAGTCAGGGTTTTCAAAAATCTCAATGTTATCAAGATAAGACTTGCTTCACAAAAAAATCTTGATGCATATCTCAACCCTGCCACTCTAAAGAAACTCCAGTCTGCTGGTTATGAGCTAGTCCTCTCCCCAGAACTTAAAGCTGCCTGTACAGTCAAAATTCTGCACCCTGACAAGAGCATCTTCAACAAAGACGAAGATGAGATTGCCAGGGAAATTTCCCAGAAAAACTCCATCACTGTCTGTGAAGTATTTAAAACTCCCCGTTAAGCCCTCAAAATTCGTTGTGCCTCCCCTCAGATGGCCAGTAAGCTTCTAAAAACAGGTCTCAAGGCATTTCATGTGATTTTGCCGCCTGATTTTCTGACCCCTGAGTCTTGGATCAATCTCAAGCAGTGCTATAAGTGCTATGCTTACGGACATCCCACAGCCCAATGTAAGACACCAGTAACTTTGCTCTCGTTGTTCTGAGTCCGGGCACTCATTTACCACCTGCTCTTCAACCACCCTGAAATGTTCAAACTGCAATGGCCCTCACATTGCAATCAGTTCCGAATGTCCCTTCCGTCTCAATGTCTTAAAAGACACTAGAAAAAACTCAAAGGCCACTCCATCCACTCCCAACCAAATACTTCCTTTATTCTCATCCCACCCAGTCACGGCCACATCATATGCTTCAGCTGCCACCTCACACATCCCTCAATCCTCCCCCCCCCTACCCCACCCAACACCAATCCTCCCGGCCCATTGTTCAATCGCGAAATATTCGCCCAAACTTCAGTCCTTGTTAATGTTGCACTCCACCTCACTAACCAAAAAGTTACCCCACAGTTTAACAAGCTCCTAAATGATGGCCTGACTGCCCACAACCTCCCTGCCATCATGATCCCTGAGTCATGGTTACAGCATAGCAAGAACTCTCACACTCCATCTCTCTCAGCCACTCCTCTTCCTACCCCCAACTCAACATCCTCCTCCCCCTCAACCCCCACCCCCAACCCATCCTCCACCCCGCTACCACTACCCTCAAGCTCTACCTCCAACTCATCCTCCACTACCCTCAACCTCTACCTCCAACTCATCCTCCACTACCCCTATTCCTCAACCCCCAAGCGCCAACGAAATCCATGAAATGTCAATCCCACCCACCACTGAAAATTAACCTCAAGATCCCCTACCCAAAACCCCTCCCTCACAACTGTCACTGACCCAACTCTCAATGCATCTGACCCTGACCTTCCTGACTTACTACTCCAACATCCTTCATGCCTCCCCCACCCCCTCCTACACCAACAACGCCCACCATTCCTCCCCAATCTCCCCTAAAACGAAAAACCACCAGCCCAGCTGAGTTACTCTCACCTGAATTAAACCGTTCTCGGTCAAAGACACGTAAGATCGTAACCCCATGAAAAAACGCCAACTCTACATTTTTCGGTAGAAAAAAATCCAAATCTCTATCTTTTGGAGGAGGCCGCTCCTCATCCTCTCCCTACCCATCCCGGGCCCCATCATCCCCCCACTCCCCCACACATAGCTCACTTCACGATACCTCATCATGTTAAGAGTCATCCAATTCAACATTAGACACTACTACAATAACAGACACCTACTCACACAATTAATTCTAGATAATGACCCGGACATAATACTAATCAACAGCACTTGCACATACAACATACATAAAATTAAATTCTTTGATTACACAACACGACAAACCGACGGCGATGCTCACGATGGAGTTGCAATTATGATTAAAAGCACCATTCAACACGAATTCATCACAGACTGGACATTCAAACATTTCCTTGCAGTTAAATTACACGCAACACTTGGTCCCCTCATAGTTGCCACCACATATGTCAGACCAAATACCTACATCCCTTACACAGACCTCAATATTCTATTCAATAACAATGCACTCATACTCATACTTGCAGATTTTAACGCTAGACACCTAACTTTCCAACACAACAGCAATAATCCACACGGAACACAATTACTAGCACTACATAACACCAAAAGATTAAATTTTCTAGGCCCAGACTTTTCTACAGTTTTCACACCACATAGTAATGGTAAACCTGACCTAATTTTTTCAAACAGCGCTTTTAATATATTCCATCATGATATTTCCCCAGGGCCACTTTCAGGATCTGATCACATCCCAGTTTTCATGTCAATATCCTCAAACCCAATTCAAGTCCCATGTCAATCTCATTTTAACTACTCACAAGCAAACTGGGAAGAATTTAAACACATTTTATCTGAAGACAACTACATACACGACTATGAGGGACAACACTACACACACATAGACTAACAAATAGAGAACCTACAAAACAAAATTATAAAATTAAATGCAGCCAACACAACCATTCCAAAAACTACATACAAAATCAAGTATACTTTCAGACCCTCCATCAGAACACAACGACTCCTAGTGTGCTATCGTCGCCGATTCGAACAAAACAAACACAACCACATACCAGGCCGAGCACGTTACGACCTCTCCAACCTCAGAACTCACATCCTTAATAGCCTGCAATCTGATCATGTCACTCACTGGACACACCTTGTACACTCAGCAGAACAACACAGAAAGACTAAGCCCTGGGAATTCTGGAGACACATAAATCGCCTAAAAGGTAATAACACTCCCAGAACATCCTCCCTCACTGTAAATGGCAACAAAATTACTGATCCTAGGGCTATCACAGATACATTTAAGCAGACATGGCAACAAGTATACCGCCCACACACCCCTGAAAGGCCTGCCAGACAACACATCCGCAATATAGAACAACATCTCACTACCATCCCCAACAACATCTCCCATGACACACACATTAACTTAAACACACTTGACCCCCAAAATATACTCACCGCTCCCATTGTGCCAGACGAAGTCAAGCTCATTCTATCTAAAAACACGGAGAAAGGTGCCTGGTGCCACGGGTATTAATCATCACCTTGTAAAACACCTACCTAACACTTTTATAGCAGCACTCACTCGCCTCTACAACGCCATCCTGGCATCAGGCTACTTTCCTGTGTGCTTCAAGACAGCGACCATTATACTCATCCCCAAGAAAAACCAAGACAAAAATAATCCACTAAACTACAGACCCATTAGTCTACTTGAGACTCTTGGGAAGACTCTAGAACGTATCATAAACCACCGAATCAGACTATTTCTCGAAGCCGAAGGACTCCTCACACACATGCAATTTGGTTTTAGAAAACATAGATCGACACAGGAAGCACTATATTCACATACTTTAAATAAACGGAACAGACGGAAAAACAAGACAGCTTTAATTACCAAGGACATAAAACGAGCTTTTGACACTGTGTGGCACGAAGGCTTGAAGTACAAAATTTGCGAACATTTCAACTTCACATTAATAACTTAGAAACTTCTTTGCAATTTTTTGGATAATAGAACAGCAAAAATTAAATTTTCTAATCTCTATTCAGATTCATTTGCACTCAACGCAGGCGTACCTCAAGGCTCAGTGCTGGCTCCTACCCTATACATCTTATATACAAATGACTTTCCCAAACCCATTCACAATGACTCTCTCACGGTAATGTACGCAGACGACGTGACTCAAGTAATAAGAGCAGACAAACTAGACACATTGACAAACAGAGCACAAAGAAAACTTGACAAAGTAGCACAATGGGAAAAAAAATGGCGGATTCAGGCTCATCCTCGCAAATCCCACATTACCTACTTTACCAAAGGACATCCCCGTCCAAGACCCCTATTCCTAAACTCCCGAGCGCGTTTCCCTAACCGCACAAAAATAAATGTCTCTCCCACTAACAAAGTAATCGGCCTCACATTTGACAAATTCCTCCGATTCCATCACCAAGCCAAAACTTCCACTGCCATCGCATCAAAATCCCTCCAAACCATCTTTAGATTGCGGAATGCATCAATTAAAACCAAGCTTCACTTATATAAAGCACTGATAAGACCTCTTTTGTGCTACGTCCCACTCAGTATCCCTCTTTCGGCCCCTACTAACCAACTGAAATACCAAAAAGTTCAAAATACAGCACTGAGATGGATTTTCGGGACTCAGTGGTTTGAATTCCAGACGGCACAACATCTCACGATCTAGCCCGCAGCCCCCCTCTTAATACATATTGGAATCATTTAGCAGAAAAACAACTTATTAAACTTGAGACCTTTCACGATAACTTCACCAAAATTTTCAATAGAATTTGATATCCCGCCCCTTGTCAAATCTCCTTCACCCTGACAACAGAGAGGCACCCATTCCTAGATTCACGTACAATAATTAAATTTATAACTTCACAGACCAACCCATAATGTTTGCATTAACACCAACCCTTAGCCAACTATAACTAAATTAACCCATGTAACGTCAACTTCAAAATAAATAACAGTACAGCCACCTTACAAGTTCTGCCATTGACAGCTCTCTCTCCCCACATTACCGCCCTATTTTTTACTCTATGCCACCCAAAATTCCCCCCCTCTATACCATTTTCGCATTATTACCACCCTAAATTATTGAAACCAATTCTCTGGCATAGACTTGTGAGGGGAGAGATTGTAGAGAGGGCATTGATGGATTATGTGCTGGTGACAAGGGAAAGATTGTGTAGACTGCTGGATGTGAATGTGATGAGAGGTGAGGCGGAGGGTATGTCAGATCATTACCTGGTGGAGGGAAAGCTAAGAGTTAAGAGTTACAGGAGAATAAGAGACAAGCGTGAAGTAAGAGAGGTAATAAAAGTTAGTGAGTTAGAGAAGAGTGAAAAAGAGAGGGAGTACAAGGAAAGACTAAATGAAAAGTGGATGGAAGTGAGAGAGATGGAAGAGAGAGAAGTAGAGGTTGAATGGCAACAGTTTAAGGAAGGAGTGAAAGCAAGTGCAGAGGTAGTATGCGGCATAAGGAAAGTAGGAGGCAGAAGTATCAGGAAGGGAAGCGAGTGGTGGAATGATACGGTGAGAAAGGCAGTTGAGGAGAAGAGACAGTGTTTTGAGAGGGTTTTACAGGATGGTAGTGTTGAGGTATGGGAGAGGTACAAGGAGAAAAGAAGAGAGGCAAAACGGAAAATTAGAGAAACGAAAAAAGATGCAAACGAAAGGTGGGGTCTAAGGTTGAGTGAGAATTTTGAAGAACGAAAGATGTTCTGGAAGGAGGTAAATAAAGTAAGGAAAGGAGGACAAAAGAGGGAAGAGTCAGTGAAAGATGCAAACGGAGAATTGCTAGTGGAACCAGTTGAAGTGAGGAAAAGATATGCCGAGTATTTTGAATCTCTGTTAAATACAAGAGATGGAAGAGAAGCAGTGATTGAACTGCAGAAGTGGATGGAGATAGGTTACCCAGGCCACCCAGGTGGCAGGGAATAAATGAAAGGATTGAGGAAAATGAGGTGAAAGAAGCAGTGAAACAAATGAGAACGGGAAAAGCAGAAGGTTTGGATGGTATTGCTGTGGAGTGTATAAAGAAGGGTGGAGATGTGATAATAGATTGGTTGGTGAGGCTTTTCAATGTGTGCTTTGCTGTGTCAATGGTACCAATAGACTGGAAGAGTGCATGTATTGTGCCGTTGTACAAGGGGAAGGGAGGTCGGCAGGAGTGTTCAAGTTATAGAGGTATTAGTTTATTATCAGTGGTTGGAAAGCTGTATGGCAGGGTGTTGATAGAGAGGATAATAAAGTGTACGGAAGTTGCAATAGGAGAAGAACAGAGCGGTTTTAGGAGGGGAAGAGGGTGCGTGGATCAGATTTTTGCAGTAAGACAGTTATGCGAGAAGTATTTAGAGAAGCATAAGGAGATATTTTGGGCTTTTATGGACTTGGAAAAAGCGTATGATCGTGTGGACCGTGAAGCAATGTGGAAGGTGTTAAGGATTTATGAAATAGGAGGAAATTTGTTAGAAGCAGTTTAGAGTTTTTATGAAGGGAGCAGAGCATGTGTGAGAGTAGGAAATGGTGAGTTGAGTGAATGGTTTGAGGTAAAGGTAGGTTTGCGACAGGGTTGTGTAATGTCACCATGGCTGTTTAATATGTTTATGGATGGTGTGGTGAGGGAGGTGAAAAGGAGAACTATGGGAAGAGGATTGGGTTTAGTAGGAAAGAATGGTAGAGATTGGGAGTTGAATCAGTTGTTGTTCGCTGATGACACAGAATTGGTGGCGGATTCTGATGAGAAACTGCAGCGGGTAGTCAAAGAGTTTGGTGTGGTTTGTGGAAGGAGGAAACTGAAGGTGAACGTCAATAAAAGTAAAGTAATGGTGTGTAATAGGGGAGAGCATAGGGTGAATCTAGATGTGAGGCTGGATGGGGAAATATTGGAACAAGTAGAGTGTTTTAAATATCTAGGCGGAACGATAAGCAGGAGTGGAGGTATGGAAATGGAGGTAAAACAGAGAGTGTGTGAAGGAAGGAAGGTTTTCGGAGCAATGGGAAGTATGTGGAAGACGAGAAATCTCGGAGTGAAAGTAAAAAGTGCACTGTATCAAGGAATTGTTGTGCCAACAGTGATGTATGGGGCTGAGACATGGGCTCTGAAGAAAAAGGAGAAAAGAGGGCTGGATGTGATGGAGATGAGCTGCTTGAGGAGTATGTGTGAAGTTACTCGTAGAGACAGATTGAGGAATGAAGAGATACGTAGGAGAGTGGGGCAGCAGGAACATTTGTCAGCCAGAGTGGACAGAATGGTGCTGAGCTGGTATGGTCATGTTGAACGAATGGGAGATGAAAGGCTTTCAAAGAGAATATGTGAGTCAGGTACAAGGGGAGATAGAAGGGCAGGAAGACCCCGATTGAGATGGAGAGACTGTGTAAGAAAAGCTTTGGATGATAGAGGAATGACTATAGATCAGGCAGGGGAAGTGGTGGTGGACAGGAGTGAATGGAGAATGCTTGTGAATAGTTGAGTGAACACATGGTCATTTGGAGTAAGGGGTCGGGCGCAAGTTGGACTAGATAATAGTCCATCAGGCGCCTGGCCCGGGGAGACGATTAATATGAAGGGTGCGCCTGGAAGTGTGGTGGGAGGGCGTGTGGCTTTGGCTCCGCTGCATGTCTGCCTGCCGAGATCGGAACCTCTCCGGGTGGTCGGGGTCCAGGGGAGTGCTGAAGCGACCTTGGTGACCCTGGTCTCTGGGTCTTCTCCTGGGTGACCTGGATGTGTGTGAGTTGGTGCTTTTTATCTGTGTTTATTTGTTGTTTTATGTTGTTTTTGTGTTTTCCCTGTTCTTGCTCTGTCTTGAGTCGGCTACCCCCAAAGTGGGGATTGGGCCTGAGCATATAGATAGATAGATAGATAGAATTCTCCAGTAGACTTCCTCCTGCCCATAAGCAAGCACTTTCGATTTATACCATCCAAAATTTTGCTCTCATCATCCACAGCCCCCTTCCTGGCAAGCCATACTGAATCTCAGTAAAGTAACTGCTCTAACGAAAACAATTCAACCCCAACCCAATTACTCAACTCACGCACGTTGGGGCAAGCCCCGACACCCTATTTCTCTCGCTATTACCACTGTCTCTCCTACTTGACCAATAAAACTTCCCTTCTTTCACCTTCACCCACCTTTTCTATATTCATTCATTCATTCATTCCACAGCAGGCAGACAGACACCGGCACCTGCCTGAAGCACATTAGGCAACCAGGTGGTCGACGGAAGTGAACGGATGGAGCAGATGTATTGTTCAGCCTTGAAGTGGTAGACAAGAAGCAACCCCCCCCCCCCCCATACCTTATTAAAGGACCCTTAAGGGCCCGAACAGACTAAAGAGAAGAAGACAAAATGCTGGACAGAGGCTGTGTGTCCCACCAATAAATATGTGTCCTTATAGGACAACCAAAGATACAAATTATTAGACAATTGAAATAATACAAAGATGATGTGTTGAGAGATAGGTTTTTATTGTTATTATTATATATTCACCTCGTCGTCAGCATGCTTTCGACGCGCATAATATATAATAAAGTAGTGTTAAGGATATAGTGATGGGGAAATGCTATAAAATATTAATAAGGTGATTTAAGGACACCTTGATTTAGTAATAGTTCTGCAATCATTCTCTCCACCACATCAACTACCGGTACCACCACAACTAACACCCACAAGCCACCACAGCCACGACCTCCACTACCAGTTTTCTCTCCACCACCACCACCACCACTACGACTACTACTAATCATGAAATCACCAACATTATCGTCACCACTTCCACTCAGCCTATCATCACCACCACCAGCACCACGACAACTTTCCCCCTGTCACCACCTAAACCACTCTAACATCCTTCTCTCCACTACCACTCTCGCAGTCAGCACACCCACCACCAGCACAACAACATTCCCCCTGTCACCACCCAAACCACTATCATCCTTCTCTCCACTACCACTCTCGCAGTCAGCACATCCACCACCAGCACACCAACTTTCCCCCTGTCACCACCCAAACCACTATCATCCTACTCTCCACTACCACTCTCGCAGTCAGCACCACCACCACCTGCAGCACAACAACTTTCCCCCTGTCACCACCCAAACCACTATCATCCTACTCTCCACTACCACTCTCGCAGTCAGCACCACCACCACCAGCACAACAACTTTCCCCCTTTCACCACCTAAACCACTCTAACATCCTTCTCTGCACTACCACTCTCGCAGTCAGCACCACCACCACCAGCACAACAACTTTCCCAGTCACCACCCAAACCAATTATCATCCTACTCTCCACTACCACTCTCGCAGTCAGCACCACCACCACCTGCAGCACAACAACTTTCCCTCAGTCACCACCCAAACCACTATCATCCTACTCTCCACTACCACTCTCGCAGTCAGCACCACCACCACCAGCACAACAACTTTCCCTCTGTCACCACCCAAACCACTATCATCCTACTCTCCACTACCACTCTCGCAGTCAGCACCACCACCACCAGCACAACAACTGTCCCCCTGTCACCACCCAAACCACTATCATCCTACTCTCCACTACCACTCTCGCAGTCAGCACCACCACCACCAGCACAACAACTGTCCCCCTGTCACCACCCAAACCACTATCATCCTACTCTCCACTACCACTCTCGCAGTCAGCACCACCACCACCAGCACAACAACTTTCCCCTGTCACCACCCAAACCACTATCATCCTACTCTCCACTACCACTCTCGCAGTCAGCACCACCACCACAACAACTTTCCCCCTGTCACCACCCAAACCACTATCATCCTACTCTCCACTACCACTCTCGCAGTCAGCACCACCACCACCAGCACAACAACTGTCCCCCTGTCACCACCCAAACCACTATCATCCTACTCTCCACTACTACTCTCGCAGTCAGCACCACCACCACCAGCACAACAACTGTCCCCCTGTCACCACCCAAACCACTATCATCCTACTCTCCACTACCACTCTCGCAGTCAGCACCACCACCACCAGCACAACAACTGTCCCCCTGTCACCACCCAAACCACTATCATCCTACTCTCCACTACCACTCTCGCAGTCAGCACCACCACCACCAGCACAACAACTGTCCCCCTGTCACCACCCAAACCACTATCATCCTACTCTCCACTACCACTCTCGCAGTCAGCACACCCACCACCAGCACCAGCACCAGCAGCTCCAGACCCCCAACATATCAGCCTTCATAGACTACTGGTATTACGCTGGACACGGGATACAGGAAGAGGGGAGGCATAGAATGAGACAAAGGGAGAGAGAACGGAGTGGAATGGAAAGAGAAAAGAGAGGGGAAAGGGAGAGTGAAACCGATTAAAAGTGTGTGTTTGTACAGTTGCCCTCATAAGTTCTGTTCCTCTCCGTGATCTTACAAACACATATATAAGGCACATGATTGAATCACGAGTATAGTTTCCTATACAGTGCTTTACTCATCCGATTGGTCAACTGATAATAAACAAAATACAAATATGATAAAAAAAACACTCACAATTCATACATACTAATTTAACTGTCATACAGAAAATAACGACGAGGAACAGTACTTATGGTAAATGAGAGTATAGTTAAATGAAGTAGGAATATATATATATATATATATATATATATATATATATATATATATATATTTATTTATTTATATAGTATATGAGAGAGAAGGAGAGAGAGATGGGGAGGTGGGGTAGGCGCTTGACATTATGAATATATAACACAGCTAAAACCATAACATTATTGGTAATACAAGTAATATCATATGGTAGTCATAGATGAGAGGCAGAAGAAATTATGGTTTTATGCACGTGCATTGTATGTAGGGAGAGAAGACCAGTGGCATAAAGGAGTGAAAGAGTCATTGGGATCTGCCATCCAATGGAACAGATTTTCAGTTCAGAGTGACCTGATGAAGCTATCTGCGAAACGTTGTCAATAAAGTGCTCTTCCTCCTCAGATGGTGTTTCTTATCCATAAATTCTATTGGAACGGATACTTAGCAATATTTGTTAACTAAAAATAACATCTCCAAATAATGTGAACAACGTTGCTTTATAATTATTCCCTGCCAGTACTCTCGAGCCTACTATACGATAGTTACGATGGGTTTACGTAAAAATGCAATTGAATAGCTACTAAAACCAATTTGGAGGAGGCGTTGCAAAGCCATAAAGAGTTCCAAGCTATTAAAGTCGTGTTTGCATTGCACTGAAAGCGAGTAGAGATGGTGTTTCATGACTATTGAACCTGATTGTGTTTTCAATTAAATGTTGAACTCAGTTTATCCATTGAAGGGGAAGGTAGTCGCTTTTTTCTGGACTCCCTTCTCCCTCATGTTCAGCATAATAGTTTGGCGATTTTAAGACGTTCGTTCCATTAGTTTGCCGATTTTAAGACTTTTCGCCTCATTCCTTTGTCAATATTTAGACCTTTCGTGCCAGTTAGGTGTCGAGTTTTTCCTAGCGAGCGATAGCGAGCTTGTAATTTTAGAAGGAACCGGCCTTCGGCCGGCCATTTTTGTACCGAAAAATGTACACATTTATCTTGAAAAGGGGTCTAGGGGGTATTTTATAAAGATTGATAGGAGGTCTAGCGAGGAATCTCAGAAATATATAAATACATAAATATATAGACCAAAAAACAAGCATTACCCCCATAAGTGCGATCAAGTAATAGAACCAAAGTGGACCAGATGAAATGTGGGTTTTCATAATGTTATGACGTCGTCTGTGGCTGTACTACTATCCAACCTTTGAGTGGTGTACATTGTTTATTCTCTCTCTCTCTCTCTCTCTCTCTCTCTCTCTCTCTCTCTGAGGGTGAGAATAATCGAGCAACTGATAGGCTATTTAAAGATTCTAAACAAAATGTGTAACCTAAATTCCAATAATCTATTAATGATAGCCAAAGAGAGTTCCACACAAAGAAACAATTAAAACTAATAGGCAGCAAAGCGAACCTAGACAAAACTAAACATTTCTTTATCATAGTCGAGTGGAATAAGCTTCCTAATAAAGTTATAGAATCAGATAGTGGTTCAATAGACACATGTACTAAAAAGGATAGACTCATACCCTAGAGAAGTTGGTATGGCGTAGATCAGGATTACTAATAAGAGAACCTGGCAGAAATTAACACTGTTTTCAGGTGAAGAGAGCAGAAGAGAAATAAAAAATAAAAAATAAATAAATAATTGGTGAAGGCATGCACGAGGAGGAGGCTGTAGGCACCAGCCGAACAGGGCGGTACTCCCGGGAAGTGCTATAGGTGGGTGTTAAGGAAAACTGGTATTCCTGTTGCACCACTTGGCCTCCGTAGCTGATCCTTTCCGTGCCTCTTCTAAACAGAGGGCAAACCTAGTTTGCCTAAACAGTCTTTCTCTCTTTCAATATACAACATTACAAACACCTTTCATACTACACTTGCTTTTCAAATTTCTTAAATAGTAATGATGACTCAAATACGAATCGCCTCAGAGTCCCCAGGGGCGTGGACCAGAAATGCCCAATTGCTTTTGCCCATGGCGATGGCCCATCAAAATGCTCTGTACCACTACCTTCTACTCTTACTATCAATTTCTACAACTTTCGTGGCCTTTCTTCTAACTTCCACTCTGTTGAACATCACTCCCCTACCAACCCTGATCTTGTCTTTTTCACCGAAATCCAGTTTTCTGGAACTGCTGACAGTAAGCCCTTCTCTGTATCCTCCTACTAGCTCTATCCTGATTCAAAGCCAAAGGTGGATGTTTTGTGTATGTATGCAATTTTATTTCTTGCTCTCGTGTTTCCAACTTTGACTGTTCTGAATTCTCAACTCTCTGGCTTAAGCTATCTTGTCAGTCTCTCATTAAATATATATGTGCTGTTTGTATCTCCCCTAATTCTACTGTCTATCCAAAATTCTTTGACTATCTTACTTTTAAAGTGGAACTCATTCTATCCATCTCTCCCTTCGCTGAAATCACTAGCCTAGGCGATTTCAATGTACACCACCACCATTGGCTCTCCTCTCATTTCACTGACCATCCCGGTGAACAAGCCTACATCTTTTCAATCCATAATTACCTAGAGCAGTTAGTTCAGATCCTCACTCGTATCCCGGACCGCCCTGGAGATCGGCCCAACATTATTGACATATTTCTAACTCCTAATCCTTTCGCTTACACTGTAAATCTTTTCTCTCTGCCTGTTCTATCTATTCACTCCCCCAACCGCCGTTGCTTGTGGCTTTTTGGCGCTGCCAACTGGGGGGCTCTTCTGCAGTACTTCTTTGATTTCCCATGGTTTGACTTTTACTTCCGTGGCTGGGGACCCACGGAGAGTGTCGAACGCAGTACCGAGGTAATCTTCTTGGGTATGGAGTCATACATTCCATTTTCTTTCTCTCAGTCAAATGTGGCACCACCGTCACGTCTTCCTCTGACAAAGCTAAACTCTTTCACCCCCATCTCACTTATCTCTGCCTATGACCATAATCTCTTCTAAGGAAGTACTTTTTACTCTCTCTGGGCTTAATACTAAGAGGGCGTATGACCCAGATGGTGTTCCTCCTGTTGTACTATAAAAACTGTTCTTCCGTGCTGACTCCCTGCCTGGGCAAACTCTTTCGTCTCTGCCCTCTAACGTCTTTCCTTCTTGCTGGAAGTTTGCTCTCATTCAACCTGTCCCAAAGAAGGGTGACCACTCTCAACCCTCCAACTATTGTCCAATTGCTCTCATTTCTTGCATCTCTAAAGGTTTTGAAACTATCCTTAATTCAAAATTTCTTAAGCATTCCTCTTCCCATATTCTACTTTCCGATCACTAGTATGGTTTCCTTAAGGGTCACTCTACTGGTGATTGCCTTGCTTATCTGACTAACTCTTGGTCATCCTCCTTTCGGGACTTCAGTGAGACTTTTGATATTGCAATAGACATATCGAAAGCCTTCGACAGTGTCTGGCACAAATCTCTAATTTCCAAACTCCCCCCCCCCCCCCTCAGTTTCTATCCCTCTATCTGTGCCTTTGTCTCTAATTTACTTTCTGACCGTTCCATAACTGCAGCTGTGGACAGCCGTCGGTCACTTCCTCAACCTATTAACTCTGGTGTTCCTCATGGTTCTATCCTGTCTCCAGTTCTCTTTCAAATATATATTTATGATCTCAACTATGCCTCTAGTATCATCCGCTCATATGCTCAAGACTCTACCTTAAACTATTCAACTACTTTTCCACAACAACCCAGTATGCAATCACTCCAAATGTCATGTGATGAGGCCATAGAATGCCCATATTCTGATCTATCAATTATTTCTGATTGGGGCAGAGAAAATGTTGTAACTTTCAATGCCTCCAAGGCTCAATTTCTCCCTCTATCTACCCGTCGCAATCTTCCACAAGACTATCAATTACTATTCAACAATACACAAATCAACCTTTCATCTTCTCTAAATATGCTTAGTTTATCTTTTTCATCCAACCTTTCTTGGGAGGATCATATTACCTCTCTTGCTAAAACAGCTTCCCAGAGGATAGGTCGGCTCAACCGCCTCTGTGGGTTCTCATCCTTGCACAGCTTCTTACTCTGTATAGGTGCACTGTATTGAGTATTATTCACATGTGTGGGGAGGTTCCAACCATATCACACTTCTCGATAGAGTAGAGTCGAAAGCATTTTGCCTCCTAAACGGTAAATCATAGAAATAGAACAATGTAGCTAGCACTGTACCCCAGAGTTGTCACATTACACTCAAATTTGGCAAATAAAGTACTATATATCGGAGACTGAAATGAGAAAGCAAGGCTAGGCCCGCACTGACGTAAGTCAGAGCCGTCTGCCACCTAATTACAGTGTTACACATAGCGAAAACAGCTCAATCCACTAATTTTTAACAATTTTGACTAACCTTTGCAAGATCGTTGCTAGACAACCATATGACGTACAGAGATGATTCAGATGTTATTGGAAAGCTCAGCTACTGTACCTTCACAGCTATATCGTTGTATTATGTTCTTATGTTCTTATTACGTTCTGGCTTTTGCTTACGCATGAAAATGTGCAGGGAATGAAGATCAGTTAGGGCCAAACAACCTGCAGGCAAGGACTTAAGAGTGTAAATAGAAAAAAATATTTTGGAGTAACAATATTCAGTATTATAAAGCCCAGTCAACAATGTACAAAAGTTGTTAAGAAGGAAAAGAAAATTATTGGCTTTATAGGCGGGTCATTTGATCATAAATTCAAAGATGTAATCACGCTCACACACACTCTCTCTCTCTCTCTCTCTTAGAAATTCTTCCAGTCATAACCCATATCAATATTTACATTATAGTTCTTGTATCCAATAAGACCTTGACATTGAATTGTGGCTTCCCCCTCATAGAAAATTACAGCCTAAAAAGGAGAACAACTTACCTGGCAACTATACCATATAAGCAAGATTATTAAGTAATGTAAGCCACATTTGTTGTTATATATGTATGTATATTGTGTATTTCCCTGTCTCTTTATACTCTCCCCTTCTATATTGTCTCCCTTTTCAACCTCCCTCAATATGATCATGGGACTGACTTGGTACCTTCATTGAATCCTATAGCCTGGAATGTACTGAATACATCATTGATTACACCCCCTGGATCTCTCACTCTCTCCATCCAGAAACTGCTGACATCAATATGATACCTACTGCTAATTGACATAATTATTACATATCCTCACCCTTCATAATATAGCTAATTATATAATATAAATGCAGATGTACTCCTATCACCACTAATATTAACTTTATCCCTTTCTGATGTGTTATTATACTGATTAAATATTCTAAATAGCAGGCTGGCAAATTGGGAACTATCCAAAGCAAGTTAATGTAGAAATATAGTCCCTTCCTCTTAGCTACTATGTTCAAACATGTAAATGTATAAATGATGTCTCTTCTGTCCTTATTATGTCTTCGAAAGTACTAAATTGACCAAAACCATAAACATTTTAATTTATAATCTTCTAGCATACTTTGTCACAATAATTTCAATCTTAAAATTAAATTACCATATGTTATCACCCTTCTGTTTCGATATCGTTAATTATGATATGAATCATACGTAGAGGTACGCCTGTATTTTACTGAAAACCTGTTTGTCAAACATATTAGTATAGGAAAATAAATGTTATTTCATAAATGTATAACTAGATTTGTTTCCTCAACTTTCTGAAACATTCTCTCTCTCTCTCTCTCTCTCTCTCTCTCTCTCTCTCTCTCTCTCTCTCTCTCTCTCTCTCTCTCTCTCTCTCTCTCTCTCTCTCTCTCTCTCTCTGTCAAGCACCCAATGTTCAAGTTGTTGTCACGCTTTCCCGTGAAGGAAGTTAATCTTGGATCCTTATCTAAACAAACTATGCTGTCTGTATTGATCGTATGATTAGTAAAATAGGCCCATGTTGCACATGGCCAAGACACTGATATGCTGTGACCAACTGTAACTGAATTAATGAATCACAAATAATGTTTGTATCAAAATGTATTATTGTCTGACTCTGAACTGTGACTCTACTACTCTACTGCCATTAGGTGTTGTACTCTGTTAATTAAGCTGTTTACCCTGTCCAACCCCCAGTGACGGCTCATTACACGGGACTCTTTTTTTACGGCACTCATCCCGCCTACTCTTGTGGAGGGGGAGAGGGGGGGGTGCTGTTTCTTATCTTCTTTTTTGTCCTCTCTCTCCTCTTTCATGTCTGTTATGAGATTTGTTTTATGTCTCCCTTTACCCCCTCTCTCAGTTTTGCTACTTCTTGTTCTCTCTCTCTCTCTCTCTCTCTCTCTCTCTCTCTCTCTCTCTATCTCTCTATCTCTATCTCTATCTCTCTCTCTCTCTCTCTCCCCCTCTCTCTCTCTCTCTCTCTCTCTCTCTCTCTCTCTCTCTCTCTCTCTCTCTCTCTCTCTCTCTCTCGCTCTCTCTCTCTCACACACACATTTGCTCCATTCGACATGTACTTGTATTTCCATGTTTTTTAAATCACTTGTCTAGCAATATCATATAAATTATCATCTCTGTGTTGCTAGTACATGTCCTGCTTTGTTCTGTCTCCTGCACTTACGTATCTCTTACATCACCCTACGATTTATATGTGCGCGTTTACTCATTGCCTTATGTTTGTTGTTTACTGTTATTGTTCAAACACTCCTTTTGTTTTCATTTGCTCTCCCTTGTTTCTTCACCCACTCTCTTTCCTCCCTTGTCCCTGCTCTTCTTGTTCCCTTCCTTTCTTCTCCTATATCTTCCTTCTTATTTTCTTTCACCTCTCACTTCTTTCTTCCAGCTCTCTCTCTTTCTCTCTTCACTTTTCCTGTATCTGTCTATTTATTTTATCTTTTAGCTTTTATCATTTATCTTCTTTCACTTTGTTCTTACTTCCTTTCTCTCGTATTCGTTCTCTCTCTTCTTCTCTCTCTGCTCTTACTTCTATCTCCTCTCCACTTGTAGAACTTCCTTTCCTCCCTCCCCTTGCCTCTCTCTGCCTGCCCCTTCTTCTTTCCTTCATCTCTTTCTTCCTTTTCCACTGTTCTCTCTTTCTTCCTCTTCACTTATCTCTCTCTCTCTCTCTCTCTCTCTCTCTCTCTCTCTCTCTCTCTCTCTCTCTCTCTCTCTCTCTCTCTCCCATGTATTTTTCTTCACACCCCTCTTCTCTCTTTTACTATATCTCTCTCCCTTCCTTCACCTCACCCTCTTCTCTCATCTCTACTGTCCATTATCTTCCCACAATGTTGTTATTCATTCACTTAAAACTTTATTCTCCCATCAATATGCTCGTTGTATCTAACCATACAATCATATTTTTACATTCGGTTCTTCCCTCTCTTTCCTCTTCTGTTAATTCTCCCTATCAAGGTTTCACATGTGATTTCTTCTTTATCCACCTTTCTCTCTATCTTCCTCTTCACTTCTCTCTCTCTCGCCCATTACTTTTTCGTTGCACCCTTCTTCTCTATTTTACTATATATCTCTCCCTTCCTTTTAAACTAGCGCCAGAGCTATGACTGTCGACATCAACAGGTTTCGAGATGCATCAGCCCCCTAACGCATCGGCCCCTACTACAACAGACCCTACCTAATCGGTCCCAGTCACTGCGGCCACCCACTAATGAGGAACACAGTCGCCGCAGCCAACCAGCGCATAATCCTCAATTCACTTTAGTCTTTGATAATTAGATTATCCAGGTTAGGTATGTAAATACATATATATATATACCGGTACATATATATATATATATATATATATATATATATATATATATATATATATATATACAGTATATGGCCTTAGCGAAGCTTATAGTAATGTTAACACTTAACAAGGCAATTTGATTGAAGATAATAAATTAGACACTACTACAGGTTGACCCAAAATATGAACGACACCTGGAGGTGCTTGTGAATCTATCAAATTATAAGATATTTTCTTCATATCGTCTGTTTTTTATGACCTTCCGAAAATGTGTTCCAAATGGTCACCTCGCTGTCTACTGTATATGGCATGCAAAACTGTTGATTACTCGGACACATATTCTTCACTCGTGGAATAACTCGCATACTTGTTGTGTTGTGCTTTTAGGTCTTGGATTGTCTGGGACTGGTATTCATAAACATTGTTCTTCATTTAGGGGAAGTCTGGTGGAGTGGTCATGCCACTGGATTGGTAATCCAATGGACCCGGGTTCAAATCCCGATATGTCAATGTGAAGAAATTATTGGGATTGAATTTGTGCTGTACCTAGTATCAGTGCATTACCACAAAGCCCACCGAAATGCCAAAAAAATACCCTCAATGTTCCCTGATTAAATAACACTGTATGAATATTCCCATATTCAAAATATGTTACAGGGGGACAATGTCTAGTGAGTTCACTGCTCAATAGGTGGCGTTCTGAGAGTGAGGGACTGAGTCTGGAGGGTGAAACGGTGAAGCACTTGAGCGAAGCAACCAGCCGCTTCAGAGATGGAGCTGCTTCGAGCCATGATGGATGCTTCTCATGTCTCACTCCCCAGACTGGAACAAGACCTCACGGGCTTCACCGTGTTGAGCGGTGGAATGTACAGGCTCTCAGCCTATGCCCGAGAGGGAGTAGTTGGAATATAGAAAACAAAAACAAAAAAATAACCCCACAGATATAGATCTGGAGGGGTTCAGGTTCTGTTAATGATGGTCTCTCTTTCCCTCTGTGAGACTTGCGTTGCTGCGTTGTAAGAGGTAGACCGAATTGGTCTTGGTTGCACTGTAATACACCTATCTCTCCCTCTCTCTCTATTTCTCTCTCTCTCTCTCTCACTCTCTCACTCTCTTGCTATACCTATATATCCCTTCTTTCACCTCACCCTCTTTCTCTTATCTCTATATTTCATTATATTCCAGCATTTTTGTTTGTATTTCGCTTTATTCTCCCCTTTCAATGGTCTTTGTTTCTAGCCACCATACACTCCTCTCTTCTTCCCTCGCTTTCCCCTTCTGTTAATTGTCCAGTTCGTACCTGTTGCTTTTCTATGTCTTCCTGCATCGTTTTGTTATTTCTCTTCCTTTCTTTTTCCCTTCTCCCTCTTTACACATCCTTCACTTATTTACTTGGTATTAGTATATATTTTAATGTTTTTGTTTGTCTTATTTTGATTACCTACATATGTTACACTAATTTTGATTACCTACATATGTTACACTATTTTGATTACCTACATATGTTACACTAATTTGATTACCTACATATGTTACACTAATTTGATTACCTACATATGTTACACTATTTTGATTACCTACATATGTTACACTAATTTGATTACCTACATATGTTACACTAATTTGATTACCTACATATGTTACACTAATTTGATTACCTACATATGTTACACTCATTTTGATTACCTACATATGTTACACTATTTTGATTACCTACATATGTTACACTATTTTGATTACCTACATATGTTACACTATTTTGATTACCTACATATGTTACACTAATTTTCTTAGTCTAGCTTTCTCGCTAGACCTCCATCCAGCTTAGAAAAAAAAAAACCTAGACCCCCCTTCAAGATATATTTGAACATTTTTCGGTAGAAAGATAACCCAGCCGAAGGCCATTTCCTCTTTTTCAGGCTCGCTATCGCTCGCCAGGAAATAATCGACACCTAAATGGTACGAAAACTCTTAAAATTGACGAAGAAAAGGGGCGAAAGGTGTTTAAATCGCCAAACTAATGGGCCGAACGTCTTATAATCTAAACAAAAATGGGGGTAACATGAAGGGAAAGGAGGTCCAGAAAAACGGTCTGCCTCCCCTTTTAATCTATTACTATTACTATTACTTTAATCTATTACTATTACTATTACTATTACTATTACTATTACTTTAATCTATTACTATTACTATTACTATTACTATTACTATTACTTTAATCTATTACTATTACTATTACTATTATTATTACTATTACTATTACTATTACTTTAATCTATTACTATTACTATTACTATTATTATCACTATTACTTTAATCTATTACTATTACTATTACTATTATTATCACTATTACTTTAATCTATTACTATTACTATTACTATTACTATTACTTTTAATCTATTACTATTACTATTACTATTACTATTACTTTCACTATTACTTTCCCATCCACCTCCCAGCCTAAACTATTACCCCCTCCTAATTCTCATTGCCACTACCAGGTAACGATTCCCATTGATCGGGAGGCTTGGACGATAAGCTGCAAGAGGTGGGGTGAGGGGGGGACGGGGGTAGGATTCGTGAGTTGGTTTGGGTTATATCCAATTTAATTATTCGATGTGAGTGTCCTAGGTTCGAGTCCTTGGAGAGCCACATGTATTTGTTGATTTCATTAATTAAGTTAAGAGGTGAAGTTGGTTGGTGTAAATAACATAATAATATAGTCTTGTTTTCACCTGATGGAAAATCTAATCCCACAGCAGCTGATTTATCGACACTTAATGTGCCTCGGTTTACTATTAGTGCCAAGTTATCATAATTGCCAACTTATTTGGCTACAATATCGTCATATTAGCCAAGTAATCCAAACAGAGTCTTTACAATTAACCTTCATTTGAAACCAACCAAACTATAGTGACTCGTATACTCGTCAAGAGATCCACCTGTTACAGTGCGACCATTATTTATGTTCTTTTATCATCTTAACCTTAAACACGGTGATCATTTTGTCGGACAGGGCCAATCGGCCGGGACTGGTTTGGAGTCAATGAGAGTCTAACAGGAATCACTAGGATATCGCTAGAGTCACTAGGAGTATCGATTTTCACCGCGAATAGGCCCAGGAATCCGAATTTTCAGCTACTCCTAGTGATTCTTGCTCGCATTCCTGACTGTGTGAAGTACCCTTTACGCAGATCGGTTCCTTTGGAACTAGACTCCCAAGCCATAATATGCTTAAAACCTTTTGTATCTTTGAACCTTAAATGCTAATCTTTATAGAATTAGAAATATTATCTATTTGTCTGTACAGTATATTATTGTTGTGCCGAAATCTCGTACTTTACAGTCCCCATTCAACACCACCAAGACGCCGGAAACCCCAGCACACATGGCCAGCATAAAAGAAAAAGACAAAGCAAAAATAATAAAACTAAGTGAGTCCACTACCCAAGGAAAACATTCTCTGTGACACCAACCAAGCAGAAAATGGGAAATAAAAATGTATGGCCCCAGAGCTCCACTTACATCCCTAGGAAGCCTTCAAGCTTTCAGCCAGGTACCTATACCTGAGTTATTGACATGGATTTCCCCCATAGTCACCACACCAAGGCAAAAAGGAAATAAGGACAGCCCACAACTGGACTTCAAGGTCACTCTGACTCACAGTATCACCACCAACAAGGAGAGCAAGAAGAAGACAGAGACAACGGGAAATCACCTATGTCAGCTTCCCTACTAGGCCACCTCAGGAGTTTTGGTCAGACCTGTCCAACAGTACTCGGTCAAACTAGGCTTCAACAATGACTAGGTCAAACTTGCCAGTCTCCAGTATACCACTAACACTCGACCACTAACACTTGCGAGGCACCCAACATTCACACCAAAAGCATGTCACTCAGTCAAACTTGTGCTTCTTCAGGGCTTATTCAAATTTGCCAGCCTCCAGTATACTCTTCCACCACCCCTGGTGAAGCACTTGAAGTTAATTATAAAAGCAGAACGCTCAGTCAAGCTTGTGTTCGGGAGTTCAGCCATGCTCGTTTTCCTATACTTGCAAACTCACAGGATACCTTTTAAGAAACTGTTGAGGAGCCTGTAAGTAAATACCATAGCAAAGTGACTTACCTAGCAAGATCACCACTGGAACAGAAACAGACGAACATCAAAAAGACGTACAGGATGCCTCTGTAACCGCAGTTTTGAGCGAGAAGAGATGCTCAGCACCCGGCGTTAATCCAGCTCACCTCAGAAGTGAATAGCCCCTCCAATCCCTCTGCCCAACACCCCAGGGAAATATTTAATTCACTACCTGAAAGGTTCTTTGGGTAAGATTGTTCCTGGCTTTCAGGATCCCTTTGCAAAGAAAAATAACTTGAAATTTATACACTATTCCTTCCCCTTTTATCAGGTATATACACATCTTTCAGGTATTTTCAGTGAGTCCGCTCACGAAACTAAATTATTATATACCTTGTTACCGTACCGGCCTCTAAACAATACGAATCACTCGCTTACACACTCTTTACTTAGGTATTCCCTATAGTTTGCTCGACCTCCCTCCATAACTTTCACCTCCTCTCACCCACCCCCCACCTATCTTTGTTGATTTTCCCGGTTATGCTCGACTCTGATGTTCATATAATTAATACCATTTTCCTTGTAACTCTTGTCATTCAGTAGTTGTTGTTGTTGTTGATGATGTGTATATTTTATACTAGCCCACTGGACCTGGGCCCTCGTAAGGCTAGTGGTGAAATTATATATATACTGTATACTATATATATGTATATATATATACTGTATACTATATATATGTATATATATATATATATATATATATATATATATATATATATATATATATATATATATAAAGGGCATCCCAAAATAGGCCTGCCAAACTTCAGGATTAGCTCTATAAGACCTATCCCACCCTTACGTAAATGTGTATATTTGACCATGTTATAATTATGATATTAACCCTCTCAGTTCTGAGTAAGTTGTTTAGAGTTTCCATGGACAGGTGACACACAGTCTGGGGCTGCTAACGGTTTTTCATTGTTCCAGCTCACCTAGCTAGGAATTTTTGCCAGATACCTCCACAAATAGACTAGTAGACCAGATACATCGAGACCTGAATAAACGCCATGGCGCTTTTTGTGGGGTTTTACCGAATCTCGCGCAGGATTTAACCCATCAAGCGCGATAGGCCTCATGGAAGGGTCACCATAGCGAACACGATAGGCCTCACAGAAGCAAGACCATAAAAAAAAACTTCCAAAGCACCCTAGGGGCTCTCAAAACAAAGGAGTATGTCATTAGGTGAGATAATTCCCCTCTAGTACTTCCTAACACTCATCCATGTGTTTCTCACCCCCCCCTTCCCCACCTTATTCCCCCTCCCCTCCTCCTCAATTATCCCCTATTTTGTCTCTTGTTTTCATTATTTATCGGTTATTTTTCTCTCCCGCGGTAATGTAGCACAAGTGGGTTGCATAAAAGATCGTTATATAACACCGAGACACCTCCCGATTGCTTCAGTTGAGTCAGAGACAGCGAGAGGGGAGGATGTGTGCCTTGCTAGCTCACGCCTGAGAATACGACCGGATGGGGAATATTTACGATTTGCATCACCCAAATGCTTTTCCCACTTATTTTATCACTCTTCAAGGTTCATATATTCATCAAATATGTAAAATAAAAGCACATTGCGAACAAATAATGCTTTATATCTTAAATATAACGAATTGTGTCAGAATCCAAGGCTAGAAATTCACAAAAAGTACCCTTGCCCCTAGGGCCTTTTCGCGTTGCCCGGGTTAAGGGGACTACCCCCCCCCCCCCCCCCCCCTAGCCCAAAATTTCATATTTGTTTTCTTTTTCTAAAATGCTTCTTTCAACACAGGAGAATAGCATAGGAGGGCATAAACAACCATATGGCATCCCCCCCCCCCCCCCCACACACACACACACACAACCAAAATGTCATGATTTTTTTTGGGGAGGGGTCTAAACTGCTTCTTTCAACAATGGAGAACAGCATAAGAGGGCATAAACACCTATATGACATCACTATGACATTAATAACCCCCCCCCCCTCCCCCCAAAAACAGATTGACATACACCTACGATACATATTATAAGAGGATACATATAGAAAAATCCTAGTTTACCCTAGATCACTAGCTAGTTTACGTTTTCTTCTAATACCTAAATAAAAAAACTTAGTTTTTATGAGTAACTTAGCCATTTTTTCATGACACACCACCAAATAGTTGAGATGTTATATTTATTTTACTTTCGTCTGCGATTTCCCACAATCACATATTGGCAACTTCCAAGTGTAACTACTCCATTGGATTGTATTGGAGCTGCTTGTAAACGCTCATGTTAACACATATTGGTTGTGCCTTCATCATGTAATTTTGTTTTCTCGATAAAGTGAAAAACTTGAGTATCAGGTGGAATTTTATTAAACAAAATCGTGATCGTCGCGACGTCGCGCCCGACATACATTTTATGACCTCGATATCTCATTATGTATTGGAAATTTTAAGAAAAACGATATTACACGCTCTTCGTATGGTGTTCGAATATTTACATGTAACAGCAGGTGTCTCTAGGACAAATAATAAGACCGCAGGATGTTGTGACATCATCATGACATCATGACGTCGTGACGTCATGATGTCATGACGTATCACATTCTCATGCTCCCACAAAGTCGGCATTGATAATTTGATTGTACCCTAAAAGTATCGAGATGAAAGATATAATATTTGTTTTTTATTATTTTTTTTGTGTCGGAGGGTGTGTAGAGTCCCCTTAAGGACACCTTGGCGTCCATACGTGCGCCAGGGCAAAAGTAGGTCAGGATGCCATGGCGTCCATACGTGCGCGAGAGGGTTAAAATGTTGAAGGTCTAGAATGATTAGAGGCATTTTAGCTTACATTGGACTTGTTGGAAACCATTTGACATGCAAGAGTCCATTACAGTGGAGTGGGGGAGGACACTATATAAAACCTTTAATATTTCTTTTTTTTAACAGTTGATATGTCGATGTTTGTGTATAGAACATTTTGAGCTTAGAATCAACTATATAATCATATCCTAACGTTTGGCCCGCCTGTTTTGAGACACCCTGTATATATACAGTACATGTACCACGCTACTTGTTCATCTAACTGACTATTTGTATGTACTGTATATCATTTATTGCTAAGGCTCACTATTTATTCACATGTTTGTAAACCAGCATTATTGACTTTAGCTATATATTCACTTAGTAAATAAACCACATATGCCAAAGGTTTGTATATTCTGTTCAGTTTTAGCTTTCAAATCTAATTAAGGATCACTGGTTCCCACGGGACATTCACTGGGCACCAAAGTATAGAGGTGACGGTATTTGAATTATTATCTTAAATGTAAGCCGCACATGATCAACTCCCAAGGCAAGAAGCCACCCTCTAACTTAAGAGGAAGTTTTTAGTCTACTCACTAGACCTCCATTAAGCTTTAACAAAATGTCCCCAAGACCCCCCTTCGATATAAATTTGTAATTTTTTGGGGTAGAAAAATGTCCCGGCAGAAGGACGGAACCTTTTAATTTACAGGCTCGCTATCGTTCGCCAGGAAGAAATCAACAACTAAATGGCAAGAAAGATCTTAACTTTGACAGTAATTGGGCAAAACGTTTTAAAATCGCCAAACTAACGGGGCGAACGTCTTAAATTTTCATGAGTAATGGGGAGAAGGAGGTTCGATAAATATTCCGTAAGTGAAAATCTCCCCTTATCCAGGCGAGGAACACATGCTAGCTGAGGACCTGTTCACAATCCACAAGAACAGTCAAGGCATTCATATAAAAACAGTCAAGGCATTCATATAAAAACAGTCAAGGCATTCATATAAAAACAGTCAAGGCATTCATATAAAAACAGTCAAGGCATTCATATAAAAACAGTCAAGGCATTCATATAAAAACAGTCAAGGCATTCATATAAAAACAGTCAAGGCATTCATATAAAAACAGTCAAGGCATTCATATAAAAACAGTCAAGGCATTCATATAAAAACAGTCAAGGCATTCATATACAAACAGTCAAGGCATTCATATAAAAACAGTCAAGGCATTCATATACAAACAGTCAAGGCATTCATATAAAAACAGTCAAGGCATTCATATAAAAACAGTCAAGGCATTCATATAAAAACAGTCAAGGCATTCATATAAAAACAGTCAAGGCATTCATATAAAAACAGTCAAGGCATTCATATAAAAACAGTCAAGGCATTCATATACAAACAGTCAAGGCATTCATATAAAAACAGTCAAGGCATTCATATAAAAACAGTCAAGGCATTCATATAAAAACAGTCAAGGCATTCATATAAAAACAGTCAAGGCATTTATATAAAAACAGTCAAGGCATTCATATAAAAAACACATTGATAACTGCATGAATGACAGGCATGCTCTTCAATGTATTATGTACACTGTATTCAAATTAGTTTTTATAATTTATTTAATAATACTAATTTACATACTATACTAACAATACGCCACTTTACTCAAAATTAGTTGGATATTTAAACATAAAGGAGCAAAACCTTTCTCACACAAGTTTCCTCATAAACTGAATAACATCGTCTAAAGATAGAATGAATAAAATGAAAGAAGATATCACGTTAACGATGGTATGCACAATTGCAGTAACATCAAATAAACATAATAACAAAAATAACATAAAAACAAATAAACATCAAATAAAATAAAATAAAGTGTAGGAAAGGGATAATTAAAGTGTTCATAATAATTTACCATTTAGAGTTTATTGGTATGCTAATCTTAAATAAGGCCACAAAGATAAATAAAATAATCAAAAGTAAATCACAGTCAATATACTCAACTTGATTATATTTACCTCCCACCTACCTTTCATATATCGTAGGCAACAATACAAGGAAGAGCTATGCTGAATGTTGAATGTATCTCTTAAGGTTCGATACTAATTACCCTCCTTCAAAAACAACAAATAACACTTGGGGTCAGTAATTAGCTCTTTAAATCAAAGAGTTTACAATTATCGCATAATAACCCTCTGACTCAGGATGGTTGATCATAACCTCAATAATTTGTTCTGCAGTAAATTATTTCATCACCTTGGAAAGGTTCTCCTTGGAATGAAATGGGTACATACTATGTCAAATATATCTTGGATTCCCATAGATTTTTCTTTAACGCATTACATTAGTCTAATTACACCCAGAGTAATATAAAGGTCCTCTTCATCATACTGCTTACATGTGTTGTCACTCGTACATAATTTCAAAGGAAATTGAAGGCAAAATCAACGAACATGTTATGAAAGACAATATCCAGAATCTGTAGCAAGCTAGAAACGTTAAAAAATACCCATCTGATGCCGCCTTAAGATTATACTGTTTATGTTGTACTGGGTATGCAAACCAGAAATGAGACAAACAATCAGAAGGCATATGGCAAAGAGCAGATAGAAGGATCGAGTGAAAACATCTACGTATTATGGAAGCCTAGACATCCAGGGACGATTCTGTTAAATATTTACCTCCACTACGATATTTGGTAGCGATTTACATTTTTCGGTAGAAAAATGTCCCGGCCAAAGGCCGGGACCTTTTAAATTACAGGCTTGCTATCGTTCGCCAGGACAAAATTGACACCTAAATGGCAAGAAAGGTCTTAAAATTTACAGTAATTGGGCAAAATGTTTTAAAATCGCCAAACTAACGAGGTGAACGTCTTAATATCTCCAAACTAATGGGGCTAAACACGAGGGAGAAGATTATTATCGATTATAATATGCCTACTAGGATATTTTCCATCTCATATATTTATATAAGCTCGTAGTGTGTGACATGAGCTAAAGGCGAGATCCTGTGCGCAAGAATGTATACATGCCAAAAACGAAAGCATTGTTGTTGAATAGATCAGAATACAGAGATAGCTGGAGGAAATTAATAGGAATACAGAGATAGCTGGAGGAAATGAATAGGAATACAGAGATAGCTGGAGGAAATGAATAGGAATACAGAGATAGCTGGAGGACATGAATAGGAATACAGAGATAGCTGGAGGAAATGAATAGGAATACAGAGATAGCTGGAGGAAATGAATAGGAATACAGGCGGTAGGCCAAAGGATGCACTGAACAGTGTTTGGATTATTGTAAAAATACCTTTTAATATACTTCATTCTATGTTCATCAAAAATAAGGTCACTCAAACACATGATGATATTCGTCACCAATTCTGTTGTTATATATAATACACACACTTTCTCATCTACATTTACATTATTATAGCTACCTGTTACTATTGGTAACCAGTGATACAACATTTTAACTTGCATAATATTATATTTTTTCATCAGCCAACTTCACTTCTAAACTCAATTAATGAAATCAACAAATATATTGAAGTATTGCTTAGGAAGCTTTAGGAAATAGTCTTGTAGTTTTATGTTTGTTGTCATTTATCTATAATTTAGGCATAGTGTTTAGCTATTAATCTCTTCCAACCAATTATGTTGATCTATATCACTTGACTGCATTCAGTTATACCGTGAATGAGGTATAGCTATGATCAATTAAATTAATCACTAACAAAAAATATGTGTGTATATAATTATGGTGTATCTTCTTTGACATGTTGCAAGATGTAAATAAACATAAGGATTTTGTTGTATTAAAGTCCAAGTTGCCTAATGTACAGTATTCTTGGTATGGTGCTGTCTTGTTGTAGCACTATTGAGGATGGTGTGGTTTGAAGATATTGCAGGTGCAGGCCGCAGTTGGACTTAGCCGAGTCTTGCTGCGGCATGGTTAGCACTATGCCAACATCATCCAAAATGTTGACATGATGGGGCGGTGCTTTGACGGGACTTTAGTGTATTATATTACAACTGAGGAAAGGCAACCATGTCTAAGCCATTACAATGTATGTATTGGAAGACAATGCTAAACCCTTGTCTGTATGTATGTATAAGGTGTATTTTTGATTTTGTAATCATTAACCTCTAAAATGTGGCAGGACTCAATGCAGGGTTTGTTGATAAAATGCGTCAGGACTCGACTGAGGCACGATATTCAAACATACACGAATGAATACCCGCACATAGGTGAGATACTTATCAGAATTGGGTGACAAATGCGATGAAGTGGCCACTATTGATTCCAAATATCACAACACACTCACACACCACACCATTACTCCTCCTTCCTCATCAATTTGAACGCAGTGGCAGCACTCAGGACCGTCAGTCAACCTCAAACATATTCCATATTCTATGTAAATATACGAAAGATGAGGAGGGGGACACGAAACAGTCACAAAGCATTCTGCAAGCAGCGGAAGAGGAGAGTAGCAGGAATGCCTATTTACCTCCCTCCTCCCTCCCACTCTCACTTCCACATTTGTTCATTCGACTATTATTCTTTACAAAAGCATTTTCTACACCTTATTTTTGGCTTATCATTTTTCAAAGGTGCCTTGTTCATCAAACCTATGCAAATGTGGCCTAATAATATTGCTTTATATGGGAGATACATGTGGAGTTATCATGAAAATCCTCCACTTTCCTCCACCCTCTGATCGATTATCTACACGAGCCATCTTGCAATATTTATAACCACAACATCGCCCATTATTGCATAATTTCTGTAAATATTTACAATATGTTGATGTACTTTAGTCATGTTTTGTGAATGTCATATTTTTTGGTGGGATGGCCACACCAGGGAGAGGTCCAGGGGATGGGCGTATTTATTTCGGTAGCATTCAAGGAGACTACTGCAGGACTGTTCTTCTTCTTCTTACCTCTGACCGGGTATAGGCTCTCCTAGTGTTTACTACCCTATACCCCTTTGAAAGGACATTAGCCTAACCTAACAACCTTACCTAACCTACCTAGTATTATAGGTGGGGCTGCTGCCCCCACACCCCCGCTTTGACTTAGATTTTTGGTGTATTTGTCTGTGAAGTGGGTATTTTTCAATTTGTTGAAAACGAAAATCCTCCATGCGGACTATATGGAGAAAAATATGGCGAATCTATTGGTGCCTATTTTCCCTAATAAATTGTTTCTCATAACGTCGCACTAGTGTCCTTGAATATTATCTTTATTTCTTCATGTACTGTATTATATCTTTGTATAATTGTTTAGTTTCCTCCCTAGACCACAATCAAGCATTTAATAACCCCCCCCCCCCCCATATGCCTTCCTTCAAGATGTATTTGTACATGTTTTTATAGAAAACAGTCCCGGAGGACGATTCCTCTTAAATTACAGACTCGCTATCGCTCGCCAGGAAATTATCGACACCTAAATGATACGAAAAATCTTAATATTGACAAAGAAATGGGGCGAAAAATCATAAAATCGCCAAACTAATGGGCCGAACGTCTGAAAATCTAAAAAACTAAGGGCTAAACATGAAGAAGGGGACCAGAAAAACGACCCATCTCCCCTTAAACCATGTCATGCCCTTGCCAGGTTATTTTTTTTTTTTTTTTTTTAGTTATAGGAGAGGTAGAAGTATTATTCCATATATGCAAATATTATTGTGTGTACTGTATATTGTGTGTACTGTATATTGTGTGTACTGTATATTGTGTGTACTGTATATGAGGTGTATATTCTGTTGCAAGGTATACAGAGAGATATTAAGGTGTACTAAATAGATACTAAAGTGAGTTTGTATTTTAAGAGATATTAAGAGATATTAGTGGGTCATAAGAGAGTTGTTGTTGTTGTTGTTGTTCCCCAAGCTGCCTGGCCGAACAGCCCCAATGCCCCGAGCAAGGCCAAGGCCATAACCGAGCGCCCCCACAGAACCCTCTCTGCCTACCACAATAAAGCCTGGGTGACCGAAGCCACTCCAAGGAGGGGAGCTGAGGAGGGTGCGGAAATGCCCGGGAAACCAAAGCCCCACCCAGGGCCCTGTGCCCCTCAGCAATTATGAAGAGAAAGTTGAGGGGCAAAGGAAAAATGTGACGCTTTGGCTTCCAATCTTGGTAGATTGGGAAGAGACGCCGTCACTTGAGATCTAGAAAATATATAAGTAAAAGGAACAGTCAGAGTAAGCTATGGGTATGGCAGAGATCGCTCAGTTCTCACTCTGATAGACCAGCCCATCACCACTCAGGGATTTGTGGGACTGGACGGCGATCTGTGCCTTTATCATGGAATAGCCTATAGTTTGGTAGGCTCTAATGGGAATAAAATCCAAAGTAGAGTACTACGTAATTGTACAGTACTAATACACTCGAACCTCACACAGCATTCCCATACACAATACGTTATTATATTTGTTTACTCACTTTTCAAAATATTTACAGGTCAGACATTAACTCCTTCAGGATTATGACGCCTTTTAGCAGTATATTCTGTCTATCATTAGACGATTATATACAGCTTAGGAAGGATCTGTGGGAGTGAAAAGAGCAAAGACTGGCCTAATCAATATTTAACAAGTGTTCATTTACTGTGATTAAGTAACTTATGAACTCTGTGGGAATCTTATACAAATATTTTGGTCTCTCGTATTCTGTCATTGAGTTAACCCAAGGGTCGATGTGTAACTGCTCACCTTATTATTGTATGTAATTGTGAGACTCCATATAACACGCTCGTCTGTAGATAATCAGATAATTATATTTAGAATACTCCGCTATTTATCTGGTCTATTTTCTATGTGTATTTACCTGTGAGAATTGTTATATTAACTTGATTTATCTTGTACTACAGAGTATCCTATTAACCTATTGTTCATGATTTAATGCAACGTTCAAGTACTGTGTAAATTGGAAAGAAGCTCTACCTTATGACTCAGTGCATCAATAAGTTATAGACCATGATATTTCAAGGTCCTATCGATGTCATGTGGTTATGTACATAGGGAACGACAGTACCAACCAGTGTGGATCTCCGTAGTAGGTATATATATATATATATATATATATATATATATATATATATATATATATACATAATTATATACTATGTATGTAATTGTCTATGTATTGGTGTCTGTATGTACAGTATATAGGTATTCATGTTGTTTGTCCCTGATCGAGGTATAGGATATAGAACTCTGATGGCGCACGTGGAGTAGTATTTGAATGATTATAAACCAGTGCCTTGCCTTTTTGCTGAGATATATATAACTCCATGCAACCCATTGTACTTTACTTAAATATTACTAGTGCGACCTTGCGTCTTCACACCTTCTGTCCCTTTTGTGCTAAGCGCCTTAGAATAGTTATCGCCTACCTGATGCAAATAGATTAACATAATTTTAGAGTTTCGGCCGGTAAACCCATCTCATTTTCATGCCCCCTTTGCCTTTGTCTAATTGTACATTTCTCTGTATATACGTGGCTCTAAAAGTATGCAGGTGTATTATGGTGAGAGCATCTCCGGTGCGCCCAGTGTGACAGTTACTTATAGATACCTAATGAAAATAGTGCCAGACCTTCGGCGACCATTGATGCTCTGTATGTCTCTGTCAGTGTGTACTAACGTACTGTAGGTACTATTTGTATTTCTGTACAGTATATGTATTTGTAGTCTGTTGATCAATTACATCACTATTAAAGGGACACTGTCTCTTTTTGTATTAGTTTTTAAGGATAAAAAGTAAATAATTATAATTCTATCTTGTACTCCTTGTCCCTGTCTTTTTGTATAATTACCCCTTTGAACTTATCTATGAACTCAACCTTTGCTTCTGTAATACCGGCATAACAACAATTATACCTAAAACAGCCCCACCTGCCACAACCACAGCAAGAGGCGAACCCAGAGACCAAGGGACTCAAGATCATTGTCAATTACCTACCCACCACTCTGAACCACCCAGCCCCACGGTCCACTCCCTACCAAGACTGCAGCAGGCAGGACTGACCCCAGCCTTACATACAGTACCTACACATTGACCAACCAATAGGGTATCATCATTAGTTCTCATCGTGTCAATTATAGTACTCATCTCCGCCAGCAAATTAGGACGGAGATCATGTTTTTTGTTTCCTTAGTTTGTCGGTTAATCTGTTTGTCTGTAAACAAAATATCTCAAAACCTATTACGGATTTTCACGAAATTTGATGGGCAGATAGGATATGTGTCCAGTAAGAAGTTATTCAATTTTGAAGGCGATCGGTAGCGTCCATACCTCCGACAGCGTAGTCGGCTCACAAAATTATGAACTGATTTTCACGAAATTTGGTTGCCAGATAGGCTATGCGCCAAGGAGGAAATGATTCCATTTTGGAGGCGATCGGTAGAGTGCATAACTTTGCCAGTGTAGACAGAGGTACAGCACGTGCCCCTATAGTTTAGGATTGTAGCCATTTGATTGTCAGATGTTGAGGATGTAGTAAAAATTAATATTTGTATATTAGTGAAAATTTAAGTCATTTTGAAGCGAGAAAGAGTGGCTATATTTTGTAGATCAGGAGATAGTTGTGTCCAAACTTTTGCGCTATGAAAATTAACTGGTGTCTGGAATTGTCTAGAGATAAGGGAACATTTAGATACTTAATGTTGCTTAATGCATACCTATTATTTTCACGATGACTGAATAGTTCCACATTATTATGGTAATTCGAGGCTGTATATATAAAAGTAGTACTACAGAACTTAATATATTCATATGCTAATAGATTAAGTTGTTGGAATAGTTCATTAGTATGAACATATTTAGATTTAAATGTGATTGTTCTTTGTTTTCAACTTCTATAGGTTGTAATTTACTTTTACCGGATCCCCCCCCCCCCCCCCCCCGACTGTGTGACAGTATGAGAGGAATGGATATATTAAGGAATAGTACAATCGTTTCAGGGCATTTACATTGAGACAGTGGCATGTTAAAAAGAGTATACCACACTGTTTATTAAACAGCGTGTTTATAGTAATTATTAAGTATGAGGATTACAAAATAATTATGAGCTGAGATAGTTTTTCGTTAAATTTGTTTCTACACCATCGCCATAACAAAACTTGGCTGATCGTCGACAAAAATAAACCGAGAACATCTCTAAATAAACAATGCGTAGATTAGGCTGATTAAAGTAAATAATAAACTACAAGGACAAGCCATACCAAACAAACAAAAAGCTATGAAAATACAAGTCAACAGGTATTTGTTTCTAATTCAATTCTTGGAAAGCACTAAATACCACGGAGTATTATTTGTTCAATTCATGAGCATTTTCACTACATCGCAATAACCAAAAGAGGCCGATTATCGAAACCATAAAAACCTACCCAAAAAAGCATGCCAATTTCAGAATGCGTGTCCACACCTACTCACTTAATTGTCTTATTCTTGGAAAGTACTGGGTATTTTCTGTGTTCATGAATTCTTGTATTACATTAACTAATTATTGAAACAAAGGAATGACACAAAAGCAGAGGCTCGGTATACTAAATTCTGAATGCATGCCCACATCTACTCGTCTGCATTTGCTATTATTTTTGGTCATCGCTAATTAGGACTGATAGTTTTGTTCTGTTCATGAATATATAGTATTAAATCGCAACAAACCAATAATTGAACTAAAATCGAAGTACAAAGAAGAACAATTCAGACTGAATGCCCGCAGCTACTCGTCTCTAATTGCCCTCATTCTTGGCCATCACTAATTAGGACTGAGTCTGCAACTTTCCCGGAGTGACGGAATTAATGCAATGCGCTTGATTGTGGCAGGTGATTGGCCAGTAAGAAAGTTCAAGCAAGCAATTAGCAGGGAAGCCGTTGATCAAATCAGGAATCTCGGAAATATATGATACTTATAGAAGGATATTTTGTAATGTGTGTTCACATAATACTGGACGGGCATGTTGTAATACCTGTTTTTGTGTTAATGGAAGGGCAGTTTGGGATATTTAAATACTGCCAACCGGGACCAAACCTCCGATATTCAGAACGAGTGTCCAAGTTTTTAATCCACTTCACCATGGAGTGATATAGTAATCTTGAATTGAAATACATTCTTAAGTAGGATTTCCCTTCTCCTTCATATACATAGAGGAAAAGGTTAAGAATATTTTATCACGCTGTTGTGAAGTGGATTAAAGCTTGGACACTCGTTTTGAATGTCGGAGGTTCGATCCCGGCTGGGAGTATTTCAACATAATATTAGCTCAAGTTTACATGTGATATATATATATATATATATATATATACTGTATATACATACATATATATATATATATATATACATGAAATGCTGGGTGTAAAGGGAATTTAACCCTCCCGAAAATCCTCAAGCCCAGTGTTGGTGCCTGGCACGGGTTCGAACCCTGGTTAGGGACCTCAGTAGGTTTTACCAGACTGGTGCAGTTTCGAACCCTGGTCAGGGACCTCAGTAGGTTTTTACCAGACTCGCCGTGTTAACCCACTGTACAACCACGGACGTACAATAGGATAGCAACCTTAGTTCTCCTTGAAAGAACCAGGCGATAATCTCGTGGTGATACACATGGTGGGTTTATTAGACTTCGCACCAATGACTATCTAACGCTATCTCAGACGTCAACTATCTAACGCTATCTCAGACGTCAACTATCTAACGCTATCTCAGACGTCAACTATCTAACGCTATCTCAGACGTCAACTATCTAACGCTATCTCAGACGTCAACTATCTAACGCTATCTCAGACGTCAACTATCTAACGCTATCTCAGACGTCAACTATCTAACGCTATCTCAGACGTCAACTATCTAACGCTATCTTAGACGTCAACTATCTAACGCTATCTCAGACGTCAACTATCTAACGCTATCTCAGACGTCAACTATCTAACGCTATCTTAGACGTCAACTATCTAACGCTATCTCAGACGTCAACTATCTAACGCTATCTCAGACGTCAACTATCTAACGCTATCTTAGACGTCAACTATCTAACGCTATCTCAGACGTCAACTATCTAACGCTATCTCAGACGTCAACTATCTAACGCTATCTCAGACGTCAACTATCTAACGCTATCTCAGACGTCAACTATCTAACGCTATCTCAGACGTCAACTATCTAACGCTATCTCAGACGTCAACTATCTAACGCTATCTCAGACGTCAACTATCTAACGCTATCTCAGACGTCAACTATCTAACGCTATCTCAGACGTCAACTATCTAACGCTATCTCAGACGTCAACTCGGGTAGTTTTTGTGGTTGCGAGATTTTGAGGATATTACAATATATATTGAGTAGAACCTCTGCGGGAGACCGACAGCACCACGATTTCCATAGGAGTAGGACAATGAGGGAAATAACGCCGGGGACCATCATCATTTATCCAATTTTTCAGCACCTCATGGAGCCATCATCAGGAACTATATATATCTATACCCTAAAAGAGAGGTCAGACACAGTAAACATATCAAGATGGGGTCCTATCTTGATATGTTTACTGTGTCTGACCTCTTTTTTAGGGTATATACAGTATATATATAGTTCCTGATGATGGCTCCATGAGGTGCTGAAAAATTGAATAAATTATGATGGTTCCCGGCGTTATTTTCCTCATTGTCCTACTCTTATATATACATATATATATATATATATATATGTATATATATATATGTGTGTGTGTGTGAGTGTGTTTATATACTCCAAGCCGGTATCGAACCTCCGACTTTCAGAACGAGTGTCCAAGCTTTTAATAGACTACACCACGATATTTATTATTTACGATATTTATACAGTCGTAGGTGTCTAAATATGAATTACAGAGAGAGAGAGAGAGAGAGAGAGAGAGAGAGCGAGAGAGAGCGTTTTTAAAGAAAGACAGTGGGGTGAGGGAAGGGCCAATGAGTGAGAGGAAGAAGTTTGACCCAAAGTTTCAGAAAGAAGACGTTAGAGTATTTAGAGAGAGAGAGAGAGAGAGAGATAGAGAGCGAGAGAGAGAAAATGTAAACGATTTGGTTGAATTATTGCTGTTCCTCTTCGTGCTATTTTGTTTTCAGTATACTTGCATTATTTGTTAACTTGGTAAACGGTTCTGGAGGGAAAAGAGTACGATTGAATAATATGAAGAAAAATACCAAAACCAAATTATATATTTATATAATATCCATTATCATAACTACTTTACTTGGTTGGGTGAGAATGAAATCAAATCAATTTAAGCCCGAGTTGCGTGTGGGCATTTTAAAAAATCCCTGTATGGTATCCTGGAATATGGATCCTACAACTTACTGTATGTATGCATTGAAATATATTATCCAAGTAGGATTTCCTTTCTCCTTAAAATAAATAGGAACAGGTTAAGTATCCTTTGTCACGTCATGGTAGAGTTTGTTAAAGCACGAACAATCGTCCTGACTGTCGGTGGTTCGAGCCCCGCTGAGAGTATATACACATATAGTAGCTCACGTGTATGTGTGAGATATACTAAATATTCATGACTCTCATGTTTGGTTGGTTTAGAATGAAACTAAATCAATTTCAGCCCGATTTGCGTGGGGGTACTTGCAAAAATCCCTGTATTCTGTGACATATACGCTCGCAGTCTTGGTTATTAATTTATTTCCAATTCCGCGAGTTTGTCAATTATTGTCAATTGTGAATACTGCATTTCTATCGACCTTGCCAATGCCTTTTAGTGTCTGCATACACTCAATTAGTTGACCCTTAAACCTTCTCGTTTTGTTAGCGAGAACAGCTTTTATCTTTTAAGTCTTTCATAATATGGTTTATTATATGATAATGATAGCCTACCATCTGTGTTGGTCTACGCCGCATTGACTAGACTCAAAAATAATAATGCTCTTGTTCAGATAAGGTGACCAAACTGTACGCCATATATCACGGTTAGGCCTAATCATACATATGAACAATGTCACAAATATGTTCTCATGTTTATAAATAGATTTTCGTTTTATGAATCTCAGTACTCTGTTTGCCTTGATTGCAGCTGCTACGCATTGGTCCGAAGTGTGTAGGCATTCAACAAATATTAACCTCTGGTCTTTAAATAGCTATGATGATATGTTTTGTATTTTTGCCATTGATTTGATAAATGTATTTCTTACGGAGAGAGAGAGAGAGAGAGAACTTGAAACGGAACATGAAAAGATTGGGGCAAGGGGGGGTAAGGAGCTTAACAGGAGAAGAAAGAAGTAAGAGGGAAGGAAGGAGAGAGAGAGAGAAAGTGTGTGTGTGTGTGGGAGAGGTAAATAGCGAGAAGAAAAGAAAGATAAAACTATATGTGTGTGTGTGTGTGTGTGTGTGTATATGTGTATGTCAAGTAAAATATGTGGAGTGAGTAAAATTAGGCATCGCCTGAAATATAAGCATAAAGTAGTAGGACAGCGAGAAGTGAGAGGAAATAGTGTGTGTAGAAGGGATTGATTGTATGAAGGTGCTCGAGAGAGAGAGAGCGAGAGAGAATGTAATACTGTCTATGAAACTATGTCTATTAGGTGAGAACACCTTTCTTGTGTCTGTCATAATAAAGAAAGACAATAGGCCAGTATACAATAAAACAAAGTAGTTTTGTAAATAAAAATACTGGCGAAATATAACAAACCTCAGTAAAATCTTATTATGATAGATACTGTAGCCGGTCTAAATATAACATGTAAAATATGTTCAATACTAATCATTGTTATGTCTTAACCCTCTGGCTGCGGTTATATTTGCGCTAAATAGGGCATATTCAGGCACTCGTGAATGATTAATCAAGTATTTGCATGAAATTAAATGTATTCTGCCAAAAACTAGACGAAAATAGCTTCAAAATTACACTAGAACGAGCTTCCTAACTCGCGAGGTTCACTCGCAGCACTGCCATAGACATTCGGGAAAACTCGCTATTTATTAGCAAAGTAGCGGCTTGGCAACACTGCTGAGACTGCGGTCCGAGACCACAGGTTCCCTCAGTGCGCGGTTGGCCGTGCTGACAGTTTGAGGTGGGCCCCTCGCTGTCCCTCCCACTGACACTCGATTTCTACGGCTTTTACAGGCTTTTAAAGCCTGGAAATTGCTGTAAATTGCCTATGCGTTCCTGAACATCTCCCGCAGCCAAAGGGTTAATAACATTGTGTTAAATGTTGATTATCAATTATATATATATATATATATATAATATTATATATATATATATATATTTATATATATATATGTATATATTGTTACGACCCTGGCGGCCACGAAGCAGATGGCTCGCTTGACCAGAGTAGCAACAGTGAGTTTTTATGATTCTCAAGTCTCTTGTAGAATTATGGCTGTCTGTTATTGCTTGCTTTCCTTTAACTTCAAATACATCAGACAGCTCGAAAATTATGTACTAGTCATAAAGAAAGCTTAGCTAGATAAATTAGAAGTTCCAGAATAACTTTAAGATCATATTTAATTTACTAATGATTATTTTGATTAATTATGATTAGTAAGATTATTTATACTTAATTATGAGGAATTATTATATTAGATATTATTATTTATTATGATTATTTATCCAGAACGATTCCCACAGTCCACGGGTTAAGATTAACCAAGATGGAGATTAATTATAAAGTATTATTTCTTAAGCATTTAGATATTTCTTATTTACTTGAATAATGTATTATTTATTATAATTAGTTATGGTAATCATCTTATTATTTTATTATCCTTCATTATCATTATCTTATTATAGTCTTTACTAGTACTATCGAAGAAGGGAAGATATTAAAATCACCAATTCAACAACAATAAATATATTTATAAATCCAATAAACAAAAGATAACGTATGTACAAAAACAAAGACAAATAAATAAAGAAAATAATTAAGATCCAGGACGTACCGGTATATGATTGTCTGATCGTTCACTGCTCGCTCGTTTGCCCAATATTAAATTATTTCAATGCCTAGTCAAGTAGAAATTACAGCAAGGACGCATTGCAAGTTATTTAAGTATCAAAATATAAGGTGCTTAACAAATTGACGAATAAACAACTAGTTTACCTATTCATTAGTAAAGTCACCAATAAACCTCTCCATTGTCACGCCATATTGTTAACCTTTCTAGATTCATAGAACAAATACACTAACACAAGGCGGCCCAAAAGCACACCTTAACACACCTGGTAGTTATTACCTGTCATACTTTAACTGCAAGACCACACCACGCATGTTAAGTACGGTATCTTAGAGTTACAATTCAAAGTTAAGTCAAGTTAAATAATTTCAGGTAAACTGAACACCATTACCACTTTAGTAATATAAAAATATAAATCTTATCTGTTACTGCCATGTCTGAACTATCTCCTCCATCGCCTCTCCTCACCCTCACGATCTCAGCCGAGTCAGGAATACAACTGATCTCTACTTTAGTTAGTTAAAATATGACTTCAGAGGCTATCAACCCTATTGGATTATTAAGCCAGCACACTAAGTCAACAGTAACGTCAGGACTGGAGCCTCTCTGCAAGAACTCCAGTCCCTTGATCTCTACACCCAGGTCTTCCCCTTAAATACACATTCTATTTGGTCTCTAGCGAATCACCAAGCCCAATTATCATGACGTGATGGAAAGTTCCGGTCTCGTCCTGCCGCTTCCAATCATAACACTCTTGTCTTGCCGGCGCCAATCAGACAGCTCTCACCCCACTCGTTTGACCCCTTCACACGGGCCGAACCCATCCAACAGCTTTCTATGTCCAGAGGGGGTCCTGGGGGTTATGGTGGGGTGAGTGTAGAGGGCTCAATTCCGCCAATTAGGTACTTTGTCTCCAGACTGGTTGCCTCGTCTGTCACAATCTATGGATAATAAGTCGTAGGCATGTGCATAAACCTATAACCGTCTTGGTGGTGTAATGGTTAATTAAGGGGTCTACAAATTTGTGTGTGATAACCCGGGTTCGGATCCTGGTGGATCACATTATATGCTTGCATTAATTTCATTGAAGGTGTTAGGTGTTGTGGTGAAATTATTAACAAATAAATATATATATTATATACTCTCATCAATGTTTCTCTGGGATTTGAACACCAGCTAATCAGGTTAACGAATGGCAGACTATGCTTCCGTAACAGCGACACCCTAATAGATTTTTTATAGGTACATTTTGTGTGCTTCAGAGAAAAATCTGAGAATATGAGAATGTTGGGATGAGGAATTAACACGCTTGTGTAGCAGAATGCATCTATGATTTGGTGTAAAATGTTGTATATAATTATAAGAGAGTGGATAGGATATACTGTATATCTCTGTTACTGTAAGAATTATTCAAGTTGGTTCTACTAGAATATATATATATATATATATATATATATATATATATATATTGTTACGAATTGGCAAGAGAGGCAACCAGTCCTTAGACAACACAAGTATTAATCTTACAACATCACCCTTGTAGCCTCCTACTCGTAACACCCGCCTACTACAACAGAGCTCTAACGCAACTTTCAGGCTCTCTGAGGACCAAAGGTGCAGATTATATTATCTATTGGTTTCCTTATCAAGAAACTGAAACCCCTAGTTGTAGTGAAAGGAATCCATGAACGACAACTACCACGATAACCAACTGTCGAATGGCAACACTGGGGTGGATCCTGCTAAACTGAATAAATGAAGACAAGCTCTGATTTAAATTACGATAAATGCCAAGTACCTTAATTGAATATAAATGACGGTAAGTGAATAATAATTACTCTAGTGAAATATTTATTATGTTAATGAATGAAAAAAAAATCCCCTGGAGTTAGTTGAAAGAGTAACAGGGCCCGAATCAAGGTATGTTCGAGCCAAAATGCCTGGACACACGGAGTTTGAAGCAATTTAAGTCATAGGATGAGGGAAAGACGATTTCAGCGAGAGAGTTCTAGAGCTCAGCTGTTGAATAGAATAAATATTGGGAATATCGTTTCACTCTTGGGTTGGAGAGTTGCACAGAGTAAGGGTTTGATTGTGTTGCAAGACGGGTGCTACATACTCTACATACAGTAGAGTAGTTGGTATACACTGAAAGAGCTCTGAGGAACACTGCTTAACCCTTTCACGTTTTTATGACGCAGAGGTTGCCAGATTAGCAATAATAAATAGAGTTCTCTCACTCTTACAATTACCTCTCCAATATTAGTTTTCTGCCCACAGCTAACTCAAAGATAACTGCAGAGGTTGAAGTAACTAAACTAAAGGTTTCTAAATACCCCTGATGGTAACAAAGGCTTTAAAGTATCCCTAATAGGCTCAACATTGCGTCAAGAACGTGAGAGGATTAATGCAATAGCGGTAGAATAGCGAGAGAGATGCAACATTGCGGCAAAGAGAGAGAGAGATTGCAGAGGATCGGTGAGTGGACACGAGTTAATGAGACGAAAGGCTTTCTTTTCTACTTTGTCTAGAAGTGCTTTGTGAGAGGATCCTCCCCACACATGTGAACAATACTCAATACATGGCCGACTGTGCCCCTGTACAGAGCAAGAAGCTGTGCTGGGGTAAAGAACCCCCTAAGGCAGTTGAGCACATCCAGCTTCTGGGAAGCTGTTTAACAAAAGTGGTAATATGTTCTTTCCAAGCGAGATCAGAAGAAAAAGAACCACCAAGAATACTGATAGAAGATGAAGGGTTGATCCATGTATTAACGAAGTATAGGGGATTAACCTGTGGGAGATCGTGACGGGTAGATAATTGGAAAAATTGGGTTTTGGAAGCATTGCCATTTTAAGTATAATGTATACCTATTTTTGTAGGGTTGGTTATGAAGTTCTATTTTCCATCAAAATACTGTACATACTGACATATTTCTATTGCTCATATCCATTGAGTATCTTAACAATTAATTTGGTAAAACACCGATTTTTAGACACAAACATCCGTTGTTTGCGCAGGTTTGGGCAAAGTAGTTTTGATTCCAATGGGCCACAAAACATTTGGTGGGTCTTATCTATGTGTTTGTTATGTTACAGTTTAGCATCTAAATATATATGGCTACTAATATGCCCATTTAATCACAGTCGACTTATGATCCTCAACAACAACGAAGAGCATCATTCATAATCATTCAACTTGAGCCCCTACTGTACCATAGGGTACTACCATAAATGTACCCCCCAGTACCAAGCAATGTGGCCAAAATGGCTTCAGAGGCAAGATATAACAACCTCCCACCTCAAAAGTTGATGAAACACTGACCCAGACAGCCTATGGAAGATTGCAGCCAACCTAAGAAGTGTTGCCAATTCCTTAGAACAGTGTTTACAAGTCATGGTACCAGTTACTGCCTGATACTGGCAGTTACAAGGACCGTACATTACTGATGGGACTTGGGAGTGATTTATCTACTGACGGCTGGCAGTCGTCGCTGGGATTGTACGGGTTAAGGGCCCTTTACACATAGGCGTTCTTGGCCACAATGGCCAAGACAATGAAAGTCAGCGATTATCAGGTGATTAAAGGGCATAATATTAGCGTAGGCTGATCGTGGGAAGACGGCGCAAAGACTGTCACGACAGTGGAATATGACCTGGTAAGATCTGGGAAGACGAACCAACGTTGGCAGACGACAGCACCAGAACTGTGGTGCGACTGTGGTACGTACATCAGTAGCAGAATGAGCATGACCACACAATCACCACCACCACATCACCTACCACAACTACCAACCACCTACCTGTTCAACCTCTCTGCCGTGAGGTGATGTCAATGAAGGGGTATTTCCAAATTTGTTATTTCTGAAATAATATTATACTGCGATTGTCCCTGTAAATAAGATATATATACTTTATTTATCATCACAAAAATGGGAAGTTTGACCTCATTTTCATTAGCAAATAACATATAATGCGATGAAATTGAACACAAAGCATCAAATAATATCAATATCAACACATGTATAAATATACAGACACAAGGGTCAATACAAAAATTGCTCCCGTCATCTTTTCCAGTTTGACGGCTCTTGGACGTGGCCATGACCGTGGGAAGTTACCCAGGAGTGTAATAGTTCAGTATTGGTGATGCTGTGAATGCTTGCTAGCACAGTAGGCTATATTGGGGAATTAGTGTTAATACTTTGTAAACTATATTTTGTATCATTGAGTTAGTGGAATTATTATTACTTGTATGTCCATTACATCAGAAACGAATCACAGATTGATTAAAGACCAAACAGGTAATATATATACATGTTTTACAATATAAAGCATTAAAAGATAAGTGAATATAACAGTACTGTCTTATGTCATGATTCCCGGTTATCTGAATTTGGCTCATGGGGATCGTAATAGGTAACTTGGGGGATAATTTTAACCAGGTTGTAATCAGGTGTGGATGGGGGGCTAAATCAACGACAAAATTGTATATAATGCAGTACATAAAATGTTTTCAGAAATCTTGTGGGTAGATAGACTGACAAATAAGAAGCACACTTGTTGACACAGGTTATAAAAGTTGTTAGTGAGACTGATACATGTCAAAGAATGCAGTCACCAATTATGTTTGTGTCATGCGATGCACAAGTTTAGGAGATTGTTATGCCTCTAAAAGTTTACCCCACAGAAGAAACACAGAGAATGGATGGACCGAAGACAATGGAGGAAGCAGAGACCTGTAACACTTGACACCACTACAACAGCTGCGAGGGAGCTTACTTTTGGGAACTTTGGTATAACAAAAACATGCTTACACTCCCACGAACCCCAGGCCAGAATGCCCTTCTCATTCTCAAGCCATGCTCACTTGATGCTGATGCAAAAGCTAAGACCACCGCAGCTCATACAGCCGTCGGTAGTCCAGAGCAGCAAAAACCTTATAGGCCTGCAGGCATTAGAACCCTCAAAACAAGCTTGGACAATTAGGGCCTCCACAAATGTCACATCAGTACACCGCATCCCTACCAGAAGCAAGCTGACACATCTAGTGCAACATTGTAGGGGACTGACATGAAGTATAGCATTGTAACAAGTTGACACTTGAAGTGCAGCATTAACTCTTTCCCTGCGGGAGACGTTCTGGAACACCATGGCAATTTTCAGCGATTTACAGGCTTTTAACCCCCGGTACCGGTTGGCTCTGAGGAGCCCAAAACAAACTCGTGCCGTGGATACCTGATGGGCTCATGAGCTCCATAAGCTTGAAAGCCTATTAAGCGTGTTTTGAAAGCTGTGCGTCCGACGCATGTAAACACAGCCAGTCGGAGCGACGCGCACCGTCAAGAACAAGAAGAAGAAGTCGCACTTTTGTTGTTATTGTTTTGGAGAACAAGAATTTGTCTTGTTATTGTTCGATTATTGCTAACATCGCCTCAAAACTCTCTGCACGGAAATCTACATCACAACTGAACCAGTTGACTTAGAGAGCTCTACTACTCAATGCTAGTCTACAGATACGAAACAGGGCTACGGTTTGAGATGTGTTTGAATTCAATAGCAGTTAAAATAACAAAGTTATGGCTAGCCTATTACAACGTTTTTTCGGCCAGATCCCTCGGATTTTGAGGCTATCCTATAGAAGGCGAGACCGGTCTGTGAGGGTTAAAGCCTGTGTCATTTTGAAGCTATTTTCGTCTAATTTTCGGCTGAATACATTTAATGTCATGCAGACACTTGATTAATCATTCAGGAGTGCCTGAATATGCCCTAAATAGCCCAAATATGCCCGCAGTGTAAGTGTTAACAGGCTGAAATATGAAGTGCAACATTGTAGGGGACTGACATGAAGTACATCATTGTAGCAGGCTGACACATGAAGTGCAGCAACTACCAGCTCATCTCTGCTCAGCCAGAGAGTATCACCAATGATGTCCAGATACTGTGAACCACTATTTCTGTCCAAGAAGAGGACCACTTGACAATCGAGCTTCACAATGCTCAACCATTCCCGCCGTCTTTCATCACCACAAAAGACTCCACTAGATTCCCAGGGGTCCACCGCCCTACCGACTTACGAATATCATCTGGGCTACCTTCATAGACTTGTGGTGGTATTGCAGCCCAAATAAACGTACTAAACATTTTTACCCAATGTACAAGCAAACTAGGCTAACTCTTCCAGCATATTTAAGAACACGTGCATGACACCTATTTCATAAACCATGCCAATAATGAATATACGGGGATGAAAATGCTCAACTCGACCATGAGTAAATAGTTATTATTTGAGTGCCATCTATTGTTTCTCAAGCTATTTTTAAACACATAGACACATTTAAAGACAAGAGGGTTTACAATACCCTTACACTAAGCACGTCTACATGTGGGGTCGCGGTAAAATTTCGCTCAGAACGCTGCAAAAAAGTAAGTGCGAGGAAAGAAGCGGGAAGAATGAGTTTGAGTAAGAAAAGTGTGGTGTGAGCCAAAACAGACAGCCGGGGTGACAAACAGGCAACAAGGGAAAAGACAGAGGCAGAACAAAACCCAAATATATCAGGGAAGTGTAAGCATTAAATAGTTCAAAGGTGAGCACCGAGTAGGAACTAACACTCAGATACACACGGGTAAGTCCAAAATATCCAACTATTTTGTCTTGGGCTAATGTCCCTCCCTCCTCCTCTCCAATATTTCGTAAAAGTAAGCGAGCAAATAAGAGGAGAGAGGTGGCGGGGAGAAAGAGTGGTGTGGACAAAAGAGGGGTGAGCCAAACAGGCAAGCGGGGTGACAGGCAGGCTGGCAGAGCGGGGTTGAGGGGGAAGGTGGCCGCTTGGACAGGCACAATAGAATATATAGGGGAAGGCAGGCAGGCAGTCAGGGTGAAATCTGTGTTAGCAGGTAGAAAATAGTTGGGACAAGTAGACCATAAACTAGATAGGAAGATACACGGGTAAACAGGTAAAAAGACTGTGGACAGAGGCAATAGGAAAATGTTGGTTTCAACAGACAAGCTAAAATAAAACATGAGGAAAGAACGCTATAAATCACGTAAGGGAATAGGAAAACAAGCATGTATAGAGGTTTGGGCATGCAGTCAGAGGGTATAAGGTAATAGGACAGAGAGGCTAGGAAACAGAGTGAGGTAGAGTAGCAGTGGGGAACAAAGGTAGACAGGCAGTGATAAAGTAAAGGGATCAGACATGGTATTTAGCAAGTGGTTTGTGATACCAGCAGCAAGAATTGTAAGGGGAAGACGGCTAAACTAAGCAAGGTACGAATATGTAGAGCGAAGGATAGAAGGCATAGAGGTGTTAGAACACACAGACTATTAGACCAAGTTATTTGTTTATATCAATATATAGTAGGTATGTTAACAGGCTTTTCATTAAGTAGGGACGCATAATCTGCTTGACGCATGTCAGTATTACCAGAGAGAAGGGCAAGAAGAAAAAAATATACAAGCAGAATTTTGCTCTGCAGTACAGAAAGCAGACAATCATACCTCCAAACAACCAAAGTTCCATGAGCCCAAATAGCACACAAGGGAGCGTCTGGCACAGGTGGACAGACAGACAGGTAGGTAAGGCTAGTTATCCGGCAGGCATTTGCAGATACAGAAGAAAACATATAATAGTGAAGTTACATGATAATTTCAGAGTTATTCAATGGGCATTCATATTGACTGGCATAGAAATGTACTAAACCATTATTATCTGGTTCAGTGCTATCAAACTAATTATGTTAAGCTTAGAAAGGAGCCCTAGGAATCAAATGCTATACTTTCAGCTAATACATTCTGACAGATCCTTCCAAAATGAAATAATATTGACAGGTGTTGGCTACTGCAGAACTAAAAATAAATACAATTCATCTGATTAAAATGGTTCATGGCATTGCTGTTGATTTAATAAAATCCACTCTAGAATACCTCCCACCATAACTATACTTGCGAGCATCTGGCCAGGAGGAAAAAGTCATGCAGGTAGGTAAGCCAGATAATCTAGCAGGCAGTTGCAAACACAGAGCACAGATCCTGACGCTGAGCTTATTTCATGCAACTTAGTTATAACCATATACACAATCATAATAGAGAACTTATTTCATGCAACTTAGTTATAACCATATACACAATCATAATAGAGAACTTATTTCATGCAACTTAGTTATAACCATATACACAATCATAATAGAGAACTTTGTAATAATGTGTGTAAAGTCTACGAAAATGGCATTAACTCAACACTTTTACTACGTAGAACAAATGGTACTATAGTCACGGGCTGTTAGAAACACACATGGATCGTCTATCAAAACTGCTGTAAAATATACAATTTAGGACAAAATTGGCGAAACTGTGATATCGAGTGCACAGTCACAAATAAAATTTATAATTATGGAAGTGTATCGAATTTATGAACACAATTGTCTACACATCAACTGCAAAACAATATATACTATTTACTGAAAAGCAAGTTCCAACCAAAAATCTATTTCGATAGTTATAATTGCATACCTAAAGCATAGGGAAGGAGGGGGGGTCTATTAGTTTTTAAAGTGACTGTACAGTACATATGGCATAGTTTAATAGTCAGTTCAGTCCATCGTAACCTAGCCTAACCTAACTTTGTCCAACTTATTCTTACCTATTTCATATAATTATACAGTATAAGAAAGCAACTAACCAACACATGTATAGAACATCGGAACGGCATCGTATCTCTTTCGAGGAAAAGACGCGGTGATACCATATGCACAATTATCTGCAGTGAAAGCTGCTACAAATAGTTATGAGAAATATGATATTATGACACGTTGATAAAATATTTGAAACATTTCTATTAGCCACATGACCGAGCAAGTGTTGTCCTTCGATTAATGTTCACGACACTAGACACTTTATACAACATGAAACAAGTAGTTTTAAGTGACAAACTATTACCAATACATAAGTATCATCTATAAAGAGTAATACTGTAGTAACTTAAAATTAAACAGTTTACGATCAAGGTTACCGTCGAATAATTTATCCTGACTGTACAAATAGTGAGAAGTGGGTTGTGCAAAATAAGCTGACAATCCCGGCTAGCTCTCAACCAGGCAAATTAGGGATGCTTGCAGGTTCTTGAGTAGGTGTTTCACAGGACAATTAGAGACAGCCATATCCACCAATCTCACGACACACACACACACACACACACACACACACACACACACACACACACAGAAACACAGCCCGTAGCCTAGTGGTAGAGCTCTCGTCTCACACACGAGGGGTCGGGGGTTCAATCCCCGGCCGGGCGGAGACAAATTGGGCTTGTCTCCTTTCATGTGTTAGCCTCAGTTCACCTAGCTGTAAATAGGTACCTGAAATAAGTGGACGACGTTGTGACGTCCCATCTGGGGTTGGCAAAAATGGTACAAGGCGAGATGGGTATCATATGGTTCACCTAAGCTGATGGCTACCTAAGCCTTCGGGCGAGACGGTACCGTCTATAGTGAGAATGGTACCATACAGATCCACCCTAAGCCTTCGTTTCCGATGTCGCCAATTGGCTAAAAATACAGACTACACACACATCCACAGCCATTCCAACGATACATATAATACCTACACATATAGGAGGCGGGAAATAACGAGCATGCTCACTCCCGCAATACAACTAGAGTAAGTACAACTAGAGTAAATACACACGCACACACGCACACATAATCATATGCCTGGAATTATGATGTTATGATTGGGTTTAGTTGATATTGCCGTTATAATAATATATATACTACTACTACTACCACTGCTACTACTACTACTACTACTAATAATAATAATAATAATAATATTAATAATACAAATAATAATATACCATTATTATCATTATAGTAATAATTATATATATATATATATACATATATATATATACCGGTATATATATATATATATATATATATATATATATATATATTGTCCTATGTGTATGAAGGAGACACAAGGCAGAGCTGCCTGTAACAAGTGTCTCCCCCAAATTTGAAAGAGTGATGGTAAGTATTCTATATGTTCTATTTTATTTATTTGGTGTGTGGGTGTGTGTGTGTGTTGGAAACAAGTGTGGTGTGCTTGTTTAGTGCATATATATATATTAGCTGGATGAAAGACAGCCTATCGTCCGTTCCCCGCAAAACTTGGCAATTCCTTAAAAAACAAAAAAAAAAAAAAAAAATCTAGCCTCACACATGGTTTTAGAATTGGAAAACTCCTCCACCCAAATTAAATAGGTTGAGAAAACATAGCGCAGTACTCTTATTCGGATGTTTCTCCCATTTAAGACTGCCTAACTCTAAGTTATTAAAAACATATAGGTAGAAATAGTAGTCCAGTACTACCAACTTTTTGTCAAGCTTAATTAAGTAATCATTCATTCATACCATCTTGACCAGATGGCTGGAGTAAAATAGGAAAGAAGAGTAATTGGACAGAGGAAGAACAAGCTGAAAATTGAGAAGTACAGTAGAAGATTGAAAGTTTTCGGGCTCAACCAAGTTGCTTCATTGTTTGCGATTTTTGTTTGCGAATTTAGGGATAGGTAGGTTGGGGAGATGAGAGGTCTCTAAGGATTAGAGTGAAGTAAAGATGGAAATGAAGAGCAAAGTCGAAGAGTAAAAGGTGGAAGGCTGTCCTCCTTGCTGTTCTTCAGGTTTTCCCATTGCTATGGCAAACAAGAGCACCACAAGAGCAACAGTGCACGGTTTGATGAGGCGCTGATGTAGGTGAAGGCATTGTTTTCCTGCATGGACAATTATTACATATTGTACCTATTGAAGCACAATAACTCCCACAACAACAGTCCAGCTAATGGGCATAAGACAAAAACATATATAACACTTGATATGCTTCTCTTTCAGGCGATGACAATATGCCTTAATATGGATTGGGCTAAGTATAATATACCTAAATAATAGCCAGTCACCACAATCTCATAATTATCTACACAAATACTATGCATATGTTTTCAAGTTTATCTCAAACAATGCGACCAAATTGCTTGGTAGGCGCACATGCACCTACTATACAGTCTGTGTGTTTTCCCCCATGTCTCCATCTTGTTTACTCGGCTATTAAAACGATTTTGAAGCAAATTATGCTGTTAATAATGAAAGTTTGGTATTTATAAAATTATTATTATCGGAGGCGAAGCCATTGATTTTGGGGGCTGATGAGTGATTGTGCTTCTAATCTGTGCTTGCTTCGTGTGGGCGAACTGTTATGTGTTATTCTCCTGTCACCTCTGTTTCCTTTCTCGAGTTTCTTGCTGATCTTCCCTACCCCTCATGGGAGTAAGGGCTGGCTACTGACTGTTTGACTGACCGGTATTTATGTGATGCAAAAACACAGTAGTTTCATATTTTCCCACTATTTATGTGATGCAAAAACACAGTAGTTTCAGATTTTCCCACTATTATATGGACACATCAGTTGTTAGGGGATTCAATTTTCCATCAGCTGGAAAACAAATAGACTGCAGTATACCTAACAATAAATTAATGTTTATATTCTCACATTTAACATTCGCTCTATCAGCTCTATTATACCTATGAAGCTGGTTACAGCCTATACAAGTCGAAACTAAATAATGGTCCAAGTCACTATACTATTAAGCTGGTTACCATTGCTGCAATTACAATGCTTAATGCACACACATGCACCTACTAATATACCCAATCGGTCAGTGAATGCTCTATTCTCACATCTACAATCACACAACAGATGCTTAATTTTACTGCACAATGGAGTTCATTACTAAATACCTTTAATGTTCACTTAACCCATTCCGTACCAGTGACGTCCTTTTAACTTCATTGTGGTTATTATTAGACAATTATATTCAGTTTAAAAAGGGCCTCTAGCATTTAACAGAATTCGAGCCATTTTACTTAACCATTTTTCTACCACAGATCCTTCTTAAACTGCCCAAAGTCGTCTAAATATAGTTAGAATAATATTAACTCATTGGCTGCTGGAGACCTTCTGGAACGTCCTGACAATATAAGGCAATTTACAGGCTCTTAACTGATAAACTGCGAAGCTATGGTAGTTCAAACCCTCCCGCCAAGCAAAAGTAATTGGTTCTATTCTGACGAAAATGGTCATAGTACCATATATATAATTATTACTTATCCATATGCGCCTATTTTGGTTTTAATATGAACATATGAACATTTATGAGCAATAAAAGAAGTGGGAATAGTATTTGGGGAGTGAAAAAGACATATTATTGCCGCCCGGTCGTATCATGAGGCGAGAGCTGGGGCGGCGTATAAACCCACCAATTGATCTTACCTCTTATTTTATTGCTTTTCAATGTTCATATGTTCATATTGAAAGTATAATAGGCACATATGGATAAGTAATTATTTTTGTATATGGTAAATATGGCGATTTTCGTCAAAAATTAAGCAAATACCTTTGTCTGGCTGGACGTTTGAAATACCATGGCTTCGCCGTTCTTAGGTTAAGCAAGAGAATCTGAGAATTTTACTCAGTTACCCCCGAATATACTCCAGTGTTTTCTTTACTTCCTTCTTCATTCTCATTCCAGTCACTACTATCTTCTGTGCATTCCTCATCATCCCATATTTTTCTACCCTCATAATGTTTGGTATTACGGATGTCGCTGAGCTTCAGTTTTCTTTTCTCATCTGTATACTGGATTTGATAAGAGCCACTTAATTGAATAACTTTGAATGGCTCCACATTATTATCCTCTAATTTTCCCGCTCGTAGTAAATTATGGCACTTAATTGATACAAATTCTCCCCATGGCAAAACTTTTGGTTTGGGTCGTTTCCGTTTGATGTGCTCTTGTACTTTACGCTGTTGTTCCGCACTTGGTGGAGGTACTGTGCACAATCTTGGTGGAGGTACTGTGCACAATCTTGGTGGAGGTACTGTGCACAATCTTGGTGGAGGTACTGTGCACAATCTTTGAACTGCGGATTTTTCTCTTGCCAGTCTACAACATTTTCCTATGGCAATTTCGGTATGATTCCGAAAATAACATAAAAGAGGATAACTCCTGTCATCCTGCAAACAGACATATTTATTTCCCATACAATCTCGGGTAGAAGTTCTGGCCATTCTCGGTAAAGGTTTACTTCTTGTGACTCTAAAGCTGCCCTTAAACAGTTGATCACTCTTCAATGAATTCTTTCACATGGTATTCCCTTGTGGCCAGGCCAATAGGTGGGGATATGATTAATCTGATACCCAAGGTTGTCTCCCATTTGATACAAGAGTTCATTGGTGAACTCTCTACCCCTTTCGATTAAAATTCCTTCTGGATAACCATAGATGAAGATTACTCGGTCTAGCAATACCTGGCCAACTGTTTCTGCGCTCTTATCAGGATTAAAAAAGGTTATCGGGTACCTCGAAAATACATCTACGCAAGGTAGAAATTATCTCTTCCCATTTTTCTTGGGAAGGAGTCCCATAATGTCAGCCGATAACATGTGCCAGGGTCTTTTTGCATGAATAATTCCTGGTTCATACGTAGGTCCTTGTCCATCTTTACCATATTGATATTATATGCAGTTCTTTATCACTTCCCTGGTGACTTGGTCTGCCCTAAGGGCCCAATACCTCTCATTTAACATCTTAAGTACTTTTGTTTGGCCTAGGTGAGCACTGAGCACCCACATTCAGCCCATGCAAGAATTGTATCATGTCTCGGCCCAGCTCTGGGAGTAAGATCAGTCTTCCTATTGGGTCTCTTTTCCTGTCGTTTCACGTAATCTTTCCCTGCCAGGTTATAGGTAACCAAGGAGGCCAAGGACCACTCTCCTTCAGTCAGTTGGATTGTGGACACTGGCAACCTAGAAAGTCTGTCTGTGTTAGTGTAGAGCTTGCAAAGTTCAAAGGTGAACTCCTCTAAAATCTCTTTACGCAACCATTGCAAACTATGACGATCCATAATTTCTTCGAATTTAGTGCCTACGGGTGGCTATATTGCTTAGCCCAAACTAAAGCCAGGCATTCGTTTTTGGTGGCAGTATAGTTTTTTCACTTTTACACAGAGATTGGTTGGCGCAGACTTTGATGACTTTTTTTCCCTTCTGCTCCTGTGCTAGCACTGCTCCTAATCCCAGGTCAGAAGCATCAGTAAAAACTTTAACAGCTTCTGAGAAGTCAGGGTGACTTCTGCGGTAAGATTTTCCTTTTGAGCTTCAAAAGCAGCCTGACACGCCTGCTTCCAATCAAATCTTCTTCCATTCTGTAACTGGGCATTATCAGTTGAGTGAATTTTTGAAAAGTTGAGAATAAAACGATGGTAGTATGATGCCATCCTGGGAAAAGCTTGTATTTCTCGAACACTCGTGGGAGGAGGGATTTGAGCAATGGCTTTCTCTTTCTGAGGGTCAGGCTTTAATGCATGGTCGGGAAACACATGACCTAAATAAGCGACTTATTTGGGCCCTGGTTGGCATTTTGAAGGCTTCAATTTTGCCCTACGTGTCGGATTCGTTTTAATACTTGAGCTAAACCCTCCAAATGTTCTGGCCAAGTCGCAGAGTACATAATGACATTGTCTAAATATGCTAGGCAAGATTGCCAGGTCATCCCTCGCAAAACCTCATCCATTCATTCGAGTAAATGTAGCTGGCCCATTACGCACTCCGATTGTCAGTACAGTGGCAAACTGATAAAGTTTTCCTTCACTGGTAGCAAAAGCTTTTTTACTCCTCCGTTTTAAACGGATTTTGCCATTAACCACTTTGCAAGCCTAAAGTAGAAAAACAGGTGGATGATCGTGATTCCAGTGAGTTGTCTATCTGGGAAGAGGTTGTGCATCTTTATCGGTGACGTCGTTTAGCTTCTTTGTAGTCTACACAAAGCCTCATAGTGCCTTATTTATTTTATATTTGATTGTATGTTTGTATTTTTATTTTGTTTAACAAATAATACGAGTGAGGACCAATTCGTATTCTTAATTATAATGTATTTATATTTTGAGTATCTTAGCTTCATTATTTGTATTATATTTAATAATCATGTATGTATATATGTATATATTCAGGCACATACCCCATAGCTGGGGGTGGCCGACTCGAGACAGAGCCCGAACAGAAACAACATAATAATTATTAATAATCATATTATCATTACCAGTAGTAATAGTAGTAGTAAAGCTCTCTCTCTCTCTCTCTCTCTCTCTCTCTCTCTCTCTCTCTCTCTCTCTCTCTCTCTCTCTCTCTCTCTCTCTCACAAATATGGTGATCCAGAGCATTAGGTAATCTGTATTCGTATGTGCATATTCAGGAGTAATGGGTTCGAACACCACTTCTGCAAATTATCTTTCTCCCAAAAATATGTCCTAACAGTAGGGACTATACGTGAATTGATCAGTCCTGTACATAGGTCCTACTAGAGAAGGGAATTTGAAAAATGTATACAATATATGCAGCTTTATTGGGTGTTAGCTCGTAATGCTCATTGTAATATCTATTATTAATGATAATTGTTATTATTATTGTTATTATTATGATTATTATCATTAAAAAAATAGTATTATAATTCGTAGTAGCAGTAGTAGTAGTAGTAGTAATAGTAGTAGTAGTAGTAGTAGTAATGCGCTCACACAAACACCGGAGCTCTATCCCTACTGAAACAAAAGCAAATGTAAACGAACGTAAACAAAACGCAGAAAAATAGAAAGGCCAGTGTAGGTGCAATTTTGTTTAGTATATTATGTGAGAGAGATAGAGAGCTAGCGATAACGAGAGAGAGACCGAGAGCCAGAGTGTATTGGAGACGATAATAGGACTGTTAGGGATGCAGATGACTTCGCGTTGTCCGCTGTTGTATTTTCGGGTCCTTCATAATAGTTTGTGTGTGTGTGTGTGTGTGTGTGTGTGTGTGTGTGTGTGTAAAGATGGGGAGGTAAAAGGTGTGTGTATGTGTGTAGGCCTATGTGTGTGTGAAAGGTGGGACTGGGGGTGGGGGAGTAGTGGCAGGTGGTAGAAGGGAAGTAAATGAAGTATAAGGGTGTTGGGGGGGGGGGGGGTCTGGTGTTGATTATTGCGACACGGTAATCGGGTACGAAATATATTTGAAAAGTGGTGGAGGTGTGTTGGGAGTTAGAGGGGAGGGGAGGGGAGGGAGGGAGGGTGAAATGGTAAGGTGGGAGATTAGTGAGTATGGTAGTTGCTGTTATTGTGTGGGGAACGGGTCACGTGGATAGACAGACAGACAAATAAGGAAGTACGAGAGTGATTTGCTGTGGAGTGTAAAGAGGGACATCTTGAGGTGGTTCGGTCATGTGGAACATATGTAGAGTGAGAAAATAACTAAAATAGTGTATGAGAGTGAGGTGGAAGGCCAGAGAGGGAGAGGTAGATCTAGAATGAGAATGAAGGATGGAGTTGAGAGGTATATGTATGAGTGCAAGTGGTGTGAGGTGGGAGGAGGGGCTGACGGATGACAAGCGATTCATTCGTGTCCACCCCCTCGAGGATTGAGGTATCAGGCAATAGATAAATACATTAGTTATTTTTGTTATTGATGTTGCAAAGATGGTTTGCTTAAGAAGGGAAGGGGGAATAGGAGGAGGGCGATGGTAATTTTGGAAAAGGTATTGAATTTTTTTTTTTTGTAGTTGTTGTTGTTGTTGTGGGAATTGTTATTATTGATGTATTGTTGATGTTGAGATGGTGACGAAGTAATATGAAGGAAACAGCATAAAGGAAAACAAGCAACAACATATATGTTGATCCTTACGAGGCTGTCTGTAACTAAACTACCTATCCTATGTGAACACAGGAAAGGATAGCAAAGTATAAAGTAATGTTATTCGTTTATAATATACGGTTACTCGGGGGTTACGAGCAAGATAGGCTATATAGCTAGTCGATTGTTTAAAGTTTAACAATACTATACTCAATGACAATACTAGGTAGTCTATTCTATAAGTTTACCACTCGATTAAAACATAAATGCTTTGCCTCTTTGCCTCATGCGAGTGAAAACGTTTTCCAATTATCGTTTCTCTAGTATAGCCTACTGTAATTTGAAGGATCAATTGTGAAGCATGTGTTGACTGTCGTAATGTCAGTACTTTTGATAATGTTAAACACTTGAATTAGGTCCCCTCTTAGCCTGCACTTTGTTAAGCTAAACATATTTAACTCTTATAGACGTTCTTCGTATGACATATTATGTCTTAGTCTTTGATGTATCCTCTCCAGTGTATTCATGTACTTTTGACGCCAAAATTATACTCGGTAAAGCAGATGGGGGCGAACAAAAGAATGATGTATAGCGAGCATATCATTTTCGGATGTGTATTCAAAAGTTGTTCCAATGAAACCAATAGTTTGCTTTGCTTTTTAACTACTTCAGTACATCATTGGCTGGGTTTTCTCAATCCATCAAAGTACACACCCTTCTATGCCATGAGCTTTTAATGATATCAAGAAATACTTATAAGGGACTTTGTCGAGGGCTTTCTGGAAATGAAGGTAGACAATGTCAACGGCTTTTCTTTCTTCACACATATTGAAGATATTGTGAAAGAAGTCAAGGAGAATTATTGTCAGGTATGAGCACTTGTTCCGGAAACCATGCTGTGATTCTTTTTGTTTTCTTCTCCTAAATGGCTTACAAGCTTATCTTATATTATTGTTTCAATCAATTTACATATGAATTAAAGCTGTTTGGACGAATGTTGCAAAGTGTGAATTTGTTACCTTATATATATATATATATATATATATATATATATATATATATATATATATATAGGAATTCTATCTATCTATCTATTGCCAGACGCCATGAACCTCGAAGGGGTGGTCACGAAAGAATCTCCTCCATGAACCTCTGTCCTCTGTCAGTCGATGCCCCTCCTTCCACCCAACACCACTTTTACTCATATAGCTTTCAACTCCAGCCTTCCACCTCACTCTCAGTCTGTGTCTTCCTCCCTGCCCTTCCACCTCACTCTCGTACACTCTCTTATATAGTCATTCTCTCGCTCCCTAATTATGTTCCACATGATCGATCCATTTCAAGGTGTTCCTCTTCCCACTCTCCAGCACATTCACATCCACACCACAATGTTCTCGTATTTCCTGATTCGTCTGCCTATCTCTCCATGTAACGCTACACGCATTTTTCAAGTAACTCGGTTCCACCCCTCTCAATCTGTATTTATATATCTCCAACAACACGCATGCTAATTTCCATTCATTGGGTATAATGCAACTCTACATTGTATTGTTAAAATGTAGACTTTGATATCTTGTCTCTTAGTATATTTTCAAAAACTTTTGAAAAGAATATTATCGGATCCTGGGGTTTTATTAGACTTTAGTTGTTGAATGCTGCTTAGTACATATCTTTCCATAATTTTGATATAACTTAGAATGTCATTATTGTTTATTGAGGCAAGTGGAATCGAGTTTATGTCTTCTGTAATGACTGATGCCAAAAGTATTTGAGAATATTACTCATCTTGACATGATCTCCATTATCGTTAGTTAGTGAACAATGTCATCTAGGCCAACCTTGGTCCGGGTATGCTGGGTACTATACCATTTTGCTTACGCAGAATATATATACAATTATCTTTATGAAATATTTAGAACAATGGAAAAGGGAATTATGCAATGGAAAAAATATCAGCAGTGGAAAAGCATATGCACAATACATTAAATATTTAACATACTGTGTGTTCAAAGCGAGATGAGAAAATTATAAATTTTTATTTTGCCTAACATGCGGAAGATTATATTGAACATTATACTAAGTTGCTATAAACATAAGAATTCATTGATTGTTAACACAAAATTTGATAATGATGAACAAATATAGTTATTTAAAGTATGCAACAAATATTTTTCTCCAAGGAATGAAAGTGAAAATGACAGATTGGTTCCGCGTCAACTATTTATATATATATATATATATATATATATATACTTGTCAATCACCGAAACGGGAAGTGAAGGGAGAGAGAGAGAGAGAGAGAGAGAGAGAGAGAGAGAGAGAGAGAGAGAGAGAGAGAGAGAGAGAGAGAGAGAGAGAGAGAGAGAGAGAGAGATAAAAAGCAGACTAAGAGATAAGAGAGGTGGTCTTGATATATTCCTTCACCCATGTATTCCCTCTCTCTCTCTCTCTCTCTCTCTCTCTCTATATATATATATATATATATATATATATATATATATATATATATCTATATATATACATATATATATATGTTTCTAATCTCTCAGTGGGGTTCGAACCCCACTGAGAGATTAGAAACATTGAGTGGCTCACGTGTATTTGTGATATATACTCAGTATTATAATATTATATATATATATATATATAAGTGTGTGTGTGTGTGTAACAGATGTACATTACAGCGAAAGAGGTATACTAAACTTTAGGCTATTATTAGGATGTTGTTATTATTATTGAGATGATTGTAAGCTAAAATGTTCAATGCCAAGTTTTTCGAATGTCAATAGTTCCAGTGCGCCACGTGTCGGCTACGGTAATTTTAACAATTTAAAGACACAGGTGCATTGCCAGCTATAGTCAATATCTTAACTATAATTATATATACATCAATTGTCACTGGCCAGTTTCCACAACCATGGAAGCATGCTCATATAGTGCCAATTCATAAATTTGGGAAAATATCTGACGCTTGTAATTATTGAACTATTTCACTCCCCATTTTATCAAGAATACTAGAAAAGATTGTCAATCAATAGCTTATGGAATTTCTAAAAAAACATTCTCGTTTGTGCAAAACACAACATGGTTCAAGAAAATTTCTGTCAGTTGAAGCTGCACTTACAAATATATACAATAAAATAGTCACAATATGGATAACAAAAATATATCGTTACTAGCATTGTGTGATCTTCCCAAAGCGTTTGACACTGTAAACCCTGGTTTGCTCTTGGGAAAATGTCACAATACAATATTAATCGGTTTTTATTCGAAAATTATCTATTACGTACAGTAGAACTCAATCTGTTAGAACATTATATCTTCCACACGTACAAATTCATATGGGGTTCCTCAGGGGTCTATATTGGGCCCGGTACTCTTTTCTGTTGGTGGAGGTCAGATAACAATTAATTCAGGTTCAGAGGTAGTTTATAGAGAGGCCTTCCTTAGAGTTAAGGCCCCATTAATTACTCCTTCCATTCATCTATACATAGCCTATGATAGCGCAGTTGGAAAGTGTGTACGGTCGCGCTAATAAGTCATGTCCCAGCTGTCATTACGTTTGGCTCTCTCTGTGCTGTATTAATGTCTGTCAGATGTTGAATAGGGTGGGTACGTGTAGGAACATGTTTGTATATTTCACTGGCTATGAAGAAATTAAGCTTAGATATTGCTGATACCAATAATTGATCAAAACATACTTGGTGCCGAGACATCACTTATTAGCGCGATGTACTGTACAGTGTACATGCTTAGATTGATATGCAGGATTCGAAACTGCATAATAAATCGTAGGCTTGTCCACCATTCTTTAACTGTCTTCGTAGCGCAATGGATAAATGCACTGAATTTTGGTGTGAGCATCCTAGGTTCGAATCCCTGGATTGCCACATGTATTTGTTGATTTCATTAATTGAGTTTAGGAGTAAAGTTGGTTGGTGGAGGTAACATAATAATTTATTAATGACCAAGATAAATTTCAGATGGTTGTATTTTAGCGCATTTTAGTATTTTAGTATATTTAGTTGTATTTAGAGTGTGGTAAATGTTGCCACATGTATTGTCATTGGAGTGTGGTAAATGTTGCCACATGTATTGTCATGCGTGGTTGTAATTCAACTCGCTTTAATGTTTTTTTTCTTCATAAGTTCCTTGCTTAGGATACTTAGAACATAATCCGGCCCGACAGGAACACAACTAGCATTATTAATAATATTCCTAGATTACTCAATTTCAACCCCAAACACAACAAACTCACGAGGTAAGGACAATATGTTTTATTTCTTAATCATTAGTTACAGGGTCAGGGCACACCCGGATCTTAACTATATAGAGTATAAGTCCAATGGCAATTCAATGGTGACTTGGAGAGAGTTAACTGTATTTTACTCTCTCATGAATAAAGGTGTCACATACAAAGCATCAAACATGAAATATATAAATCTTACATGACAGAACCGAATATATGATGACAATACATATACGGGTCAAGTGTACACCGAGAGGAATATATGATGACAATACATATACGGGTCAAGTGTACACCGAGAGGAATAATAGTTAGTAAATGTGAGTAACTGAGATCATCTACTCAGGTACGCACAGGTAAGCGCGGCTCGAAATACAAATAGGTCGCCAGGCCAGGTAGGCGGTCAAAGCTGCCACCGTGCAAGGATAAGGTCAAAGGTCCTGCATTCAGGCTGAATTAATACTTGATTCAGTGCAACGTTAAATCAGTAACAAAAGATTTGAAGTTAACTTTACTCTTGATGGTATGATAATTAAATTTACAATTTAACTATAAAAGAATAATTGTGAATAATCTCTCAAAGGATACACAAAAAATAAATTCAATCGTACATGAGCTAAAACCACACTCAATGAGAAACTCTGATTCACCAAAAATGTAGTGAATAAATATAGCGGAATATTAGCTATAGAAGCAGCGAGTTTGAATGAATTAACAAACTACTGTAACTAAACTCAGACACAGAACGAAGTAGTGACAGATAATTAGCCGGAATGAGGGCCAATGCAGGAGCATATAACTTATATTTCAAACATTTAAAGACATCGGTAGCAAATAGTAGCAGAGCAGACTCAGTAGAACGGTTTCGACAAGAATGTGTGTGTGTGTGTGTGTGTGTGTCAAAAAAGAGAGAGGGGGGCAAAGATAAAATAGAATACAGCCATACAGCTGTAGAGATAAGAGTTAGTGGGGAGGGAAAGGAAGGGGAGGGAGGCAGAGGGGAGAGTGGAAGAGATATTGTCTGTGTTCTCCATAAAACGAATGATACTCGTTTAGCTTTGGGTAGACAGTGAGCGATTAGGGGGAGTCAGACAGCTTCGTTAATCACAACGAGAGAAGAAGAGCAGAGGTGGCGAAAGGGGAGGGAAAGTGAGAAGAGGAAGAGGAGAAAAATAAGAAAGAGAGGAAATAAGTAGGAGAGGGACACGGATGAGGAGAACAAGACTGGAAATAGAGAGGGGTGTTGAGAGGAGAAGGAAGATAGGACGACAAAGTAAGGGAGGGGAGAAGAAGAGTAGAAGGACAATGAGAAGCAGGAAGAGGAGGGAGGAGAAAGAGCAAGTGGAGGACGAGGAACAGGAGAGAAAAGAGGAGGCGGATGAAGAGAGGGGTAAGGAGGAGAGAACAGGAGGAAAATAGCAACTAGTAGAGGCTAAATTTGTCAATAGGGAAGGAATGCCTAGAAGGGGAAGGTTAAAAGGAGGCGTAGAACAGATGAAATAAAGGACATGAGGAAGCAAAGGAAAAGAAGGAAGCTAAACATAAATGGAGATACGAGGAGGTGACGAAAGTGAATGGTAAAAGACGAGGGTAGAGAGAATACAAATACAAATACAAGACGAGAGAAGTGCTGCTAAGGACTGGAAGAGGGGAAGTGGAGGAGAAGGGGAGAGATGAGGATGTAGACAGATGGGGAGATGGTGGGAACAAGAGGAGGAGAAAACACCACAAAGAACGGGAGTTGATGGCGTGAAAGAGCTAAATAAGGAGCAGGAAGAGGAGGATGAGTATAAGGAGATGGATCGTGACAGAGGATGAGAGATGAGGGAGAGTTGAAACAATCAGAGGAGGAGGAAATTGAAAGTAAAGAAGGAGAGTTAATGGTGAATATAAAAGATGAAGGATATGGAAGAGGAAGGGGAATATGGTCAGGAGCAAAAACATGAGAGAGAGGGAGAGTTAGAGTTCGTTATAAGGAGCTACAAGGCATAATTAGTACCTCAAATACCTTGCGGTAAATTCCGGGGAGATATTCGAAGTGGGAAAAGAGAGACTGAGTAGTGCACTACACTCTTTGCAGAGTGTATACACATTACTACCTAGCCTCTTCTTGAACTGCTCTCCTAAAGAACTATTTACAACTTCTGAGGGAAGTTTGTTTCAGGTAGATCAGATCTTATATGTGAAAAAGTGTCCACAAATACTAGTGCTGAACCTTTTCAATTTTAACTTCCAGCCATGGTTGCGTGTTGTATTTATAATGAGGCTAATCATTTTTCTATAATACACGTTGTCAAATCCATTAAGTATTTTAAAACTTCAATGAGTTGACCTCGTAGTCTGCGTGTTTCCAATAAAATAGATTAACCGGTCCTCATATCAGTCATCTGATTGATGGAATAATCCAGTCACGTTTTATCTTTCTTGAGTGCTGGGGACCAGAATTGAACAGCATACTCCGGGAGAGGCCGTATCAGAGCATTGTAGAGTGTGAGGACTTTTCCTTGTTTCTATCCTCGAGTTACCTCATAATATATTCTCTACTTCAATGCACTGCTTGAAAATGTTTAGGTCACTACTAATAAGAGCACCTAAATCCTTTTCCAAATCAGAGTAATTCCCAATAGCAAGTAGCCTCACTCAGGGTTTGATTGGCCAATATGCATCACCTTGCACTTTTCCAAGCTTAGTGGCATCTGCCTCATCTTGGGCAATTCACCCACTTTATATTAAGATCCATTCTGTTTTATTCAACCCCTTTAGGGTCCTACATATTCACTCCAACCTTAATGACATGTACAAATTTGGAGATCACACTCAACAAACCAATATCAATGTAATTTACATATATGATTAACCCGGGAAGCGTGATAGGCCTTCCGGAAGTGTATGCTACGCGAATGTGATAGGCCTGCCAAAAATAAATAAAGATTTAAGCCCCTGTACTGGTGCAATATGTGCATAGGTGCTATGTCTACTTGCCACCACCTGCCTTCCACTAACATGTGTGACCTATTACACCAACTCCTCCCCCCCCCCCCCCCCGCCACCCGTTCTCCCTCCACATCACCCCTCCTCATTTATTCTAATCTTCCCATCTTTATATCCCCCTTTTCTTTCTCCAGCCTGTAATATGTCTAGTCAGCACTATCCCTTCCTCCCTTTATCTCCCACCCTCTAACATGGGTAGGGGTTGGCTGTCTATCACTAGTGTTTCGTGAGACCTTGGAGAGTCTATGTCGCACTCTCTCTCACCTGCCTTGAAGCTCCCCTGTCATAAATTCATATTTTTTCATCAACCAACTTTACTTCTAAGCTCAATTAATGAAATCAACAAATACATGTGGCACTCCAAGGACTCGAACCTAGAATACTCACACCTAGCACCTATTTTCTTGTCTTGAATGTTCACATGTTCATTATACAAGTAATGTATACCCATATAAAGTAGTAATATTGCTTTATGTGGTAAACATAACAAATTCATTTCAGAATTGAAGGTAATTAATTTGCATGCGCGGCACTTTCAATAACAGCAGTGAGCCACGAACAGGTGGAACTGCAGAAGTGATTGGAGTGCACTCAGAAGAAACACCATTGATTACCACTCATTGCTATCTACCTGTTAGCCAAGTTTCTAACCAATGTGTGACAGTTGCATTGATACCTAGTGCACTCACTTTTGACAATAGGCTACAATAATGCACTTTGTCGAAAGTGTTTTGTTTTGTTTTAATAAGTAAATGATATCTATGGCTCTATCTTTGTCATACTGACTCAGCATATTGGTAAGACATAATTTAGGTTGTCTGAAATCGTTTTGGGAATCTGTAATTAAGGTGTGGATTTCAAGGTAGTCAACTATCTTGTGTACTAGTATTTCCACTAAAAGTTGTGCTATGATAGAAATAAAGCTAAATGGTAGTTTTTAGTAGGAATGACTGCAGATTGTCAATCCATAAACTGCTCTTTGAATGAAAACATCTTGGGGAGAATGTAGGCAGGGTAGTACCCAGGGGAGGTCACATAGGCATATGATAAGGAGTTGCTGGCACTCCTGTTTCATGTATCTGGCTTCCCCCACTGTTTCTATTTGTGCCTCACCTACACATATCGTAATCCAGCTAACTCTCACAAACACCTTCTCCTTCTATTCATTTCACTACACTTAACAAGCACATCACACTTCTTTCCAACACACCTCAATTTCCGCAGACATACCTTGATTTTGGCTCTCTGTCACTCTTTCAACCTTTGAGGTGGACACTTGTTGTATGCAGCTTTGCCTTTTGTCTCATTCATTCACATAGACAAACAAAATCCTTACCCTCAAGTCTGATCTGGGATAAACTTCCCCGAAGACCTTCAAAATCTGCTCTATGGAAAGCTAGTTTCATACTATGAGGACTAGTGGGTCTACTGCAAAAGGAGCAAAATAAGAACCTAGCTAGTTTGTGGTCACTACCTCCGAGTAGATAAGCTCGTCACACTTTTTTCTTCAGTGGTGAACACAAGATTTAGTATATTGTTGCCTCTAGTTTGCTCATTCACCCACTGGGTCAAAACGTTATCATTAGCAAAGTCAACAAGACGCCTACCTTTAGCATCGCCAGTTCTTGCTTCCCAGTTTACCAGGCAATTAATGTCACATAAATTCACACTGGTCTTGCCGTTGATAAGACCAATCAGCCTTGTGTACAGATGTTCATCCTTTTCAACATTTTTATATGGAGGAGAATATACCACAACAACTGTACAGATAAGAGTTACCCAGAGTCCGCCCAATTCTCGCATGGTTTGGTATTTGTGCAACATTCAATATATCCAGGTATATCAAATTCCCCAACATAATCTCTGGTATCTCTGTGAATCCAGAATTAATTGATAGCCACTACATTGAAGGACTCTGCAGTCAACAACGCCCGAAGTTTGGAGAATTTATTCCTAATTGACCTGGCATTAAATATAGCTACCTGAAGGGGTCTCAGATTTTCCTAGAACCCCATAATTCACCCTAACCTGGAGGTAGTGCCTTTTCTATCGCACTATTCCTATACATCATCAGCGGTGTACACCATCAGCAGTGTTGCTGTTTCCTATATATTATGAATCCTCACCTGAGGTAAGAGAACCACTCTCTAGTGGTTCAGAAATTGGCAAATAAGATGTAGAGTCTAGAGTGAGTTGTGGGTCATCTCTCAATCTAGTGGCGCACTCTGCCATTGTTTGAGAGGTTCTCTTTCTCTCAGAGGGACTAACTCCTTCTATGGGATCTCTTTTTGGGAACTGGGGATAAACCACTTGTGAGGGTTCGCACTGTTCATGCTTGGGGATGCTCTCCATATATTTGAGAACAGGTCATTAACACTGACCTGAATTATTATTGTCATCCCCTTAGTCTTGGACCAGACTTTTTCTATTTCCTTTTTGATCTGGGAAGGCTTTGCACCTGTGAGGCTCTTCACCTTTCTCATATCACAGTGAAATTTAACAAAGTGAAACTTTTGTCCTTTGGCCTAAAAATCTCCAAATCAAATGTTTTTTTCTCTCTTTTTCACTAACAAGAACATACTTGATGTGTTTAGATTGGTCCCTTAGCTGTGTGAAGGACACTCAGTAGGCTAAGAAGTTCACTGCCCCATCTGTACTCTGTTCTGTGAGGACTTGCAGAAGCCATGCTGACTGTCTGCACTGCTTGGAGGGCTGAATCTATTTGATGTCTTAATCTCACATTTCTGTCTTGACTTTTTCTTCCTTTTGCGTTTAACCTTTCTCCAAGCATAGCGAGGGTCACTAGCACTAACGGTGGCAGGAATCATATCCTCTTCTGTAGTTACTGCTTCAACTGTTGCCTCCTTGACTGGCACTGCATTATTTGTAGTGCTTATCCAAATGTGCATGTTCTGTACTGGTGTTTGAAGACCCAACTGCCACTCTCACATTATTTTAATTTCTAAGACTACATAATTCCTTTGTTAACTCTTTTCGTCCTTCAGAAACTTCGTTCTTCAGGATTGTATTCTCAGAGTCTCTTTGCTTTAACTGTTCCTCAATTCCTTTTACCTCCTCCATGACATTTTCTTCCATCTCACAAAAGAAACAAAGATTATCATGGTGGATGCTGACATGCGTATTATTTACAAATCTGTACACTATTTTAGCATCTTGCACTTAGCACAATTTGCTTAATGTTTTATAGTGCCAGTAACTTGCATGGTTTATATTTTGTTCTAGCAATTCTAATTATTTGTAAAGGCTTATAACTTAAAGGAAACCTAATGACCAATACAATGCTATACAAAAGGAGGTCGTGGTGAATTATACCAACACAGTCCGCATCTGCTTATATGTCATTGATGTTCATTGTGTTCTAAACTCTGAATTTGTTATGCCTCTCACACTAAACAAAAGGTCTCTCACACAGTCCCAACATACCACAGCTCCCAACTGAGCAGCATGTGTGTCCTAAAGCCACTGATTTCCCGAAAGGAGTGACAGCAATAGCCTGAATCCTTACTATGTACTACTAACCACCTTCAAATGGCCAAATTCTAGACTCAAATGATCAACGAATATCATACTTTCTCCAATAGACAAACTCATATGTTTTAGCTGGCCTGGCAGTCCAGCCAGTTGCACCAAATAACGGTCACAGGGAGTGGTCAAGTGTTTCACGTCACGAGTGGGCTTATCGGGGCACTACAGCCACACTCCATTTGTCGGTCCCCACCACGTGGAATTCCTCCAATCCAACTCTCTCACAATGTGCAAGCATTATACGGTGTTATCTATGGAGGTGTCCGAAGCCTCTCTTCCCATGCATAGGGTAGCAGTGGTGTCCTTAATAGAGAGTTAAGTGTGATTGTGTGTATGGGTGTGAGTGTAAAGAATAGGAAAGACGTCTTATAACTAGGTCAATATGCATAGTTGGAGTACATGCAGCTCCGATTGATTCGTAGGGACGCTACCCCATAAAGGACAGGCTAACCCCGGCTCTTCTACGAAAGTGTGAAAGTGAGAGAGACTGAGAGTGAGGGAGGAACAAATGGAATAGCAATAAATGAGGAGAGGGATGATATGAAAAAAGTGCAAAGGTAGGAGAAGAAGAGGGAGAATAACAGAGAGAACAGTAGAGGGTTGAATGGAAGAATAATACGAGGAAGAGAGGGGAGGGGATAACAGATTATAGAAAAAAAATAGAGCATAGAAGGAAAGACCATATCACCACTCATGCTATATCGGCATCCCAGAGGTTGGGTATGCTCAACCGTCTCTGTCGTTTCTTCTTGCTCTGTACAGGAGCACCATGCGCTCATGTATCGAGTATTGTTCACATGTGTGGGGAAGCTCCATCCATACCGCACTTTTCGAAATAGTTGAGTCCAAAGCATTTCGTCTTATCAACTCACCACCTCTTGTTAACTACCTATAGACTCTTTCTACTCGCCTCAATGTTGCATCTCTTTCACTCTTCTACCACTATTACAATAATCAGTATTATTTAGAGACAGAAAAAATATGTGAGCAAAATGAAAATGATGAGGTGGACGAAGATTAACAACGAAATGCAAGACAATAAATTACAAAGAGCAGAGAAGAGAGACAGAAATATAGCCTAGAACAAATTAAGATCGAATGTAGTGAAGAACTGAAAATGAGAGTTGAGATGGCACAAGACACGGGGCTTCAAACTGGCTCACTTCATTATCAATAAAGGAAAAAGGCTTCAGCTTAAATAAACAAGAATTCAATGATGCCGTAGCCTTGAGGTATGGGTGGCCAGTTTCGAACCTGCCGCTGAAATGTGCATGTGGTGAAATAATCAACTCAGACCACTGTATGACTTGTAAGAAAGGAGGATTCATCTGTATCCGGCATGATGAAGTACGAGACATCACTGCACAAATGCTGGACGAGGTGTAGCATGATGTCAGAATCGAACCGGAACTTCTGCCTATGGACGGACAGCGCTTGGCCCACAATACTGCAAATACTTCACATAAAGAAAGAGTGGACGTAAGTGCTCGTGGTTTTTGGACGAGGGGACAACAGGCTTTTTTCGACAACAGAATCTTCAACCCAAGAGCACAAACATATCGTGAGCGAGGACTCAAGGCGGCATACTTGAGAAACGAAAGTGAGAAGAAACGCGCTTATGAAGAAAGAATTTTGAACAGGGATCAAGGAAGCTTTACTCCTCTTTTCTTCTCATCGTCGGGAGGTATGGGACCTTCTGCAAGTGTCTTCTATGCCAGATTAGCTGAACAAATATCGGAGAAAAAGCGCCAGCATAGAAGCCAAGTCATAACTTGGATGAGATGCCGGCTCTCTTTCTCTCTTCTCAGGTTTGCACTCCTATGTCTCAGGGGTACAAGGTCCTCCCCGCTACAGAGGACAAGAGTGAGAGACTTGGACTTTGAAATGGTCGTGGCGGAGGGCCGAATTGGGGAACAACTAGGTTGATTGTAGGGAGGTACTGGTATAATAAGATAAACTATAAGACAGATTGTACACCACTTTGTAACTATCACCTTAATAAAAAAAATAAAAAAAATAGGAAAAAAAATAGAAGGAAACATGCTTACATTATTGAAATGTTTGTGGACATGCAGTAATGCAAGTAATGGTGGCTCTTCTGTAAATCTAAAAATGGGAAAGGGGTGGGACCTATTAAAAAAAAAAAAAATATATATATATATATATATATAATTATATATACAGTACAGTATATATATATATATATATATATATATATATATATATAGCTCTAGTCATGCTTACCCGCTCCCTTGCTGTGAGTGGGTGGCACCTGTCTTTCAACACAATCCCACCCCTTTTTTCCAGCTCTCCATTGCAGGAATTAACAATTTTCTCAAACTATGTTCTTCTCAACAAGTACACTCTTGAACTCTTACCCTCAATCAATCTTTCCTTCATCCTATGACTAAGATTGCTTGAAAATTCGTGCGTCCAGGCATTTGACCTCAGCGTACCTTTAATTTGGCTCTCTATCACACCTTTGGCTCTGGGGGAGACACTCGTTTCAGATGGCTTGCTTTTTGTCTCTCTCATACACATTGACAAAATATGGGAGACATTACAAAATGCAGATGAATAAAGAAAAGGGGAAACGGGGAAAATATCCCAAAGGGAAAGGACGTATGAAGCTGGAAGAATAAGAAATGAAAGAGAGAGAGAGAGAGAGGGGGGGGGGGGAGGAGTAGGAGATGTGTGTGGCTAAAAGAAGTATTTAGTCATCTACAGTATATAACACGAAGAAAACAAAGCTCCCTTCAACATAATTAAAGATATAATAGGAGACAGAGATCGGCATAAGGGGAATGTAATACCATTTATAAAACCAAAACTAAAATCTAAAGGAAACACGATACGAATTTTTCGAGACCCCCAGGATATTTTTACGAGAATCATTAATTTTGGTAGCTGTCTGTTGTTTAATGATCCTATTCATTAGTTTCGCTCAGACCTTCGCCAAAACCCAATATTGCGGGGCTGCAAAATTATGGTAGGGATGGATTTATAGCTTGTTCAAAATTTACTATAATCTTATAATTACTATTTGGATTTTAAAACATCGACTTGATGAAGCTGTAATGAAACATGTTAATACCGTGCGCCTCCTCAAATAGTGATTTAATCCAACTAATATGGTTGTAGCTCTTCGTTAATGGAAGGTAACATTTTCATCGAAAAGAGTTATATTTATTAAATAAACTGTATATTTAGGATAAACAGGACTGCATATAAATTACGTATACTGATACACACATACATATATATATATATATATATATATATATATATATATATATATATATATATACAGTACATATACATATAATTATATATATACATATAAATATATATATATACTGTATATATACAGTATACCGGTATATATATATATATATATACATATATATATATATATATATATATATACACTGCCAAAATCTATACTAACAGGCGAGTCATTCAGCACAAGTTCTCCCATGAACACTGCACATTCGAAGTCTGTGTTTCTCGTCTGACATCCTCTCATCCCACTACGCCATATGTGCACCCAATCATTACAGGATGAACATTGAATAGAGTTATTACTCGCCCCCTTCCTGCAAGCTGCATATGGGAAATCTCTACTTCTTTCTGTTGTTGTCGTTGTTGTTGTTCCCCAAGCTGCCTGGCCGAACAGCCCCAAGGCCCCGAGCACGGCCAAGGCCATAACCGAGCGCCCCCACAGAACCCTCCCTGCCGACCACAATAAAGCCTGGGTGACCGAAGCGACTCCATGGCGGGGAGCTGAGGAGGGTGCGGAAACGCCCGGGAAACCAAAGCCCCACCCAGGGCCCTGTGCCCCTCAGCAATTATGAAGAGAAAGTTGAGGGACAAGGGAAAAATGTGACGCTTTGGCTTCCAATCTTGGTAGATTGGGAGGTCAATCCACGGAAGAGACGCCGTCACTCGAGATCTAGAAGATATATAAGTAAAAGGAACAGTCAGAGTAAGCTATGGGTATGGCAGAGATCGCTCAGTTCTCACTCTGATAGACCAGCCCATCACCAGACTTTTTTCTGTAGTTCCACGCCATCTCCACTGGTCGTGACCTTTTTTTTTAATAATATATATGCTATACTAACTCTTAATCCCTTGTTTGCCATACTTTCCCTTGATCTAGTATGTTTTACCTCTGCTTCTTGTAAACTATCCGCAATAAAGACTACATCATTTGCATTCTGCATATAACAACTCTGACGGGAGTCTTGTTCTAAAGTTCGAAGACAAGCAGAGCTTTGTTGAACACCATATTTGAGTGGGAGTTCGTCGCTCAAGCTCCCATTTACTTTAACTACTTCCCGCGACCCTTTGTACATTTTCATTATGACACGTACTAACTATTCCTCTCATTCAAGTTTATTCATGAACCACAACATAACATCTCTGAGCACCCTGTCAAAGGCCTTCTTCAGGTCTACAAAGACCTCTCCTGCAGTTACCTAAAAATGAAGATAGCATCGGTAGTGCCAATGAGAACAACAAATTAGCACAAAGTACTCTGCTCCTCTGTCACAGAAAGATATATTTTCCCGGCGTCTCGGGTAGGTCTTGGTTCCAGTCCTCTCGTCTTCTTCTATCTTCCATATCGCTGCTTCTCTGGGGGTTTTTGGGTGTCGTGGTCACAGTGTTTGGTTCTCGTTCCTTCTTTACTGTGCTCAAGGTGGTCTCGGCGAAAGGAGCCACTTTAATATGTGCATAGATAAGCTCCATCTCTTCGGAAAGCAAGTGGGCAGTGCGCTTGGTGAGTAGCACTGTTGCAGTATTCTGAGTAAGCCTTACTGCACCAGTATGCTGGGTAAGCGATACTGGTTGTTCCACTTGGGTAAGTGAGGACTAGGGTGCACCTGGGTAAGCGAACGCCCTACAGCCTGTGTAAGCACTGGAGCTGGTAAGCTGTAGAGTAATCTCTGGGCAATTTTGTCATGGAGGTTTCAAGTAAAGGGCTAATTAGTTGTGGGGCAGGAAAAAGGATCTCTCGTATTCTTCCGGCAGAGTTGAGAGGAGTGACTGTTTTCCTCCATTCTACAGCTATTTGGTGGTAGTGGCCTGGGTAAACTATTATATTTTGGTTATTCCTTAGGGCATTCTTCCTTTAAGTGTTCAGCAAGGGTGAGATCAAGGGCAGGGTGTCTTGTAAGGGCATGATGAATGGTAAGGGTGCCCGTACTACTGATAGGGTGGCCTGGGATTGTAATTGTTTGCGGCTGCATGTGTATACTGTATATATAAGTATAAATATATACAGTATATATATATATATATATATATATATATATATATATATATATATATATATATATATATCCCCCCTGGGGGTTAGGGAATAGAATATGCCCCACGTGCCTTCTGCGTGTCGTAAGAGGCGACTAAAGAGGTTGGGTCGGTGGGCTTGCGACCCCCACCCGGAAAAAATATCTAAGCAAAGAAAAACGAACGAACAGCCTCGGATGCGGACGGAACCAACGTTGACGAACCACGACCGACTAAGGACATGCCTTCGGACATTCTGAGAATGGCTACGTGGAATGTTAGTGGCATGAATGATGGCACAAAAGAGAGAGAGGTTCTGGAAGTGTTAGTGAATGCCAGGCTGGATGTATGTGGAATGACAGAGACCAAATGGAAAGGTTCAGATGTGAGAGGGGAATGTGGAATGGGTGTGTGTGCTGGAGTGAGTGAAGGAACAGCGAGAGAAGGTGCATGTTTGTTTGTAAGTAGCAAATGGAAGGAATGTGTAAGAGAGTATGGGTCTGTGGGTTCAAGGATTGTGTGGGTGAGAATGAAAGTAGGAATACAAACGTGGGTGATTGTATGCGTGTATGCCCCGACAGAGGATATACTTGAAAGAAAGAAAGAGGAGTTCTGGATGAATGTGGAGGCGTGCCTGGAGAAGTTTGACAAGAACGAAAGAATATTTCTGATTGGGGATATGAATGGTAAGGTGGGTGATAGGAAAGTTGAGGGAGTGGTGGGAGGGTGGGGGGTACCATCAGAGGTGAATGGGAATGGTAGTGCACTTGTGGACGTATGTGTGGGGAGGAGGCTGTGGATAGCCAACACCTTCTTCCGACACAGAATGATCCACAGGTACACGTGGAAACGGATGTTGACGATGAAGGATAAGACAGTGGTGGAACGAAAGTCATTGATTGATTATGTATGTGTGGATGAACGAATGAAGAAATCTGTGATGGATGCTAGGGTGTATAGGGGTATTGGAGGGGGTCTGTCTGATCATTATGTAGTGGTAGCTAAGGTTAGGATACAAAAGAAGTGGGTGAGGAGAGCGGGAGGGAGGCGAGAGGAGGGTGGAATGGTGAGGAGGGTGGAGAGGTTGCAGGAGGAGGAAGTCAGGGAGGAGTACAGGAGAGCAGTGGAAAGACGACTAGGTGGGTTCGACCTGGAAGTTATGGAGGAAGTGGAGGAGATGAGCAAGGTGTTTAAGGATGAGATCTGTGCAGCATGTGAGGAGGTGTGTGGAGTGAGGAGAAGAGGGAGGGGAGTGAAAGGTACAGCATGGTGGACAGAAGAGGTAAGAATAGCTGTGGAAGAAAAGAAGAAAGCATATAGAGAGTGGTTGGGTAGTAGAGGGAATGAAGATTCCGAGAGACAGAAACGAGCGAGGTACGTGGAGAGTAAGAGGGTGGTGAAGAGAGTAGTGAAGGAAAGTAAGAGAAGAGTAGATGAGGAATTTGGAAGGAATCTGAGTGTAAAATGGAGGGAGAGTAAGAAACTGTTCTGGAAAGAAGTCAAGAAAGTTAGGGAAGGTAGCAAGGGAAACAGTAAGGGTGTGAAAGATAAGAATGGGAGAATGCTAGCCGAGAAGAGCAAGAGAGAGTCGAAAGATGGAGGGAGTACTTCAGTGAGTTGCTAAATGAAAGGAATGAAGAGCCAGCAAACATAGCTGGATATGGTATGGGAGGGAGAAGAAGAGAAGTAGTGGAGGAGGAGGTGGGGATCAGGAGGTCAGAAGTGTGGGAAGCCATGAAAAGAGTGAAGTTGGGGAAAGCACCAGGAACAGATGGAGTGTGTGGGGAAATGTTGAGGTATGGTGGTGAGATAGTGATAGAATGGGTATGGAAAATGTGCAAACTAGCATGGGAGAAGGGGAGTGCACCCGATGACTGGAAGACTGGCATAATAGTCCCCCTATATAAGGGCAAAGGGGAAAGAGGAGTGTGTGGTAACCACCGAGGAATATGTCTTCTAAGCGTAGTAGGGAAGGTATACAGTAGGGTAGTGATTGAGAGAGTGAGAGTGAGAACGGAGAAATGGATAGGCGACGAGCAGGGAGGTTTTAAGAAGGGAAGAGGATGTGTAGATCAGATTTTTACCCTGAATTGTGTTGTGGAGAAGTATCTGGAGAAGAAACAAAAGGTGTATGTTGCCTTTATGGACTTGGAGAAGGCCTATGACAGAGTGGATAGAGAAGGTTTGTGGAAAGTACTTAGAATATACGGAGTAGAGGGCAAGTTGCTGAAAGCAGTGAAGAGCATGTATGAGGGTGCAAAGGCGGCAGTACGTGTGGAGAGTGAGCAGAGCGAGTTCTTTGACCTGAATGTTGGTTTGAAACAGGGGTGTGTGATGTCCCCGTGGTTGTTTACTGTATATATGGATGGAGTCATGAAAGAAATACTATCAAGAGCAGTGGATGTTGGTGTATCGCTGAAAAGGGAGGGAATTGAGTGGAAGCTACCTATACTGCTGTTTGCGGATGATACAGTTCTGATGAGTGATAATGAATGGGAGTTGCAGGGTCTGGTAAATGAGTTTGGAACAGTGTGCGAAAACGGAATTTGAAGGTAAATACGGGGAAGAGCAAGGTTATGGTCTTCGAAAGGGGTGAAGTCACAGAGTGTGAGGTGAAGCTGAACGGTCAGGCTATGGAGATCGTCAACTCTTTTAAGTATCTGGGCAGTGTGTTGAGTAAAGATGGGACTATGGATGAAGAGGTGCGGGAGAGGGTACAACAGGGGAAGAGGGTTGTAGGAACGCTAAAAGCAGTAACAAGAAATAGGGTGGTCAGTATGGAAGTGAAGAAGTCCTTGCATGACAGTGTGGTAATCCCGACACTGACTTACGGAAGCGAAGCATGGACGTTGGTTGAGAGACTCAGACCAAGAGTGAGAGCAGTAGAAATGAATTACTTAAGGAGTGCGTGCGGAGTTACATGGAGGGATAGACAGACTAATGAGGAAGTAAGAAGGAGGTGTGGTGTGGAGGTAGATGTGCTGGAAAGTGAGAAAAGGAACAACTTGAGATGGTTCGGCCATATGGAACGTATGGAAAGCGAGAGAATGACTAAGAGGGTGTACGAGAGCGAGGTGGAGGGACAGAGGGGGAGAGGTAGACCGAATATGAGGTGGAAGGATGGAGTGAGGAACTACATGAACGAAGGCGGTGCTGGTTGGGGGGAGGGGCGTCGACTGACTGGGGACAGAGGTGCATGGGGGCGGTTCGTTCGTGGCCACCCCTTCGGGGATCGCGGCGTCAGGCAATAGATAGATAGATATATATATTATATATCCTTCCAGTCTATTGAGATCAAAGACGAGTTGTGCATTTCCTTTCTGGACTATTCACATTTACTTCAAGACTTATGTCATCTGGACTAAGCATGGAACACATGGAGAGAAAGAGAGAGAGAGAGGAGCGGTGAGTTAAGAGATGATAATGATGGCTAGAGAAGGAAGAAGCAAGCCAACAAATCACTTCGCTTTTTTTTAATAGCGTAACAAGACTGGTGATGGAGTGTACCGGGGCAGATGTATACCATACCTGTACATGTTACCTGGACTCTCAGTAGCCAGAGGTTATATGAATTATTTTGTGAAATTGTGATTTTCAAGTACTTTGATTTGATGTTGTATTTTATATATATAATATGTTGTAAATAATAAGTAACGTTCCATTTTGCTATGGTAGGCAGCTTGTTTATTACACAATATTTTATGGTGTAATATATGGTGTAATATAATTTATGTAATATATGGTGTAATATGGTGTAATATAAGGTGTAATATATGGTGTAATATGGTGTAATATATGGTGTAATATAAGGTGTAATATATGGTGTAATATGGTGTAATATAAGGTGTAATATATGGTGTAATATGGTGTAATATATGGTGTAATATATGGTGTAATATGGTGTAATATATGGTGTAATATATGGTGTAATATGGTGTAATATATGGTGTAATATGGTGTAATATAAGGTGTAATATATGGTGTAATATATGGTGTAATATGGTGTAATATATGGTGTAATATGGTGTAATATAAGGTGTAATATATGGTGTAATATATGGAGTAATATAAGGTGTAATATATGGTGTAATATAAGGTGTAATATATGGTGTAATATGGTGTAATATATGGTGTAATATAAGGTGTAATATATGGTGTAATATGGTGTAATATGGTGTAATATATGGTGTAATATATGGTGTAATATGGTGTAATATATGGTGTAATATATGGTGTAATATGGTGTAATATATGGTGTAATATGGTGTAATATAAGGTGTAATATATGGTGTAATATATGGAGTAATATGGTGTAATATATGGTGTAATATATGGTGTAATATGGTGTAATATAAGGTGTCTAAAAATATGTGTGTGATAACCCGGATTCCAGTCCTGTGTGGATCACATATATGCTTTCATTAATTTCATTGGAGGTGTTTGGTGTTGTGGTGAAATTAATAAAACAATAGATTATCAGTAGGTTCAGGGATATTTCATAGCGAGGCCGGTTTATATGATCTGTGCCCCATGAATATTCTTTCCTCTCACTTACAAATTAGGCTACCATGGATAGTGCGGTGGGAATATGATCATGATTAGATTAATATCCAGTATTCGAGAATGGATAATAAGTCGTAGGCGTGTGCATAAACCTTTAACTGTGTTGGTGGTGTAATGGTTAAGGTGTCTAAAAATCTGTGTGTGATAACCCGGGTTCGAATCCTGGTGGATCACATATATGCTATCATTAATTTCATTGGAGGTGTTTGGTGTTGTGGTGAAATTAATAAAAAAATCGATCATGTATTAACATTCGCATATATATATATATATATATATATATATATATATATATATATATATATTTCATGTTACTTGGTTGGAAAAGGTACAGTAATTTAGTTAAACTAAACCTAATCTATAATACCCACTACAAATCGAAGACTTCCTCCAATGAAAGATGATATCATATAATATATGAATAATTGAAATATTTTTATTTCACGAATTCTCTAGGGATTTACTATAATCCCTGTCTACACAGATTTCCTGTAACATACTGTATTCAACAACCTTAGTAGAGTTTCTTCTCTCTCTCTCTCTCTCTCTCTCTCTCTCTCTCTCTCTCTCTCTCTCTCTCCATACAATGCTGGCTCGCTATCGCTCGCCAGGAAGAAATAGACACCTGAATGGGGATAAACGTCTTAAAACAGTTGGCTGAATGGGGCCGAATGAATACAAGCCAGAGAGAGAAGGAGAGAAAGAGAACAAAAGCAGGTGACCCCCCTGAATAGTACAGGTATATCATAACGTATTTGAAGGTTGAAAGACACTTTAGGAATCAAAGGGGCAAAAGCTATTTCAATTAGACTCCCTTAGATCCTTCCTAAACCAAATAATATCGCCTAATAATAGCCAGAGAATTTACAAATGGGTATACACATATTGGAAACGTAATACACTCTGACCCCACTACCTAGATATTGGTGCAGTAAACAGAAACTAGAACTAAACATTTAATTGTGCTAGATTAGATTCCAGGTTAATGTGTTAAGTGTTTCTTTAATAATGTGTGAGTTGTCATGCCATAAATCGCAATTTGAGATATGTTAGTAGGTCAACAAAAGCAAAAAAGTCGATAAGCCCAAAATAGAGTACTTGTTATGAAGCAGCAGGAGATAAGCTGAACAAGGAGCCTGCTTATAGGTGTTTATATGTGTTCAATATCTTGGCTATTGAAGGATGATTGGTACGGTCGTGATTCTATTTTATCACTGCTTGTCTGCCAATTCAGGTTGCAGGTAAATTAAATTAGGAACGTGAGACCTCCCTCATCTTTAGTATATCATTATATGACTATTTTCAACAATGAATACATGATCACAATAACAAAATAATTAATTATATTCTACATTTATGCATAGTTACGAAATCTCGAAGGTTTGTTACATATGAATGCGGCAACGCCGGCAAAGGTTATGGATTCCAAAATGTTTTTATTTCTCAACAGAGCAACCTCAATCGAAACTTTGCCAGTGTCAACGTGGTCGTGCAGCGTTCTATGGATATTTATATATTTCTGCACATAATTTTTTTAGAATAGAAAATCCATAATTACATCAACATTTCGTTTATGAAATGCATTGTATCGACGAGATTTCGATTGCATGAGTACAGATCCGGCTCAGTCTATCTCTTAGTTTATGAATATTCTGAATTAATTTTTAGTAATTGCAGTACTAAATCCGTGCCATAAAATGTAATATTTCTTCGAAATTAATATTCTTGTGGAGTTTAAAATACGAAATATCAAGAAATCAGCGTAGTCATTTTCTTGTTTTGTCTTTGATGGTATAAGGCTATAATTCGTATGCGTGATTCAATTAGTGTGAACAAATATATACTGTATGTGACTACTAGCTACATGACTTTTTTTTTTTTTTTTTTTTTTCTTTTTTTTTTTTTTTTGCTAAAAGTGACATTAATATATTATTGTCCATATGAACGATACATAAGATTCATTTGATCTAACTCAATACTTGTTGTGTTAATGGTATTTGCTTGTATAGGCACCACTTACTAATCAGATCACCGCGTATATTTTGGACAGTCTATCCTAAAGGCACAACCCATTTTGTACATACAGAAGCCTGAAGAACGTAGTGATTGAGGTGAGGGAGAAAATGGGATTAATTTCGGTGTAGGGAGAGCAAATTCAAACAAAGGGGACCGCCTTTATCTGGCCTCTTTATCTTAATTAGGAGACTCTCACCTTTTGCTGATTTTCACTTTAGCCGATTTATCTTTGTTTACTTGGGCTCACTCTCAGTCTCACACACACACACACACACACACTCTCTCACACTTTCTCTCTCTCTTCTTTCTCTCTCTCTTCTTTCTCTCTCTCTCTCTCTCTCTCTCTCTCTCTCTCTCTCTCTCTCTCTCTCTCTCTCTCTCTCTCTCACTCTCGTATCTGCTTCAGTATTTAAGGGGAGGTTATTTATTTTTATTTTGTGTTCATTATTATATATTTTCTTTTAGTTTGCTCCTTAGACCTCTAACGAGCATACAAAACACCCCCAAGACCTGCCTTTATGATAAAATAATACATTTTCGGTAGAAGAATGTCCCAACCGAAAGCCGCATCCTAAAGGAAATACAGGTTCGCTATCGGTTGCCAGGGCATGAAAGATCTTGATATTGACAAGGAAATGAGTTGGAAGGTCTTAAGATCGCCAAATTATAGGGCGAACGTTTTAAAATGTCATAATTAATGAGGTTAAACATGAGGGAGAAGGGGGTCCCGAAAAACAAGTACCTTCCCTTAAACTAATATAGCCTACGTTAAGGATATCTTAACTATATTTGTGTTGGAGGTAACCATTAAAGGTTAAAGCAATTATTAATTAGTACATATATAATTATATATATATATATATAATAATATAATCATATATATATATATATATATATATGTATATATATATATATATATATATATATATATATATATATATATATATATATATATATATATATATATATATATATATATATGTATATACAGTATATATATATACAATATATATACAGTATATATACTGTATATATATATATATATATACCGTATATATATATAATATATATATATATATATATATATATATATATATATATATATATATATATTGTATATATATACTGTATATATATATATTCTGTAATAGACCACAGTAGATCTGGATTGGACACGAAAATGGAACTTTGCAGTAAGGGACCCTAAATCGGGGAACAAACCCCCAAGTTCGAACCTCGAAACAGCGAAAATGTGATATTTTCGCGGTTTCGAGGTTCGAACTTGGGGGTTCATTCTCCGATTTAGGGTCCCTTACTGCAAAGTTCCATCCATAGAGTACAGAAGGATAGAGCTAAAAGCGTGACGTCACACGGTTATTTTGCCGCGCGTCCTAGGGATTTGGTGGCAGCACTGTTGTAGGGCATACAACCAAAACACCTCAATCATTTTTCCTTATTAGATACTCTATGTTATCTGTGCGCTTGGCTTGTCTGCAGTGTTACCAAAGTTAAGGGAAATTCCGCAAAATGAGGGGCAATAGATTAAAGAGGGAACATCTTTAACCCTCAAACAGCGGCTGACGACTTAAGTAACATTAGAGAACCTAGGCCCAAAGAGCGGCTGACAACTTAAGTAGCAAGGGATGTTGCGCACATTATCGGCATTATGAGAGAGTCCACGGGGTGGGAGGAGCGCAGGCGGGCTCTGACCGTTCAGCGTGGATCTAGTCCCGCCACTGATATCACCACAACATGTATACATATCCCTCGTCTCGCTATATAGGGTAAAATCTCGGGATATTACCGTATGTTAGGGTTTTTGTACTCGCGTTGCAACATCATTGCAAGCGAACCCGTTGTCGCACTTTCACGGATGCATAATTGTATTACGCTCTGGCTCTTGTTTATGCATGAAAAAGAGCATGGAATGATGCTCGTTTAGGGTAAATCTGCCCGCCACACAGGTCGTAAAAGTTACAAACATCCCCGTTGGACAGGGGTTAAGAGTGCTTTAATGTTGGTAAAAATACTTGTAAATTATTTAAAATAAATTAGATATATAAAAACAAGAGGAAAATATTAGGAATACATATACAATATAAAATACTTATTTATGATGTAAGCTGTATGATTACAAGCAACACAACAATATTAAAATATAATTTTGAATATATATTATTAGTTACATGTTATGTAGATGTTAATTTATAAAGTTGCACTAAAACAAGACATTTCACGAAATACGTTTATAGGTTATACATATGACACCTAGGGATATTTTGGCCCAGCATGTTTGACGTTGGCAACTCCCCACTCTCACAACAACAATGGGTGTAGTAGAGAAGTGGCTGTGAACCTCCTCAAAATGACGACAAATTCACGATCATCTGGTCTTTACAGTAGCCTCTACTTATGTCTATTTAACTCTGTCATGTCTATAGAATCTATGGATAGCGTAGAATTGATTATTAATAGCGTTATTAGTACAAGGTAGGGATAATTACGAATTAATGGGGACCCTCCCATTTTCCTTTGCGACCGTGCTGCCATCTCTCTTACATTTAGGACGAGGGTTCGTTGTTTCAATGTATCATTAAAGCCAGCTGATATGTTTTGGCACAAGTACAGTACGATACATTTTGGTACCTGTTCACTCATTAATTTCATTATAATTTATAAATACGTTTATAATTAGTTATAAATAATATTGTATAAATATACGTAACTATATTATGTTTAGTTACTACTAATGCAAGTACCAACATTATATTATACAAAATAAATGATCGTAATATCATGGTCTTTATTCTATTACTGAGCAGAACTACTTGTATTCATCCGCTATTTTGACAAGAGTCAAACTGCTCAGACTGACGGGCAGTTGTGCTTATACTTCCGTAGTGTGAAGACATACATACTCTACTTATAATATCGAAGTGAACAGACATACATAGTTCCTATCGATTTTCGTAATATCAACGATAATTACTTTAAGAAAACTAGTGTACTATAACTTAATAGTGAATTTAATAAACATTAATAATATTAAACTCGATCGACCCTACAACGCTCTACCATAATGGTCGATGGCAACAATTATATGTTCGCTGCCTAAGTATGATTACTTAGTACCGCTGGTCAGTAGGTGGTATATAATTATAGCTTAGTGTAGGCGTTACGCGGCATCATCACCACAAAATATCCCGTAAGTTATTCAGATAATTTATTAGATATGATATAACGTACCTTAATATTTCAATTACCTGAGACAATTATAACGTTATCACTGATCCTACATTAATAGTTAATTTACTTTATTACAGTGGGGAGTCCTTCCGTTTCCCAAGTAAGTGATAAACATCTGCTAATTGTGAGTATCAAATATAATTACAGTATATTCTGCCCAAAGATTACTTGGTATGAAAATCTATTCGTGAAGGACGACTAGGGCAGTCGGGATTGGAATTTCGTAACATCCTCATTTATCTCTTTACTTCCATCAATTTAACTTTTGCTCTATATATCCATTTATTTCTTGTTCCTTGACTCTTATGCTTACTCCACTTACCCTACATTGTACAAGCACTTAGTATAATTCCTACTTCCTTATGTTTTTCATTATTATAGAAAAATATATAACTTTATTTAATATAATAGTCACAATACATTACTTAAATCAATTATATTACTGATTGAATATACAGGAGGGTAACTAAAGGTAACTTATAGTATTGCATGTGCATATTCTTAGCGTCTTTCTTGCATATGTTGGTGCTTGATTACCCATCCATTCTATCGCCATATCTGTGTTTTATAAATATATTTATGTTTATATATAAATTTTTGCCCTTTCATGACGTCTGCCAGATTTTTAGTAATTAGATTTTTGGCATTCGATTTCGTTGACTTTTACTCATGTTTAAAGTGCATAACTCTCGATATTTCAATGTATTTTTGTTTTCGTATTTTTTCTTGAGTTACTCTTCCCCCTTTCATCCTGCCTATCCCTTCATCTCCTTGTCAGTTTTCATTATCCTCTCTCTCTCTCTCTCTCTCTCTCTCTCTCTCTCTGTCTCTCTCTCTGTCTCTCTCTCTGTCTCTCTCTCTGTCTCTCTCTCTGTCTCTCTCTCTCTCTCTCTCTCTGTCTCTCTCTCTGTCTCTCTCTCTGTCTCTCTCTCTGTCTCTCTCTCTGTCTCTCTCTCTGTCTCTCTCTCTGTCTCTCTCTCTGTCTCTCTCTCTGTCTCTCTCTGTCTCTCTCTCTCTCTCTGTCTCTCTCTCTGTCTCTCTCTCTGTCTCTCTCTCTGTCTCTCTCTCTGTCTCTCTCTCTGTCTCTCTCTCTCTGTCTCTCTCTGTCTCTCTCTCTGTCTCTCTCTCTGTCTCTCTCTCTGTCTCTCTCTCTGTCTCTCTCTCTGTCTCTCTCTCTGTCTCTCTCTCTGTCTCTCTCTCTGTCTCTCTCTCTGTCTCTCTCTCTGTCTCTCTCTCTGTCTCTCTCTCTCTGTCTCTCTCTCTGTCTCTCTCTCTGTCTCTCTCTCTCTGTCTCTCTCTCTCTCTCTCTCTCTCTCTCTCTCTCTCTCTCTCTCTCTCTCTCTCTCTCTCTCTCTCTCCATTAACAATGACAACAATAGTATCACCTTCACCATCACTTCCAAAACCATTTATAATAATTCTATACCATTACCAATCACATTTCATCCACAAAAATTCCCAGCACTGTGTCGGCACCACTACCAACATTAATAATAGTTATAATAATAATATAAATTTAATAATTAAATTAATAATAATTATAAAAATAATAATAACAATAATAATATTAATAATTATAATAATAATAATGCAAAAGTTATACTTAACCTCATACTTCCTCCCGAATCCCCTGTAACTCTTTCCTTCATACACTCACCTGGGGAAGAAAATAATCGTAATTAGCAACACATATATAACAGTTATTTAAATACTTATATTCTAACATGTCAAAAGTTAAACACCATATTCTGCAGTATATTACACACATATGGTATATAATAAATCACATAGGCTACACACACTAGTTCAACAGAAGACAAACATCAGGTGAACGCCTCTAATTACAGTAAACAAATTTCAAACAATAACATTTAACACAAATACACACAATACGGTCAAGTATAATATTCGATAATAACATTCTCCATTGGATGAGCAGTACAGTACTCCAAAAGAGTACGGTATACATTTTCCGTAGTGCATTGGTTATTACGATACCCCCCCCCCCCCCTCTCTCTCTCTCCCTCTCTTTGTTAATGGGTTTGATAATATGAATTGTATGCAAATATTAAGGCGTACTATGAATACAACACGCAACCATGACTGGAAGTAAAAAAATAGAAAATTCAGCACTAGTACTAGGGGAAACTTAAAAACAAAACAAAATATGTTCTACCTTGAACAAACTTTCTCAGAAATTGTAATAGTTATTCAATACATCAGTTCAAGAAGAGAGTAGATAGTATATTACATATTCTGCAATAAGTGTAGTGCACTACACAGTTTCCCTCTTTCTACATCGAGTATCTCCCCACAATGGGCTGCAAAGTCTTCTAGATAGTAACTATTTCTTGTAACTCTCTCTCTCTCTCTCACACACACACACACACACACACACACACACACACACACACACACACACATAATATATGTACTTTTTTCCATTGTTTACACTTTACATTGATATATATTCTTATTTGTTCATAATTTGTTACATTATGATATAAAATATCTGTCCTTTATTATACTCGTTCTCCTTGACTGGTGTATAAGATCAGTTCAAATTTTACCGACAGGACTTGAATATTACGACACAGAGTACAATCACATCGCTCGGGATTTCTCACCAGGTGGGGTGAGAAATCCCGAGCGATGTGATTGTACTCTGTGTCGTAATATTCAAGTCCTGTCAGTAAAATTTGAACTGATCTCAGTTAGAAGCTGGAAATACAAAATGATGCGGAGAGGAAGTTATTTGAACAAAAATGTTTATATAAATATAATTAATTACCACGATTAACTGTCAAATTATGTTAACTCTAAGTAAATTTTGTGTATTATATATAACAATAATAATGATTATTAAAATTGGTTTATTGTTCGCTTGCAGCCCTGAGACTGAAAATCCACAGAGTTATACAGTACAATGCATATTAACTACGAGGTCACATCCGAACTTTGGCAACCATCAGGTACCAGAGTTCCAACCATAGTACATACGTAGATGTAATATTGAAGCAAAGAGAGTGTGCGTGTGTGTGTGTGTGTATGAGTGTGCGTGTGTGTGAGAGAGAGGGAGTATTTCTGTTCCTGGTGCGTCTGTTTGTGTCAGTATTTGTTCTTTTAGTTGTGCATGTATGGCTGTGTCTGTCTCTTATGTATTAGTTATATTTGTATTTTTGCATACTCAAATATGAGTACATTATTGAATACTACGTAATTGAAATAGATGAAAAAATATATAAAATACATATATACTGTATATATATATATATATATATATATATATATAGAGAGAGAGAGACAGATATATATAATGTATTGTATATAGTACATGTTCCAGTAATAAAGCCTAGTGTGCAAGCCATAACAATAATGACAGTGAGCTATATCAAAAATATTTATATGGCTCATACGATTATGTGTGTGTGTGTGTGTGTGTGTGTGCTTAAAGCATTTTGTACAACTAATTGTTGGTTTATTGTTCAATTGTAGCTTTGAGGCTCTTAATCACTGAGTTTCTCTTAACCCAAATACAGTACAATGTGTATTCTACCTTAACTAGGTCACATGCGACCTTTGACCCGTGAGGTACTGATGTTTCGATTACAGTACATACGTAGATACACATTGTATTGCGGAAACTACGTGTAGGCTAACATTAGCTAATAGCAACTTGGCTAGGGAGGGACCACAATACAATCTCTCTCTGTCGGGATGGCTGAACAAAAATATCGTATTCTGGGGGATTCAAACCCAGACATACCTTCGACTGGGAGGTCAACGTATGGCACCTTAGTGCACTTGACCATTCTGGCCCTGGTGTATGTGTATGTGTGTGTATTGATGTGCGCGCGTGTGTGCGTTGAAGTGGCATGTAGGGAGACAGATGAACCAGCTGTGTAAATATATGAGGTACTCAAGACAGAAAGTGAGAGAGTTACAAGAAATAGTTAGTATCACAAATACCTTGCGGTCAACTCCTGGGATGAACTTGAAGTGGTAAGAAAAAGACTGTGTAGTGCATTCCACTCATTGCAGAGCGTTCGAAAACTATCTACTCTCTTCTTGAACAGTTTTTGTGAAGAACTATCTACAACTTCTATCCAAGTTTGATCCAGGTAGAACAGATCTTAAATGTTAAAAAGTTTCGAATAATACTAGTGCTGATCCTTATTAATTATAAATTCCAGCCATGGTTGCATGTTGTATTCATATTAAGGAGGCTAAATATTTTGCTATAATCCTCATTGTAAAACCCATTAAATATTTTAAAAACTTCAATCAGTCTGCATGTTTCCAACTCAAAGAGATCAAGAGGTCTCAACTGGTTTTCATAGCTAAGCCTTGGATAAGCTTCTTAGTCCTAGCTTGTACTCTTTCTAGTCGCTCTGTATCTTTCCAAAATGCTGGAGATCAGAATTGAATAGCATCTTTCAGGATATGTATATAGCTTGAAATACCCATTAATTATTCCTATGACCTGAGAATCTCCAATAATAATTTGTTTCGTCACTTTGTCGCTAACAAGACAAAACCTATTTGATGAGTTTACTTTGGTTCCTTTGCTGTTTGAATAACGCATAGTAGCCATAGGATTTCGCTGCGTACCTTGCACTTGACTGTCCTTTTTACCTTTTCTTTTGTTTGGACTTAGAGAAGTCAAGCTCCTTTTCTGCACTTTTTAAAGGGCTGAGACTATTTGAGGTTTTAACTTCATATTTATATTTCCAAGCATAGTGAGGGTCACTAGTAATAGCTGTGGACAGGAATCATAGCCTCTTCTGTAGTTGCTGATTAAATTGTTGCCTCCTTGACTGGCATTACTACCTACCTATGTTCACCTATGTGGAGTTCGCCACTCTTGCTAGTGGCACCGAAGAGCGCACTGCCCTTCGTTGTTGTTTGAGAATTGGTGCAGCAGACTATTCGAAGAGGTGGAGCGCACCCTTGTGAAGATGGGCTCGTCTGGCACTTTTTGTAGTTCGACATCAAGAGCTGTCTAACGAGACACCTCCTGTCTCTCACTCGCCGCGGGAGTTTGTTGAAGAGACGTGCTCCTCTATGTGATAACCAGCCCTCTCGCAGAGAGCCCATAGCCCCCGATTTATCACCTTGGGGATATCGCATTCCCAGCCTCTCCTATCATTGAATTTCATTGCTATTGGTGTATGTAGATTTGGTACAAAACCCTCTGCGATTTTCCACGTATATATTATTAAGTATCGTTCCCTTCTACGTTCCAACGAATACAGTTTTAGTGATTTTAAGTGATTCCAATAGTGTAACTGTTTTACTGAGTTTATGTGTGAGGTGAAGTTCCTTTGTACACTTTCTAAGTCATTAATTTCACCTAATTTGTATGGGCATGTTACTTCGTTACAGTATTCTATCTGCGGTAGCACCAGGGATTTGAAGAGTGTTATCATAGGCAATTCACCGCGAGTTTTAAAGTTCGTTGAATCCAACCTGTTAGCCGTTTCGCAGCTGCAACTTTGACCTGGTTATGTTCTTTGAATCCCATATTTTCAGACATTATCACCCCAAGGTCTTTCACATTGTCTTTACGTTCTATTATGTGATTGGATTCTGTTATGTAACTTGTGCTCTCTTTAACGAAATCCTTATCTCCGTATCGTATTAATTGAAATTTGTCTTCATTAAACTGCATGTTATTTTCCCTGGTCCACTGGAACACCTTATTTATGTCCTCTTTCAGACGGCCCGTGTCTTCCTGTGTCTTTACTATCATACTCAGTTTCGTGTCATCCGCAAAGGAGGATACTGTACTGTGTCTTGTGTTGGCATCTTGATATAGAATGAGGAAAAGAAGGGGCGCTAGTACTGTTCCTTGGGGAACTGAGCTTTTGACGTCTGAAGGCTCAGATGTTACTTGGCTTACTGCTACTGATTGTTTTCGGTTCACAAGGAAGTTGTATATCCACCTTCCGATTTTACCTGTTATCCCTTTTGCTTTAAGTTTGTGTGCAATAATACCGTGATCACATTTATCAAAAGCCTTAGCAAAATCGGTGTAGATGACGTCCACGTTTTTCTTTTCTTCTAGGGATTTAAGAATTATGTCGTAATGTTCCAATAGTTGCGAGAGACATTTTTTTCCATAAATGTTGAGATTTTGCCTCGCAGGACTCGCTCGAAAATTTTAATGATGTGGGAAGTCAGAGCTACTGGGCGATAGTTTGTTGGTAGTGCTTTACTCCCTCCTTTATGCAAAGGGGCAATTATTAAACTAAACGATATTTCTCCAGTGTCTAGACTCCTTCTCCACATATAGCCAGGGGTTTTGAGAGGTTTTTCTTACATTTCTTTATTAGGCTTGAACTCCACGAGTCCGGGCCTGGTGCCGAGTGGGATGGCATGTTGGCGATGGCTTCTGTTATATCGTTTGGTCCGAAATTAATGTCCAGAATCTGGGGGGTTTCCGTGGGGGGATTATTCATGAAGAATGCATTTTGGTCTCTGATTGCTTTTGTTTCGTCAGGCTTACTGAAGGCTTTTTCATACTGTAGACGTAATAGTTCACTCATTTCCTTGTTGTCCCCTGTCCATTGCATATCCCTACCTGCTTGTCCTGTACTGATGCTTGAAGGCCCAGCTGCCACTCGCACATTATTTTCACCTCTAAGACTATGTATTTCCTTCTTCTACTTTTCTATTATTTACTTATTAACTTAATTTAACTTATTTACTTATTTACTTAAGAAACTTCGTTCCTCAAGATTGTATTCTCAGAGTCTCTTTACTTTCACTGTTCCTTAATCTCTTCTCCCTTGTCCATGAGCTTTCCTTCTATCACACATACACACACACACACACACAAGTAAAATTAAAAAATTAAATGTATCCGGGTGGATGTTGGTATATACAGTAACCTTCTTCAAAGTCTATACACCATTATAGCTTCTTGTATTTAGCGCAAGTTGCTTTAAGTTTTACAGTACCAGTGGCTGAGATGGATTTATATTTGTTCTCACAATATAAGTTCTTTGCAAAGGCTTATTACTTCAAAGAAAACTAATAACCAATACAATGGTGGTGAATTACACCCTCGCCGTCCGCATCCGCTTATCTCTCAATGGGGTTCATTGTGTTGTAGATTCTGACTTCATTAAGCCTGTCACACTAAATCAAAGTTATTCACAAGGTCAGACAGTTGCAAATTGCTGCAGCTCCAAAATGAGCAGCACTTGTTTCCTAAAGACACCGATTTCTCGAAAGGAATGACAGTAATAGTCTGAATCCTTGCTAAGTGATACTATCCACCTTCAAACGGCCATACTCTAGAAATCTTATGATCAAGGCATATCACATTTATTATAGTAGAGAAACCCAGGTATTTTAGTTGACCTGGCAACGAACAAGGCAGGAAAACTCTCTCACCTAAGAGCAATCTAGCCAGATTCTCCAAAGAACGGTCACAGGGGCTTGTCAAGCATTACACAAAAGTGGGCTTATCGGGGCACAGCAGCCGCACTCCATTAATGAGTCCTCAATACTTGGAATTCTTCCAATAGCAGCCTCTCACAACCTATGCATGTTAAATGGCATTGTTTATAGAGGTGTCCAAAGTCTTTCATCTCACGCATGAGGTAGCAGTAGGGTCCTTCTTACTAAGTTAAGTGTGTTTGTATGTGTAAAGAATAGGGAAGAACTAAGACTATAAGAATAGTCGGAATAGATGTAGCTCGGATTCGCAATGACGCTACCCTACAAAAGACGGGCTATCCCAGTCTCTCCTACGAACAGAGCAAGAGCGAGAGAGAGAGAGAGAATATAAAATGTTCTGGTCACAATACAAATAGGAGACATTGAAGATATGAGGATAAATAAGTAGTAACAATATTTTTAGATTGCTATGAACGAACACGCTTTCTTGCATTTGGTGTCACCCGGATTGCAAAAAATAAAAAAGCATGTTGCAGCGAAAAAGGAAAGTGGTATATATTACATGAGTGACTTGTGTCCCTCTCTGTTGCAAATAAATTAAAGGAAGAAGTTGCAGAAAGAAGCTGCCTTGGAGTGAGTTGTGTTGCAATATCCCTCTTTCAGGAAAAACATATATTTTTGTTTAAGGGAATATACTGTAGGTATGAAGTGGAATTAGAAAAATATAAGATGCGTTGCATTCGAATGGGTGAATTTTTATCAAACTTTAAGTCAGAAACTTCAAAAGAGGTTATCGGAGACTACATTCAGACACTTCAAATAGGTTCCCCGAGACAAAAGTGCGATCCTTTGCTTTGATATCGAAAACTAAGCTTAAACCTGAATACTTGAAGCAGTTGACTTCTTATGCAACTTTATTTCAGCAACTGCCAGACCAAATTTGCCGGAGAGAGTTGCAGGAAAATGTACTTGTGTGATACCGGCCTAGTAATTCAGGTTGCAGGAAGGAAGTGCATGTGTTGCGAGGGTGAGTTATTTGAGTTGCAGGAGAGAGCTTGCAATAGTTACGGGTTGCTTTCTCTCTCTCTCTCTCTTTCTCTCTCTCCTCCGTTCGCTTTCAGTCTGTCACTCAAATTAGGATTGAACTATGCTGCATGTGGTGTTGCCTTGAATGATTGTATTGTGCTGCCAGGAATGATTGTATTGTGTTGCCTGGATTGTATTGTGTTGCCAAGAATGATTGTATTGTGTTGCCTGGAATGATTGTATTGTGTTGCCAGGAATGGTTGTATTGTGTTGCCAGGAATGGTTGTATTGTGTTGCCAGGAATGGTTGTATTGTGTTGCCAGGAGTGATTGTATTGTGTTGCCAGGAATGGTTGTATTGTGTTGCCAGGAATGGTTGTATTGTGTTGCCAGGAGTGATTGTATTGTGTTGCCAGGAATGGTTGTATTGTGTTGCCAGGAATGATTGTATTGTGTTGCCTGGAATTATTGTATTGTGTTGCCTGGAATGAATGTATTGTGTTGCCTGGAATGAATGTATTGTGTTGCCAGGAATGGTTGAATTGTGGTGCCTGGAGTGATTGTATTGTGTTGCCAGTAATGGTTGTATTGTGTTGCCTGGAGTGATTGTATTGTGTTGCCAGGAATGGTTGTATTGTGTTGCCTGGAATGATTGTATTGTGTTGCCAGGAATGGTTGTATTGTGTTGCCTGGAGTGATTGTATTGTGTTGCCAGGAATGGTTGTATTGTGTTGCCTGGAATGATTGTATTGTGTTGCCAGGAATGATTGTATTGTGTTACCTGGAATTATTGTATTGTGTTGCCAGGAGTGATTGTATTGTGTTGCCAGGAATGGTTGTATTGTGTTGCCAGGAATGGTTGTATTATGTTGCCAGGAGTGATTGTATTGTGTTGCCAGGAATGGTTGTATTGTGTTGCCAGGAATGGTTGTATTGTGTTGCCTGGAATGATTGTATTGTGTTGCCAGGAATGGTTGTATTGTGTTGCCTGGAGTGATTGTATTGTGTTGCCAGGAATGGTTGTATTGTGTTGCCTGGAATGATTGTATTGTGTTGCCAGGAATGATTGTATTGTGTTACCTGGAATTATTGTATTGTGTTGCCAGGAGTGATTGTATTGTGTTGCCAGGAATGGTTGTATTGTGTTGCCAGGAATGGTTGTATTATGTTGCCAGGAGTGATTGTATTGTGTTGCCAGGAATGGTTGTATTGTGTTGCCAGGAATGGTTGTATTGTTGCCAGGAATGGTTATATTGTGTTGCCAGGAATGGTTGTATTGTGTTGCCAGGAATGGTTGTATTGTGTTGCCAGGAATGGTTGTATTGTGTTGCCAGGAATGGTTGTATTGTGTTGCCAGGAATGGTTATATTGTGTTGCCAGAAATGGTTGTATTGTGTTGCCAGGAATGGTTATATTGTGTTGCCAGGAATGGTTATATTGTGTTGCCAGGAATGGTTGTATTGTGTTGCCAGGAGTGATTGTATTGTGTTGCCAGGAATGGTTGTATTGTGTTGCCAGGAATGATTGTATTGTGTTGCCAGGAATGGTTGTATTGTGTTGCCAGGAATGGTTGTATTGTGTTGCCAGGAATGGTTATATTGTGTTGCCAGGAATGGTTGTATTGTGTTGCCAGGAATGGTTATATTGTGTTGCCAGGAATGATTGTATTGTGTTGCCAGGAATGGTTGTATTGTTGCCAGGAATGGTTATATTGTGTTGCCAGGAATGATTGTATTGTGTTGCCAGAAATGGTTGTAATGAGTTGACATTCCTCCTAATAATTTCACTACACTAAACAAGCATTCCACACTTCTTTCCAATATACCAACAAACAAATGTTGAAGATGATCACCAATCGCCTTCAATTTGGCTCTGTCACCCTTTCAACTTTGGGGGATGCCTTTCGTTCCCCTCATAAACAAAGAAAAACATATATATATATATATATATATATATATATATATATATATATATATATATATATATATATATATATATATAGTGTATATATATATATATAGGCCTATAATCAGGCAGTATGTTTTCATTGAGGCAATTTTTTTTAAAGACCAAGGCATATAATTTTATATTGTTCACTGTTTACTTATATTTTTCAAAATTCCTCACAGTTGTTTAATTCCATCACTCAAATGATATATTAGATTTCAAAAGTTCATGATTATTTATTTCTATTAGGTGTTAAATAATATTTAAACTTTCATATTATTTGTAATTTTATTTCTATTTTATTCACTAGACGTTTAGTTTTCTAATGCACATCTTCAGTAGACTTGAATCTGTAATATTTAATAAATAATATAAATTAATAAATGTTTCTTCCAAATAAGAACTACAATAGTTTAATTGGTTTTAAAAGAACAAGAGAGTGTTCTCAGCATTAAAACAAAATATAAAAATATCACTTATGTATATTGAATTTCGACGTAAATACAAAACCTTTTATTTAATCTAAAGCACACTAGTGGTATAAGACTGGGTCGGAGCTAACAATATAAGCTTTCACAAGTCCCCAAAAGACTGCAGTGTTCATTATCCGGACTTGCGATATGGTTGGTAGTTCGAGTGTGACCGATTTTGTTTTTGTTTTTTGTTTTTTAATTGGGAAGGCATGTGTCTGCTGTCTTAGATTGTATGGGCGGCTCTCTGTGCGAGTGTGCGTGCGTGTGGTTGTTGAGAGTGTTCATTGTCTCAGTATGTCGTTGCATAAGTGTTGTTCGTATATTTTGGTTAGAAAGAGTCGGTTCTCGATCTAGGCCTGTGGTTAGGCTGGTTAGTGTCTGTTTTTTGTCTCTGATTAGTAAGGCTTCTGTTATTTGGGGTAGTGTAGTGTCCTGGCAATACTTTAAAGTCTTTGTGTTCTCTTTTAATTATTTTCTTTTGAGAGTACATTTGTGTTGTTATTTAATATGATCTTTGATTGAGCCACCTTGTAGGTGCATAGTGAGTCGTCTGCTTAGTGTTGTTGTTCTCATACTAATATAGCTCATGTTTCGAAGTTTACAACTTCGTTCGGGCAAGATAATTCATAAATAACATTGGCATGCTGTAGGTTGTTTTGATTTCGTATTAAGTGTCTCTGCTGGGCTGCGGTAGCGGTTGGACGTCCGTGGGAGTTGTCTGCCGCGTCGGTGGTTCAGCGGCCTCTCCCCACGGCTTCATCCCCTTCCACCATTCTACCCTGCTCTGCTGATCATCTGCCTCTACCGACTACACTCTTCGCATTCTTGCATCCTTGCTGTTTGGTGGTGGCCGTTGCTCCATGGACCTGTGACTCGTGGCTCTACACGGTCGAGGGATGCTGTATCGGTGGCCGGCTCTGGCATCGGCAAATCCTCGGTTTTCTTCGGGGTTCCCGTGTGTGGGCCCCGCTCCGTCGGTGCCAGGGCCGCCTTCAGCTTATGGGGTTGGTGTTGGGCCTTCCGTCCTCTATTCTTCACTTCTCCACGCGTCTTCTTCCTGCCGGGTGCCATCGTTCATCACTCCATATTCCCTTCCATCCTCAAGTCCTGGGAGTGTTGTTGCCCTTCTGCAGCCCCTCCTGGGTCCCTGACGTTTGAGCTTCCTTCTCGGGGGGCCACTGCGGTTTTGAACAATCCCTGTGAATACTTTCCACCTGGTTAGGGTGATATAAGCTTTATTGCTTCACTACCCTTTATCATCAATAAGAAGAAGAAGAAGTGTTGCATTTTTCTATTGACGTTCTTGTTCTTATAATAAATTATTAGATATACAGTATATATACTATCTTGTGGATTGTTATAGGATACATTTCGTGTTATCATGTCTCGCAAAACTCTTTCATCCGTTTTGCATGCGGGTGTCATTTGGTTACAGTAAAATATGTTACGAGTCTTTGAGTTGGGGTCTTGGTGTTGTTCAGGAGTAGGGTTACATTTATGTGAAAGGAATTTTTGAACTTCTGCGTCTACAATATTATTAGAGTATATATTGTTGATGACAATTTGTTTACATATGTTAATTTCATATATATATATATATATATATATATATATATATATATATATATATATATATATATATATATATATATATATATATATACTGTATATATTGTGCGTATGTGTGTGGATGTTAGTTCACTATATTTGTGAGAATACAATTGTATGGTAATATTATATAAATCTTCAATAGCTCAGGTTAACATCATATAAGATTGATATAATAATACCAGCAAAACTATGGAAATGTGCTTTTTAAATGGAGTTATAAGGTAGTGGCTTAGATGATAGTAGTGTATGTTGTTATTGGGTGATTGAAGTCTCTCATGTGTATGAAGATTTCTGTAAGATGACCTTATAGGAATTAAGCAGTCAAATCGTTTGGCATTTGACCTTGACCTTTGGAATATTCATTCGAAATTTGGTCCACATATTACCAATATACATAGCAACTATTATAGTCAAAATGTTGTTGTGTGACTAAAAACTTAAAATATTGACATAGTGGTTATTCAAAAAATAAAACTAATGTTGAATGACTATCACATTGACCAACTTGCATGTGCCAGTTAAATTTGGTAAAAATCCATTGAACGGTCTAGACTCTAGGAGGAGTTTCAGACAGACGGACGACTGACAACGGTAAAGTTAACTGATGATACATAGTATATGGGCGGGATCTGGTTCTGTAATATCCCTCTGCTTATACAGAACGGTAAACATTGATATGATTGTTTTGAACTATACATCTCATTCATATTAGGTAATTCTGAAGCTCTTTTATTTCGTCTCTTTACTACGAGAGGGTTTTCCATAATGTCACATATTGGTTGCCAGTATACTATAGAACTCTATGTAGATTTATGTTCTTGGTTACGATATGCATTTCCCAGGATGAAAAATATATTTTTACGTTGCCCTTATCACGCTCAAAATGCATCATCATACTGAAAGAGTTTATCAAAATATATCCTATCAACTTATTCTTCTGTATTCGGCCAGCGTAGCAACATTTCTATAAACCATTTTGATTCTCAAGGTTAGTAGTTGTCATTCAGTACGTTTAATACAAAATATATCATGCTAACTCATTTCAACAACTTTGTTTTTGTTTTAATATCTTCGTGTGCAACCATTTTAAAGGCAAAATGTTTCCCCAATACCATTAGGCGTGTTGCTCTTTCAATATATCGCTCAGTTGCACTTTATTCAGTCGCCCACCGTATTCAGGCTTGCATTTTATTCACCTCGGAGCTTTATTGAGTCATGCACGTTATTTGGCATAGTGTTATATTCAATCATTAAAGGTACCGGTATTCATATATGCATTATCTTATTCCTGCATTTTATTGAATACCGGATGTATATATTTTAGTTGATGTATTTTATTCACCTTGAAGTTATAATAAGTCATGCACTATATTTTGTATGGCACTTTATTCTGTCATAAATTTATTATTCATGCTCTGTATTTTTTGTGTATCTATGTGTATATATATATATATACTGTATAGGCAAACTCTTTCGTCTTTCTTTTTCCTCCAAGGGTGACCACTCTCAACCCTCCAACTATCGTCCAATTGTTCTCATTTCTTGCATCTCTAATATGTGTGAATTGATCCTAAATTCAAAATTTCTTAAATATTTGTCTTCCCATAATCTAGTTTCATACTGCAAATATGGTTTCCTTAACCCGAGAGAGACAAAAATCTTCATAAGAGGTTTGGTGGGTAAAGCCGAAGGTCCTCATAAGATCCAAGGCCTACAAAAAGCCTTTTAAAACACCCCAGTGGCACTCAAAACAAAGCAATATGTGATTAGGTGAGATAATTCCCCTCCATTACTTGCTACCATCCCTACATATTTGTCCCCCCCTTTCCCCCTTTTTCGGCCCTCCTCATTTATCACCTATTTTTCCTCTTATTCCCCGTTTTATTGGGTAATTTTCGTCGCAAACTTCCTTCCCTTGGTCTCTATAGCATGGGCGAGGCATCTAGAGATCCTTGCAACAGAGAGACTTCTACTTAGAACCATCAGTGTCACTCGAGAACTCGGGAGGAGAGGATATATACCGCCATGGCTCTCCCCTCATGAATGGACTGGTCGGCAATAATACGTCTTTTTCACCATCCAAATACTATTTCCACTTGTTCTATTGCTCTTAAATGTTATTATCTTCATATCAAACGTAAAATTGGCGCATATGAATAAGTAATAACGATATTTATGGTAAAATTACGATTTTCGTCAGGAATGAACCGAAATACCTCCGCATGGCGGGACGTTTCAACTACCATAGTCTAGCCTTTGCCGGGTTAAAGGACGCTCTAGTGGTAATCTCCTTTCTTATCTTATTTCTTTCCATCCTTCTTTCGGGACTTCGGCGAGACCTTTTCTATTGTGCTAGACATATCTAAAGCCTTTGATAGAGTCTGGCATAAATCTCTCCATTCTAAGCTTTCATCCTTCGATTTCTTTCCCTCTATCTGTGCCTTTATCTCCAATTTCTTTTTTGTGGACTGCTCCCTTCCTAAACCTATGAATTCCAGTGTTCCTCAGGTTCTGCCCCATCTCCAGTTATATTTATATTCTTCATTACTGATCTTCGTAACTGTACCTCTAGCCCTATCTACTCATATGTTGATGACTCTAGTTTACAGTATTCAATTAGCTTCTCACAGCGACCTTCAATGCAGTCAATTCAAAACTCATGTGATGAGGCCATAACACACCTATTTTCTGATACATCAACTATTTCCAATTGGGGCAGAGATAACTTTGTTGTTTTTAATGCTTCTAAAGCCCAATTGCTTCATCTTTCTACCTTTCACCATCTTCCACACGACTATCACTTACTCTTCAACAACATTCAGATTGACCCGAAGCAATGGGAAATATGTAGAAGGTGAGAATTCTCGGAATGAAAGCTAAAAGTGCAATGTATCAAGGGATAATTGTACCAACACTGATGTATGGGGCTGATACATTGGGTCTGAATATACAAGAGAAAAGAAGGTTGGATGTGATGGAGATGAGGTTGCTACCGGAGTGTGACATGTGTGGAGTGTAGTGTAGAGACAGATTGAGAAATGAAGAGGCATGTAGGAGAGTGAGACAACAGGAACCCCTATCGGTCAGAGTGGAAAGAAGTGTGCTATGCTGGTATTGATATATTAAACGAATGGGAGATGAAAGGCTTATCAAAGAGAACATATAAATCAGAAACAAGGGGAAATAGATTGAGAGGAAGAACTTGGAGAGATGGAGATACATACATTATTTTCCTCTGACCTTTTTTTAGAAGACTTGGTTCACTCTTGGGTTACAGAGTGGGACAGAGTAGGGGTAGGAATGTGTCGATAGGCGGGTGCCACCTACTCTCTGTAAGGGTAGAGATAAATTATACACTAAGCAAGCTCTGAAGATCACTGATTATTGTAATAGCGGTAGAAGAGAGAGAGAGAGAGAGAGATGCAACATTACATCGTGAACAGAGATTGTAGAGAATTAGTAAGATTCTCTGATCTATCAACTATTTTCCATTTAGGAAGAGATAACCTTGTTGCTTGCAATGCTTGCAAAATCCATTTCTCCATTTATCTACCCTTCATAATCTGCCACACGAGTATCCCTTACTCTTCAAAATTCAAATCAACCCTGCGTCATCTCACAATATTGTGAGTCTCTTTTCAATTAGGTTCCCTCAGCGACCTTCAATGCAGTCACTTCAAAGCTCATGTAATGAGGCCATAACACACCTATTTTCTTATCTATCTGCATTTCTTGGAAAGACCATATTACCAGTCTTTACGAAACAGCTTCCCAGAAGTTAGGTGTACTCAACCATCTCCGTGGGTTCTTTACTCCCACACAGCTTTTTGCTTTGTACAGGGGTGTTGTGCATCCAGGTATCAAGTATTGTTTTCATGTGTAGGGAGGTTTCACCCATACCACACTTCTTGGAAGGGTAGAGTCAAAAACATTTCATCTCATCAACTCCCCTCCTCTCTACAATATCTCTCTACACGCCGTAATGTTCCATCTCTCTCTCTAGTGCTGCTATTACAATAATCAGTGTTTTTCACACCTTTCTCAGTGTATACATTCTCCCTTGTGGAGAGTAGGTGGCACCCGCCTTTTAACACATCTTCACACCTATTCTGTCCAACTCTCTAACCCAAGAGACTCTAACGTACCTTGAAATTGGATGTCACTCTTTCAATGGAGGGGGACACTCTTTGCCTTGTATCTCCTTCTTACACATATTAATTTAAAAACTTCATCCACCTAAAGTCTACATGGCTTCCTGGAAGCTGCGTCTAATTTTAAATTTTGTTTTGCTAGATGTTAGTCCCTCACGTACTGCATTGAGAAGTGTGGTTTCAATTAATCCTTCACAGGCATCCACTCCCAAATGTCTTGATTACTCCCCGGCCAGCTATAAGTAAATCACTTTTTTCTCGGTAAAGGTGGGTTCACACGAGAGCTGCTTTTAAAGGCAACTCTTTCCGTGAAAATTTGTCTCGTTTCTTCTGAATAACCCTTTCTTATTTAAATTACGTAAATTATAATAATCTGTCTTCAGCTAATACTCTGTCCCTATAAGTAGGTGAATGCGTTTCCTTTGTATGCAGCAAATGTGTACTATAGCTAATTTGTTATCCTAATTTAAATACATCTTATTAATTATTACCATATTTCATTTCTTATCTCTTGTAACAGCTCAGCTCTCCAGGTAGGGACCTAATAATCTATGCCCTGTGAAAATACTCAGAATAATTGACGATATCATAACAAAATAATACAGAAATTTTGCCAAAATACAATGGATTATCAAATGCTGCCATTAATCAAATATTTGTGACCATGTGACGCTTTCAATTACAACTTTTAAAGGACGTGCGTATGACTTCGAAGATTACAAATTGGAAAACACACACACACACATACAGAGAGGAGAGAGAGAGATGGAGAGCTGCATTGGCCTTCATAAATGCAGGCTCCATCTTCTGCTCACTACTTGATAATTTTAGTATGTATTATGGCGATCATTAGACAATTTTAAGCAGCTTAGAAAGAATGTGTCAAAGGAACAAATAATATAGTGTTATATTATTTCTATCTATCTATCTATCTATTGCCTGACGCCGTGATCCCCGAAGGGGTGGCCACGAACGAACCGCCCCCATGCACCTCTGTCCCAAGTCAGTCGACGCCCCTCCCCCCAACCAGCACCGCCTTCGTTCATGTAGTTCCTCACTCCATCCTTCCACCTCATATTCGGTCTACCTCTCCCCCTCTGTCCCTCCACCTCGCTCTCGTACACCCTCTTAGTCATTCTCTCGCTTTCCATACGTTCCATATGGCCGAACCATCTCAAGTTGTTCCTTTTCACACTTTCCAGCACATCTACCTCCACACCACACCTCCTTCTTACTTCCTCATTAGTCTGTCTATTATATTATATTATTTGATTCCTTTTTATTATTTGATTCCCTTTTGATTCCTAATGATTCTTCCAAATATCAGTTATATAATCCAATGCTAGTCAGAATAAAACCAAAGTGACGATATTGAGGGTGGAGGCAAGGGATGCTTTGTTAATTGGCCTACTTGAAGGTGTTTGGCAAATGGCTTGTTGAGAAGAATTACTGTCCAAACCAAAAAAAAAAAAAAATCTATTAATACGTTGCATTACCTCTCATAATTTCAAGTCACTAATTACTGCTTAAAACCAGGCTGTGATGAAATACTTATGGACATTTTACGAGTGGTGGGGCCTTCTTTGTTTCCTGTTATTCTACACCTCTGTAGAATATCATTTTTCAAAGGTATTTTTCCCAAGGTTTTACTAATATATGAGTCTGGAGATAATAGACTACTTAATAATTATCGACCAATATCTGTATTACCTATGATGATCAACATATTAGCTCTTAGAGAAAATAATGTGTATTAGAGTTACTGCATTTTGTTACGTCTAACGGTGTAATTTACGATGCTTAGTATGGATTTAGATGTGAAAAATCTCGCAAACTGCTCTAAAAATCATTCAATAATGACGTACGTGCAGTATTTGATAACAAACTATTTACAATTAGCATATATCTACGTTTGTCAAAAGCTTTTGACACAGTTGACACCCACATTTTATTAGATAATTTTAAGTATCATGGTATAAGGAATACTACATTCCGAATTTCCGATTCGTGTCTTAAAAATCATAAGCAGGAAGTCGATTATAAGAATATTTAATATATTTTCATTATTCTTTGGGGCCCCGCAAGGATCCATAATGGACCTGTTGTTATTTAATTTATGTTAATGACTTAATTTACTCAAATAGACTATTTGAAATTATATTGCTTGCTGATAACACAAACTCTCTGCCAGCCGCAGTAATTTAAATATTCTAGTGCAGTCAGTAAATATTGAACTTAATAATGTCCACTGATGGATAACCGAAAATAAACTAACGCTAAATACCGACAACACAAAATAATGTTTAGTTTATCACAGAAAGAAGAAAATGCCTCCAAATGTAGATTCCATTATAAATGGCAATACAGTGTTAATAGAAGAAGACATGCAAGATTTCTTGGAGTTGTAGTGGATAGACAATTAACTTGAAAAGCACATATACAAACTTTGACAAATCAGATTTATGTATAATGTGACAGTGTACCTAACACGTAACTGATTTACTACGGAAGTGCTTAAACATCTTTAGGCTACTACTTCCTAATGTACCTTTTCTTCTCATACTGTTACACAGTTTGGGCAACTGCAAGTACAACTAAGAGAGAGTGAAACTGGCATACAAGACAATTATTAGGACAATTATCTTTAAAAGAAAGTATGATCATACAAATGAGTTATTTATATCATTACGGCTTTTAACATAGAGAGACACCTATCTATCTATTGCCAGATGGCATGATACCCAAAGGGGTGTCCACGAATGAATTGCCCCCATTCACCTCTGTCAGCCGACGCCCGTCCTCCCATCCAACATCGCTTTTACTCATATACCTCTGAACTTCATCGTTCCACCTCTCTCTTGGCCTGCTCATCCTCCCTGTCCTTCCACCCCACTCTCGTATACTAACTTCCTTAGTCATTCTCTCGCTTCCCATACGTCCGGACGATATGAACATATATTGCTCTGCTGTCATTGTGTATTTAGCCATTAAGAGTTATAATCATATGGAATTGTTTAAATTTCGCTCAAACCTAAGAAACACAGGCGATTTGAAAATGTCATGAGTGACGTCAAATATACTTAAAAAATCAATGATTTATCATTGTGTAAAGGTCTGGAATGCATTGCCTCGATATATTCAAGATAAATCCTCCATGCCTAGTTTTAAGATAATTATTTTTAAATTGTTGAGTAAATAATTATTAAATACCATTACATTTTAATCAAAGATCCTTCAGATTGTAAAGGGTTTGCAACATTAACTGTAATGACATTGTAGTCTTGTGTTGAGTAGGTTTATGTAATGAGTGTCTGTGTGTGTGTGGGGGGGGGGGGGGATTGTATACAGTACATATTGTAAACATAAATATACATGAAATAAAACTTGTAATTCTTATTATTAAGCAACTATATTGAATATTTTTAGGAAATTTTTTAATATATTCGGGTTAAATGCAGAGTGCCTTTAAGATAGTTTCTCTCATAAGGCTCAGCCGGAAGTCTTACATGTATACCGTTGTTAATTTATTGTATACTTAAAGGTTAAGTAAACATATTTGATTGATTGATTGACAAATAGCATGTATATTTCCCTACCTATTTCCTGATTGATTATGTCCATGTAGTAGCTATCCCTCTGAGCTATGAGAGGTTAGGGGTCACGAATTTTGTCCTAGTTATAATAAATAGAGTACAGTTTAAATTAGTCAGATGTATTCATACTTCATATAACCTTCAGGAAGAAAGGACTAACTACCGACTGATGTTTGACGAACTTCGGTGTGTACAAGATCCACAGAATAGTCCAGCTCAATTAGAGCTTAGGTAGCGTTTTTCTAACATGTAACCGATATCGGCCACCATTGTTCACCATATCTTCGATAGTTTTGCTCTGTAGCTCCTACGGTGTGAGCTAGAGTAAGAACGTGTGATTTTGCTGTCACCGGTGGATATTATATTTATTTTATTTGTATATATTTATTATTATTTAGCTATTTACTTTCTTTGTTTTATTTTGTTTTCAGAAATATAATCTATCTATTGGTAGACGTCTTGATCCCCAAAGGGGTGGCATGAATGAATCTCATCCATGCACCTCTGTTTCCTAACAGCCAGCTCCCCTCTTCCCACCCAACTCTGTTCTCAGTCATATACCTCTCAGCTCCATCCTTACACCTCACATTCGGTTTGTTCATCCTCTCTGCCCTTCCACCTCTCGTACACTCTATAGTCATTATCTCGTTCTTCTTACGTTTCACATGACCGAACCACCTCAAAGTGTTTCTTTTCACACTTTCCAGCACATCCACATTCATACTACAATGCTCTCATACTTCTTCATTCGTCTGTATATCTCTCCATGTAACTCCACATGCATTTTTCAAGCAACTCATTTCCACCCTTCTCACTCTTGATTTAAGCCTCTCCAACAACCTCTATGCTTCACTTCCTTACGTCCATGTCAGGATTACCACACTATGATGCAATGACTTATTTACTTACCTGCTTACCACCTTGTTACTTGTCACTGCTTTCAGCATTCCTAAAACCCTAACCCCCTGTTATGTTGTGCACTCGGATGCAATAGTGTCTAGCCCACTCATATGAATTCGTGGACCCCCTATTTTTTTCTTTATGCAATTATAACTATCTAGACTGATTTTTCGATATAAATTGTTTTTCAATAAATATTATTTATAGTTTTACAGTTGATGTATAGAAAATATTATCCATACATACGTTGCCAGAGGTATACTTCCATAATTAGAAAAAAAAGTGAAGTCCACAAATACTTATGAGTGGGCTAGAGACTATGGTATCCGAGCATACCCTCTCCCGCACTTCATCCTCTATCTATCTATCTATCTATTGCCTGACGCCGTGATCCCCGAAGGGGCGGCCACGAACGAACCGCCCCCATGCACCTCTGTCCCCAGTCAGTCGACGCCCCTCCCCCCAACCAGCACCGCCTTCGTTCATGTAGTTCCTCACTCCATCCTTCCACCTCATATTCGGTCTACCTCTCCCCCTCTGTCCCTCCACCTCGCTCTCGTACACCCTCTTAGTCATTCTCTCGCTTTCCATACGTTCCATATGGCCGAACCATCTCAAGTTGTTCCTTTTCACACTTTCCAGCACATCTACCTCCACACCACACCTCCTTCTTACTTCCTCATTAGTCTGTCTATCCCTCCATGTAACTCCGCACGCACTCCTTAAGTAATTCATTTCCACTGCTCTCACTCTTGGTCTAAGTCTCTCAACCAACGTCCATGCTTCGCTTCCGTAAGTCAGTGTCGGGATTACCACACTGTCATGCAAGGACTTCTTCACTTCCATACTGACCACCCTATTTCTTGTTACTGCTTTTAGCGTTCCTACAACCCTCTTCCCCTGTTGTACCCTCTCCCGCACCTCTTCATCCTCTATACTTCCATCTTTACACATCACACTGCCAAGATACTTAAATGAGCTAACATTCTCCATAACCTGACCATTCAACCTAACCTCACACTCTGTGACTGCACCACTTTCAAAGACCATAACCTTACTTTTCCAGACATTAACCTTGAGGTTCCATTTCTTACTCACAGTTCCAACATATTTACCAGACCATACAACTCCCACTCATTATCACTCATCAAAACTGTATCATCAGCAAACAGCAGCATAGCCAACTTCCACTCACTCCCTTCCCTTAGCAGGGGTACACCAACATCCACTGCTCTTACTTGCTTTTCTGTCATGACTCCATCCATATAATGCTGAACAACCATGGGAACATCACACACCCTTGCTTTAACCCAACATTGAGATCAAATAATTCGCTCTGTTCATTTTCCACATATTACTGCCCTATATGTTCGAAAATCATGGAAAACTGCTAAAATTTCGCTCACCAGATGATGGAAAGTGGAGATATAACCACCCGTAGTTTGTGCATCAGGCAGAGCATAACTGTAGCTGCTGAAGAGTGTGGTTGTCTTTACTTGCAACACTACCATCATCACTATCACTCGCTTTCAGATTCATTATGGTAAGTCGGGAATCTCGTTGGTACGTCATGTTCACAATCTCATAGCTGCAGGTGTACACTAAGCAATGGTATTTTAGTACGCCAATGTATGTTTGCATGCCCGGGTGCAGTGTAGTCACGTTTGTCAGTCGGCCAATTGTTTACTAGTAGCGCATTTGAGCAATCCTCCAGACACCCTTGCTAATGTTCCCTTTCGAGGCCCACCTACTATAGATTTTAGCAATCCTAGCTTGGGTCAGAATTAGGGTATACCTGTTCTGCTATAAACTCGTTTGGGTTCCCCTTCGATCCTTCCGGAGAGATGAGAATCACTTCCCCCTCCTATAAAGACTAAGAAGAATAAACACAAGAAGGCGAATAGAAGATTAAGAAGAAAAAGAAAAAAAAGTACGGGGCCAGGACCCCCCTCGACTACAGAGAGAACATATACAACACCTGAGATTATACACCTGGAAAAGATATTGGCCACCGTGACCCTTGATTGCATATGAGTTAATCGTCTCTGCTGCCAGAGTCCCTTCTTCTTCTTGCATATATAATAACATGCCCAAAACTCGAATACGGTATCTCCTAATAATAAATAAAGATTCACCGATAATTGATGTCTCCATAGATAACCTTTGTTTATCTTTGATTCTGATGTTACCTTGACTTACAACATCCGTCAAACATTATTTCTAAATTCATTACTCTCTCCCTAATCCATATCATACACCCTATGCTTATAGAATACTTCGGGTTCTAACCGTTCTCTTTTTGCAAATTCCTATTTGCTAAATACCTGTTGCTTAAAGACTCACCAATATCTTATTGTATATATTTAGAGTGCTTGCCTTCCTAAACCAATGTAACCTTGTTTTAACCTCTTAAATACGCACAGGGGGTAATAGACACCACACCCCTGTGCGCACATATGACGACTTGGGGGTCCATTGCCAATATCGATAAAAACTACATCAGCGTGTAGGGAATGTTAGCGTGCATTGGCCCATATATATTTGACCCCCCAAAATATGTCTTGGGGGGGGGGGGGAGGGGGGGGAAGGAGAGGGAGCGGTCCGTAGTTGGAAATTGTGGAGCGAATGGCACCGCGCGGCTAGATTGTCATCGCGAATATTCCCGCGCCCAGGGGGTAGAACCAGAAGGAGGAGAGGGTGGGTTAGAGCGTAATATCGCGTATCTCTCCTTTTTTGAGCACTTTTATGCTATGTAGAGTATGTGTACGTGTGTGTACGTATGTGTACGTATGTAGGCCACCCAAATAACAAGTAATATGCTGCATATAGACCAAATATTGGAATATATAAGCAAATTTTCAATGAGTTTCTAGGCGGGAATGAAGATGTGGTTGAGGTTTGGCTAGAATGAAGGGGAGGAGAGGGTGTGTTGCGCCATAATATCACGTATATCTCATATTTAGAGCACTGTCATGCTATAATAAAGACGTGTACGTATGTAGGCGTCCCATATAACAAGGAATATACCTCATATAGACCAATTGATGCGATATTTACGCAAATTATGAATGTGTTTATGGAGACGGGAAACGAGAGGTGGGTGGGGGGGGTGGGAGGGAGGAGAGAAAGGGAGAGAAGAAGGCAGGAAGGAAGACAGTGCTGTAGTAGCTACTATCACGGAGGCACCCGAGGCATGAATGTCATAGGATTCTCAGCCTTCTAGCCTGGCCAATTGCTGCTGTATGTCTCCTTTTTTGAGCACTTTTATGCTATTTAGAGTATGTGTACGTATGTGTACGTATGTAGGCGACCCATATAACAAGAAATATGCCGCATATAGACCAAATATTGCAATATATAAGCGAATTATCAATGACTTTCTAGGTGGGAACAAAGATGTGGTTGAGGTTTGGCGGGAATGAAGGGGAGGAGAGGGTGTGTTGCGCCATAATATCACGTATATCTCGTATTTAGAGCACTGTCATGCTATTATAAAGATGTGTACGTATGTAGGCGTCCCATATAACAAGGAATATACCGCATAGCCTATAGACCAATTGATGCGATATTTACGCAAATTATGAATGTGTTTATGGAGACGGGAGACAAAAGGTGGGTGGGTGGGAGGGAGGGAGGGACCACACAAACGTATGAATGTTGGCGTCGGGGTTTGGAATGTCGTCTGTGTCTGCGCCACCATCAGACAAATCACTGTCATGATCGCGATACAATGCTTCATCATCACCCTCCTCACCACTAGAAGGATGCCCTTCTTCATTTTCATCACATTCGTCGGACTCACTGCCACTATCCCCCCCCCCCCACCCACGGTCCCGTGCTGCGGCGTCGTCATCGTACTCCTGGCTGTCACCATCCTGGGAATCCCCAAACAGCAGGGCGTCGTACTTTGATGGTGTTAGGGTCTTCATCCGTCTACTAACACGTGCAGGCGTCTTGTGGGCAGGGGCAGAAGGGCCGGCAGGGGCGGCGTCGGCAGGGTCGGCGTCAGCAGGGCCAGCAGTGGTGGGTGGTGCAGAGGTCCTGGGCGCAGGCAATATAATTGTTGTCCCTGTCGCCCCTTTCTCTTTCCCTTTCCCTTGGGCAGGGGCAGAAGGGCCGGCAGGGACAGAAGGGCCAGCAGGGGCAGCGTCAGCAGGGCAAGCAGCGGTCCTGGCAGTAGGGAATATAATAGTGGTGCCTGTTGCCTTTGGCTGCCTTTTCTTCCTTTGGGCAAGGGCACGGGCGTCAGGGGCAGCAGAGGCGGCATGGGCAGCAGAGGCGACAGGAGCAGAGGCGGCAGTGGCAGCAGAGGCGGCCGGGCCAGGGGCGGCTGGTGGTGGTGGTGGTGGCAGGGTGACTGTGGCAGGCGTACAAGTTTTTTTACCTACGCCCGTCCCATTTTTCCTAGTGGCCCCCGCAGGTCCTGCAGCCCCAGGGCGGCCTCCTGCGTCAGTGCTACTGGTGGCAGGGGTGGCAGTGGTGGTAGTGGTGGTGGTAGTGATGGTAGCAGTTGCCTGGGTGGTGGTGGCAGTGTCCCCAAAGGCCAATGACCTCCATGCACTGCCCCTGCTTGCACGTGTTTTACGTACTTTACGTGTGGGTGCTTCGTCTTCCGAGCTATATGGAGTGTCGTAATGGTAGCTTGGGTTTCTTGCAGCCACCCTCTGCCTTCCACGGCCGCTGACACCACCAGAAGAAGGGCTGGTTGTGTCATCAGGGCGCGAGCGTGAGGGACGTGTGGGCTCCATAGCTAGTGCTTGTGTACTGGCGTGTACTGCTTGTACGCGCGCGGCCCGAGCGTACGGGGTGGTGGTATCGAGAGTTGCCAAGTAGTACTACACCCACACCAATTTGTAGCCTCCTGACTGTAAGCCCGCGGTTTTGGTACGCATTTAAAAACCTGGATCTTAAGAGTCTTCCCGCAGTCGCCCGGGGAAACTCATAAGAGTCTTGCTGCAGCTGTCGGGTTAAATATCAATTGCGGTCCTTTTTGTATCTACGTTTCTATATAGTATACCTCTGTATTGTTACTACCATTTACCTATGTTAAATAAACCTTGTCCACCGACGCTCATGTTTCTGTTCTAATATAAGTCTCCCAGCTCAATTAAGGACTCTCCCTCATATGGATAAGTAATACGACCTTGGTGACTTCTGGTGCCTAGGCGTATCTTAACATTCATTATATCAATGTTACTTATTGCTGTATATATTTAGTATTGAAAAATGCTATTATATACTGCATATAAATATTGATGCTACAACCAATATCGCTTTCCTAATTTGAAAAGTGATCTGGTGTGATTAATTGACTAGTTAATTTCACTTCCCTGACACTCGTGAAGAGGGTGTTGAATAATTGAGCTGCAAGGTTATCTCATCTTTCTTAATATTGCACTGGTGGAAGATGATTATTTAATTTAATTGGTTTATCCATTAAGTACAATGACGCTATTATATTATAAACTGGGTAACATTTAGATAATAATAGTTAAATAAAGAAAGACTTCTAATAGTCAATGAATTCAAAATTACCTCGAGTGGCTCTCGTATTACAATGATATACTTTTCTTTGATTTATTGTGGCTAACACTATAGTAAAATAATTAGGACGAGTCTAGAAATTGTGGCACATAGCCACTTGTAACTCAGGGAGGTCTAGATTAAATGGGCTCTATGCTTCCACACCATGTTTTCAATGTTCCAACTCTACCTCTAGACATAAGCTTATAGTCTGTAAATTCAACCGCTAAACACAGTGAAGTCCGAAGGTCATATTCCTGTTGGCGAGTGAGACATAGAGACATTGTGAGTGTTGCAACCGGCTCGTTCGTGGTCTTATCTTTATAGAACTACGATGCCTGGTTGTCCCTCCATGGCCCGTTGTAACTCTGACAAATTCATTGTTTGACTAATCCCAAATGGTAGACATGTTAATTCAATTGTTGAAGTCCTCGAGTTATGATGGGTTGGCGGTCTAGCTGTCTAGATTTGCCATAATGCATAGACTATAGATGATTATATCAACAATTTCACTATACCAAGACTTATATTACATTATATTCTGGATAACCTAAGACAATATTATTTATCTTAGGAAGGACCTCTAGGGATCATGTTGGTAACAACCTATCTCAACTGACCACCTGACGACCTTGTATCGTTCCTAAACGTAATAAAATCTTCAACAGAAAGCCAAATATTAATAAGAACATCATCCTCGCCTTATCCCTCAATACCTTCACCTTCACCATACTGAAAGGGTTAATCTCAGTATTGATTTCCCGTTGTGAAGAGGTTTAATAACTTGGAGTGTATTGCCCTCATCCAAGTCAGTTATTGTTGAGTCCAAACAATGCAGAGAAATTGCAATGATGGACTGGGAATTCTGGACAATTTTGGGAATATTATTAATGTTACACTGGCTAACTTTTTTGCTAATCTGTATTAGCCACAACGAAATAATTACAACAGTTGAGTGGGTAATATACACCATGATATTTTCAACATTACGCCATGTGAAAGTATTCATAACCACGACTGTACAGCAATATTTTATTGTCATTGTCAACCTAAATGAAGCAAGATTCAATAGTCAGCATCAACCTAGATAAAGCAAGATTTAATAGTCAGCGTCAACCTAGATAAAGCAAGACTCAATAGTCAGCGTCAACCTAGATAAAGCAAGACTCAATAGTCAGCGTCAACCTAGATAAAGCAAGATTCAATAGTCAGCGGCAACCTAGATAAAGCAAGATTCAATAGTCAGCGTCAACCTAGATAAAGCAAGATTCAATAGTCAGCGTCAACCTAAATAAAGCAAGATTCAATAGTCAGCGTCAACCTAGATAAAGCAAGATTCAATAGTCAGCGTCAACCTAGATAAAGCAAATTCAATAGTCAGCGTCAACCTAGATAAAGCAAGATTCAATAGTCAGCGTCAACCTAGATAAAGCAAGATTCAATAGTCAGCGTCAACCTAGATAAAGCAAGATTCAATAGTCAGCGTCAACCTAGATAAAGCAAGATTCAATAGTCAGCGTCAACCTAGATAAAGCAAATTCAATAGTCAGCGTCAACCTAGATAAAGCAAGATTCAATAGTCAGCGTCAACCTAGATAAAGCAAGATTCAATAGTCAGCATCAACCTAGATAAAGCAAGATTCAATAGTCAGTGTCAACCTAAATAAAGCAAGATTCAATAGTCGGCGTCAACCTAGATAAAGCAAAATTCAATAGTCAGCGTCAAGCTAGATAAAGCAAGATTCAATAGTCAGCATCAACCTAAATGAAGCATGATTAAATAGTCAGCGTCAACCTAAATGAAACTAGATTAGTTAGCGTCAATCTAAATGAAGCAAGATTCAATAGTCAGCATCAACCTAAATGAAGCAAGATTAAATAGTCAGCATCAACCTAAATGAAGCAAGATTCAATAGTCAGCATCAACCTAAATGAAGCAAGATTATATAGTCAGCATCAACCTAAATGAAACAAGATTAAATAGTCAGCGTCAACCTAAATGAAACAAGATTAAATAGTCAGTGTCAACATAAATGAAGAAAGATTCAATAGTCAGCGTCAACCAAAATTAATCAAGATTCAATTGTCAGTGTCAACCTAGATGAATCATGATTCTATTGTCAGTGTCAACCTAGATGAACCATGATTCAATTGTCAGTGTCAACTTAAATAAAGCAAGCTTCAATATTCAGCGTCAACCTAGATGAGAGACTGTATTAGATGAAGCATTTTACCTTGACATTTCTCGTTAGTTTCAGTCACCCTTGAACTGTTATATATTTTCAGACGTAAGATTAAAAAGATTATGTGTGCCCTTACAAAATGTACGCCATTTATCATTAAGGTTGTTGCAGAAGTTTTTAATCCGGGTCTCAAGTTGTAGTAAAAAATACTTGCAATTCTCCTAATGATTAAACAAGACGAAGAGGATCGAAAACTAACAAGCCGATTTTGTAACTATCAACCTTTTGAGAATACTGCATTCATATTAATATCCTGTTGACGTAATACAGTGTACACATTCCTGACCACGATTGTACTATCGTGGCTAGAATTTCCTGTACACAGTTTTGAAAAACTATATTGATTATGTACACTCTAGGACACAACTTCTGGTCAAAAGGAATCCTCGAATTGCACTAACGAAACGCCGAAATGTATATATTGGGTAGACATTTGAACATTGTATGCAGTCCAGGACAGCTTCGAAAATATTAGACCACCACTTGTGTATTAGAGTGTACGGTAACGCAGTGTTCCGTAATAATTGCTGAGGGAAAATATAGAATTACTGGCCTTCTCTATTCACTGCATCGTTGTGAGCGTGACGTGACGTTCAATCATTCAAGCCCATTATAATACATGCTGGGGAGGGATATTTTAACTTGACCAATAACAAGGGTATTTTACAGGTATTATGGTGAACGATTAATTATACCCACTTCTATCAACAATGAACCAAACTGGGTAACTTCATTCATTCACAAACAAACTGTAAATCAAATCCAGAGGGCATTACATCCAGTCACACGTACTGAAACAATATTGTTTGAAACATAAAAGTCCATTTAGTCTTGTTAACGCTATACATAAAAATGCAAAGGTGTATAAATGTAGCCAGCTTTCCAACAACAGTAGTCCCAGGTCTAGGTCTGGGAAACTGTACATTCAATGCCTCTAAACAATAGAAAAAGACAATCTATTCGTACATACGCCCCCCCCCCACCCCACTACCATCTCAGCGAAGAACAAGTACTAACCAAAGTAGCCAGTGTTACAAGAGCCAATAAAGGCTTGGAAAACCCACAAAGAATTGGCCCTCCCCTCCTGGTGAATTGAGGCAGCGCAGGCCAGTGAATTAATCGAGGGTGCCTCAAGATGCAGAGTGAAATTAATGAATTGCAGATTGGAATGAATAAATTATAGGGAAACCATCTTGGCGCCGAGAAAGATGTCCTCACTTTCTCACACATAGAAGAAAACAAAAACTTTACATTTTATATTTATGGTTACAGGGCAGGCAGCAATGGTGTCAACTTAATAACAGTAATATCAGCGTTCACAAATGTAACTAACTGTCGTTATTCTTATTATGTTCTATCCAACAACCAACTCTACTCCTAAAATTGATTAATGAAATATTACAAACACATGTGGCAGTCCGTGGATTCGAACCCAGGACACTCACACCGAATATCAACACCTTATACATTACACCACGAAGGCAGTTGTTAATTAGTCTCATTACAATAATTTAAAGTAAATTATGGCTAATAAATGATAACATAAAATAGGGGGGGGGGGGCCGCCGGGGGAGTTTTTTTAAGCTTGATGGAGGTCTATGGAGGAAACTAAAGGATAATAAAAAGATAAATATATGAACAAGTATATACGCCCATCCCCCCTTAAAACCTTCAATCATCCGCTGATTTAGTTATTACTTCACCAATGTTACTTCCAGATTATCATACTGAAATTACGAAGGGCAAAGGAAAATTTAGGTTCGAAGATTACCTGAACTGGCACTCCAACATTTATAGGCTCCTCCTAAATTGACGTAAATCATCTGGAGGTAGCATAAATAAAGTAAGACTATGAGTCATCTGATTGGAAGGGTTAACATTATGAATGGGAGTTACACCATATGGAGTAGAGAGTAAGAAACTAAATTTTGATTTAATGGAGAATACCTTGACATCAAAATTGTTTTTTTGTTAAGATATTCTATACATTTTAAGCCTTGAACACTCAAACCCCGTACTAGAAATTGTGTGTGTGTGTGTTTAAAACTTCGTTAACTTATAGAAATATCGATGAACAAAACAAATATTTTGTTTATCAGGTGATAAAAAATAGCATTACGATCTTGGTATATCATCTTATGCCAACAATACTAAATAATATGTATGGAACTAGGTAAAACAAATAAACTTTGTATTTGGGTATATTCTGTGTGATTATGAACATGGTTACGATCATGGCAATTCTCTTTTACCTACTGTACAATGTTTTTACCTACTGTACAATGCTTTTACCTACTGTACAATGCTTTTACCTACTGTACAATGCTTTTACCTACTGTACAATGCTTTTACCTACTGTACAATGCTTTTACCTACTGTACAATGCTTTTACCTACTGTACAATGCTTTTACCTACTGTACAATGCTTTTACCTACTGTACAATGTTTTTACCTACTGTACAATGCTTTCTCCAAGTAAGAGGGTTAAGGGGGGATGGTCGTAGTTTCTGGCCTCTCTTCTCCCGCATGTTTAATCTCATTAGTTTTCACATTTTAAGACGTTTGGCCCATTAGTTTAGCGATTTTTAGACCTTTCGCCCCATTTTGTTGTCAATATTAAACCCTTTCGTGCCATATATGTTTCGATCTTTTCCTGGCGAGCGAGAGCGAGCCTGTAAGTTAGGAGCCAGCCTACCGAAAAATGTATATATATATTATTATTATTATTATTATCCTAATAAATGTACTCCGTTACTTTTTGGGTTACTTCATATAACGTTGTGTTTGTCGAATGTATGCAATGTTTTGCTACTTTTTAGTTTGTATTTTTGGTTCTCTTTTGCTTGTGTGTGTGTGTGTGAGTTTGATTTTGTATTATTTGCTTCTCTGAACCTGCCTCTTTCATATATGTGTACTGTAGGTGCCTGTGCCTGTGTGTGTACGTATGTAGGCTTACGAACTGTACATAAGCATGTGCTTTTGCATGTATGAGTTCGATAGACTATCGTCTATTAGCGGTTCCTCCTGTCGCTCTCTCATTCAGTAGAATACTCAGGCGGTAGAATGCTGCATGCACCAATGGAAAAGAATTATAACCAAAATTAAAACAGTTGCAAGGAAAGAAGCGTATAATATTGCTTGCAAATCTATTTGACAAAGTATGCGTTATAAAAACATGTAAGCTTGCCTCAATAGGATAGCTGGAAGAAAATACAATATATGTAATTATTATATATATATATATATATATATATATATATATATATATATATATATATATATTTGTATTCCAGCTAGTTTTCCCTTGCCATCCCATGACAATTTCTCCTCGTCCACCGTCACCCTTTCTTATCTTTCCAAGCGGCTGACCACTCTCTAGTATTTTTTGCCCTCTCTCTTCTCTCTTTTTCACCTCACTTGGCCTCTCTCTCTCCTTTCTTTTGCTCTCTCTCTACTTTGTTCAACTCTCTTGACCTGTTTCCTCTGTTTCACCTCTGTTGCCGTTTATCCCCTCCTCTTCGCTCTCTCACATCTTTATTGGCCTCTCTCTATTCTTTTTCACCCCTAGTGTCTTCTCTCTTTTATCATTTATTCTTTATCATTTATTCTCTCTCTCCCGTGTCCTAATTTCTCTCTTCCCACTTTTACCCTCTCTCTAACTCTCACTCACGCTCAATCTCTCTCTCTCCCATATTTATTATAGGCAGCAAATCTTTACCTAGTAGCTATCATCCAATTAGCTTAACCCTTCCTGCCTGGGTGTCACACCTTGCGAAGGCCCGGAGCCCGGGTATCCTTTCAAAATCCGTAAGCTTGAAAGCTTCCTTAAGCGTGCTTTGATAGCCGTGCGGCAAAACGTTTGCAAACAAACCCGATCAGAGCGCCGCCAAGCCTTAACGACAAGACGGAGAAGTCCGAATTTGTCCGCCATTACCAGTTAGAGTGAAAATTAGTCTCCCAAAGTGTCCGATATTGCTAAATTCGCGGCAAAACAGCCAAAACTCTCTCCACGGAAATCGTCATCACACCTGAACCAATTGACCTAGAGAGCTCTACTTGACGCAAGTCTACAGATACGAGACAGGGCTACGCTTTGAGATGTGTGTGAATTCTCTAGCAGTTAAAATAACAAAAATAGGCCTATGTTAAATGCAACGTTTTTTGGCCATATCGCCCGTATAGGAGTGCCGTCAGTTAGAAGGCCAGCTCGGGGGGGGGGGGGGGGTTAATCTCAGGTAATCAGCATACTTAATGATAGTCAACATGGGGTCCATAACAACCGTTCCTGCTTTAAAAACCTCTTAGACTTGTTTCACAATATCCTCACCTTGTATGACGAGAGTAAAGCTGTAATATTACTTGATCTTGAAAAGTCTTTTGACAAAGTTCCGCACAGCCGTTTATTGATAACATTTAAAGTACATGGAATACAAGGGGGAGTGTTGAGATGGACAGAAATTGGCTCATTGAAAGAAAGCAAAGAGTAGTCGTAAAGAGTAAAGCATCCAAATGGAACAATACTACTAGCGGAGTACCCCAGGTATCGGTAATAGGGCCAGTTGTGTTCCTAGTTTACATTAATAGCATTGATGAGTCTCACCTGTAAAATTTCAAATTTGCTGACGAAAAAGAAATTGCATATACTGTACTCTCAAATTAGCATTTAGAAGATATGCGATTTTGTTTACAGTGGATAAGTTATCATGTTGGACTCAAATTTGGTAAATGTGTATTAATGCAGGTACACGTAAAGTCCACTATATCGGAAACCGAAATGAGAAAGCAAACTATTCAATGAATGGTATGGGGGATGACCTGCTTTTTGTTATTTCTGCCCTTTTCTCTCTTTCTCTGGCTTGTATCCATTCGGTCCCATTCAGCCAACTATTTTAAGACTTTTATCCCCATCTTGGTGTCCTGGCGAGCGATAGCGAGCCAGCATTATATGAAGAAATCCCGCTTCGCCGGAATTTTTTTTTATCGTAAAATGTAAAAATTTAGCCTGCTGACAAACAAAAATAAAAAATATGCTGGCTCGCTACCGCTCACCAGTAAAAAATTGACACCTGGATGGGGATAAACGTCTTAAAACAGTAGGCTGAATGGGGCCAAATGGATACAAGCCAGAGAAAGATAGAAAAGGACAGAACAAAAACATTTATGGGGGGGGGCGGGAGGGAAGGAAGGGGGTAGGGGTGGTAGGGAGGGGGTGGTAGGGAGGGGGTGGGGGGCGGGAGGGGGCAGGGGGTGCGGGGAAGGAAGGAGGGTGGGGGTGGGGGTGGGGGGGGTGGGGGGGGGGGGGGAGTTAACCAACAACGAGCCCCCCCACCCCCCCTCCCCTCCTTCCCTACCCTCCTTCCTTCCCTTCACCCCTGCCCCCTCCCGCCCCCCACCCCCTCCCTACCACCCCCTCCCTATCCCCCCCACCCCCCTCCTTCCCTCCCCCCCCTCCCAGCTCCGCCCCCCCATAAAACACGTATAGCCTTTTTTAGCCCCTCGTCTTATTTTAAAGTTTAAAAATTCCATAGACGAGTTATTTATGAACCGATTTTGTTTAAATTTATACAATAAGTACACTTTGGCAAGCTGAATCGAATGGCGCAAACAGAATTAAAATCGGACCATTAGTTTAGGATTTAGATTTTGACGGGGCTTCCTGGAGGGCCCAGGAGACCGTTTTTTGGACTTTAAAAGTCCTCTGTAGCCCAAACTATAAGTCCTAGGGAATTCTACTTGGTGCCATTCGATTTTTCTTGCCGAGCTGCTTCTAGACATGGTCTTAGATTTCATTTCCGCCCAGCCATTCGCCCAGAATCGAGAAAAA
>CM064575.1:21037831-21170331 GCA_032716605.1 Paralithodes platypus | reverse complement strand
TAGGAGTGTAAGACTATACTGTAGGAGTGTAAGACTATACTGTAGGAGTGTAAGACTATACTGTAAGAGTGTAAGACTATACTGTAGGAGTGTAAGACTATACTGTAGGAGTGTAAGACTATACTGTAGGTGCAGTTATTAGCCATAATACTGTATTCATCCGTTTGAAGTGCTTCACCTTATTAGCCAAACACTGAATGAGATGGGTAAATATATAGCATTGTACTACCTTCTTTGGCTTCGACATATTATACTCAAATAGGTGTCTTCATATTTAGGCTCGAGACTATGCGGTAAAATAATTCCATCTAAAGGTTGGAGGCAAAAGGAATTTTCCTTCATATTTTTTGCAATGTTTTCTTCTGTACAGAGGTTGAAATAATAAAAATATCTCCACCAAAAATATACATATAAAATAATAATCCTCATCCTTATCATCATCATAATAATAATAATTATTATTATTATTATTATTTGTATAATAGTGTCGATTATATGATAGTATTGTGCAATGTGGAGGGTTAGAGGGGAAATTAAAGCAGTGTCAAATGTGAGAGTAACATATATTATGATGTGTGAATTACAGATAAAAGATAAAGTAAGAGGGATGTGAATTATGATTAAATGTGGACAGAGTGTTGGAGAGATAAGAAGCCTACGAGAGAAAATTACTCCTGGGATGAATAATAAGTGGAAAGAGGTACACATCGAAGAAAGACGGATATATTACGAAACGAAAATATATATGAAATGGAGAAAGGAAAGAGTGATGAGAAACTAAGGGGAATTAAAGAGAACAATAAGATATCAGAAAACAAGAACATAGTCTAAGGGGTAATGAGACATACAGTACGTATAGAATGGAGAGGGAGATATTAAGTGAAACGAAATGAGACGAGTGGAGAGACTGAACATTGATGTCAGGCTTTTTGTAGTTGTGGATTGGGGGGAGGGGAGGTTAAGGGAGGGGAGGAGGATGATGAGGGATCCGAGTGAGGGGTTGAAGGAGAGGGGGGTTTGTGGGTAGAGGAGTTGGGAGAGAAGTGAGAGGTACCTACATGAGGGGTTGGTTCGATGAGAGATGTCAGTGATGAGGAAGTTGAGGGATTGAAGCGAGGGGAAGGGAATTGAAAGTGAGGAGATGGGAAGGAGAAGAGAGAGTCAGGCCTGAAGAAGGTGAAGTTGATGGACTTAAATAAGGGAAAGGTAATCGATAGTGAAGTAGTGAAGGAGGGAATGAAGGAAACCGAGTGTGTGAAGGGATAAAGAAAGCTTATGGGAGAGTGAGAGGCGGATGAGAGGAGTCTAGGGTTTAGGTGACGGGGAAAATCACTGGTAGGCATGTTTGCTTTAGGCTTTGCCTCGGCTGGAAGAGAGAAAGAGAGAACAATATATTTGTGTGTGTGTGTCTGTGTGGGTGTGAGGATGAGGCTGAGGCTGTAGGCACCAGCAGTACTCCCGGGGAGTGCTAGGTAGTTGATAAGGACAGCTGGAACTCCTATTTCACCACCTGGCCTCCCTAGCTGATCCTTTCTGTGCCTCATCAACACTGAGGGGAGCCCCAGGCTACCCTAAAAAAAAACTTCTCCTCCTATCAATACATTATACTACAAACACCTTACATAGTACACTAACTCCCCCCCAAAAAAAAAACAAAAACAAAAACAAAAACAATGACGCAATTACGACTCGCCTTGGAGTCCCCGAGGGGGGGGGGGGGACAGAAATTCCCCCATTGGTCTGTCCCCTGGAAACGACTCGCCAAAATGCTCTGGACCACCACCTTGCACTCCAATCATTCATTTCTCCAATATTCGTGACATTTCTTCTAACTTCCAATCTGTGGAACACCACTTCTCCTCTGCAAACCCTGATCTTCTCTTTCTCACTGAAACACAGTTGTCTGGGACTACTGACAGCAAACCCTTCTCTGTATCCTCCTACTATCTCTATCCTCAGCTTCAATCCAAAGGTGGATGTTGCGTATACATTCCCAACAATCTTGCTTTCTCTTGTGTTCCCAACTTTGATTTTTCTGAATTCTCAACTCTCTGGCTAAAGCTTTCTTGTCACTCTCAAACTAAATATTTCTACGCTGTTTATCTCTCCCCTAACTCTACCGATTACCTAACTTCTAAAGTGGAGAAGATTCTATCCATCTCTCCTTTCGCAGACATCTCCATCCTATGAGATTTCAACGCACCACCGTTGAACCACCTGGTGAAAAAGTCTACATCTTTTCTATCCTAAATGACCTAGAGCAGTTAGTCCGACAGCCCTACCGTATCCCGGATCGCCTCGGAAATTGGCCCAACATTCTTGACTTATTTCTAACCTCTAATTCTTCTGCTTATACTGTAAATCTTTTCTCTCCTTTGGGCTCCTTTAAACTTATCTCTGCTACCTGGCCTATCTCTCTGGTACGGCCACCCGATCCTCCCAGCCGGCGGAGCTTGTGGCATTTTGGCGCTGCCAACTGGGAGGCTCTTTGGCAGCACTTCTTTGCTTTCCCATGGAATGACTTTTGCTTCCGTGTCAGGGGACCCTCAGAGAGTGCTGAACGCATAACCGAGGTAATCCTCTCGGGCATGGAAGCATACATTCCATTTTCTTTCTCTCAGACTAATGCAAAGAAATCTCGGTTACTCACGCTTGTTCTACTGATGTCCGCAATAAGGAGGAAGTATTCAAACAGTACCGTCACCTTCAAACTCAAGATTCTCATACTTCCTATGTTTCTGCCCGGAATCAAGCCAAATCTGAGATTCGACTCGCCAAACATTCTTTTATCAATAATAAATGCACTGAACTATCCAACTCAAGCACTTCCCAAGCCTTCTGGCATCTAGCCATAAACCTCTCCAACAACTATTCTTCTTCGTTTTTCCCTCCTCTTTTCCGCTCTGGCAGCACCACCACCACTTCTTCCTCTGACAAAGCTGAACTCTTTACTACCAGTTTTGCTAAAAAATGCACTTTGTATAATTCCGGTGCTGTTCCTACCTCTCCAACCCCCTCTCTCCTACTTATGCCTAACATCATAATCTCTTCCAAAGGATGTACTTTCCACCCTCTCTGGTCTTAATACTAAGAAAGCCCACGGACCGACCGGACGGTGTTCCTCCTGTTGTACTAAAAAACTGTGCTTCCGTGCTGACTCCCTGCCTAGGCAAACTCTTTCGTCTCTGTCTCTCCTCTAATGTCTTCCCTTCTTGCTTGAAATTTACTCTCATTCATTATGTCCCAAAGAAGAGTGACCCCTTCTCAACTCTCCAACTATCATCCAATTGCTCTCATTTCTTGCATATCTACAGTTTTTGAAACTATTCTTATCTCAACATTTCTTAAGCATTTATCTTCCCATAACCTGCTCTCAGACTGCCAGTATGGCTTCCTTAAGGGCTGCTCTACTGGTGATTTTTGTTCTTATCCTACTAACACATGGTCATCCTCTATTTGGGACTTCGGTGAGACTTTTTCTGTTGTGCTAGACATATCGAAGGCCTTCGATAGAGTCTGGCACAAATCCCTTATTTCCAAACTACCCTCCTTCGGTTTCTATCCCTCAATTTGTGCCTGTGTCTCTAATTTCCTTTCCGGCCATTCCAAGCTGCAGTTGTGGATGGCCACCATTCGCATCCTCAACCTATCCACTCAAGTGTTCCTCAAGGTTCTGTCCTATCTACAATTGTCTTCCTATTATTCATCAACCGACCTTCTCAACTGCACCTCCAGCCTCATTCACTCATATGCTGACGATTCTACATTACACTACTCAACTAGCCTCCCTCAAAACCATTCACAGCAGGAACTCCAACATTCACGTAAGGAGGCCGGCCGCCATACAACACCTAACTCCTGATATCTTTACTATCTCTAAGTGGGGCAGAGAAAACCTTGTTACTTTCAATGCTGCCAAAACTCAATTTCTCCATCTGTCTACTAGTCGCCCCCTTTCAGAAAATTATGACCTTCTCTTCAACAACATACAAACTAACCCTTCATCTTCTCTTAATATTCTTGGTGTCTCATTTTTTCTGATCTCTCTTGGAAAGATCAAATCACCATTCTTGATAAAACCGCTTCCTAGAAGCCGGGTGTACTCAACCGCGTCCAAGGGTTCTTTACCCCTGTGCAGTTTCTTGCTTTGTACAGGGGCACAGTGCATCCATGTATTGAGTATTGTTCACACGTATCTTGGAGATCCTCTCACACATCACTTCCAAACAAAGTGGCAAGGAAGGCCTTCCGTCACATTATCTCACGTCCACTCACCAATTATCTGCAGTCGCTCTCTCTCCGTTGCAATGTTGCATCTCTCTTACTATTCTATCGCTATTACAATGGTCAGTGTTCCTCAGAGCTCTCTCAGTGTATACCACCCCCTCTTCATAGAGCACATAGCACCCGTCTTGCAACACAATCCCACCCATAGTCTATGCAGCTCTCCAACCCAACAGCTGAGCTCTGGAACTCTCTCCCAGATCTATGACTTACATTGCTTCAAACTCCGTGTGTCCAGGCATTTTGGCTCGAACGTCCCTTGATTTTGGCCCTGTCACTCTTTCAACTCTGGGGGAGGCACACGATACAGGCAGTTCTGCCTTTTGTCTCCCTCACTCACATAGAAGATAAAAAGACAAACGGTGATGGCGAACATTTAAGCAGAGACAAATAAGAAATATTACAATTACTCCAATACAGACAAATATACAAATAAATAAAACAGTGTGTAATAAATGCAGTTGGGAGCATGATAGATAGAGAGAGAGATGAGGGGGAAATTGAAGGTATTCTTTCTTGAAATTGGATTGCGTAAATTGTAGCCAAGCTCTCCTATCTATCCAATGTCTTACATTTGTTTATGTATGAAGGAGGGGAGAGAGAGATAGTCTATAGTTTGTTCATTGCCTGTATATTTGTTATAAGTGTTGTGTCAACGCATGCTAGGAATATGTAAATAATAGCAATGAAGTTTTGTACAGAAAAATTTACTTTCATGTGCAATCGATAAACAAATCTTGGACAGTTTAAGCTACAGTATAATCCAACTGTGAGCCGTGTCTAATGAAGCTACAGTATAATCCAACTGTGAGCCGTGTCTAATGAAGCTACAGTATAATCCAACTGTGAGCCGTGTCTAAGAAGCTACAGTATAATCCAACTGTGAGCCGTGTCTAAGAAGCTACAGTATAATCCAACTGTGAGCCGTGTCTAAGAAGCTACAGTATAATCCAACTGTGAGCCGTGTCTAAGAAGCTACAGTATAATCCAACTGTGAGCCGTGTCTAAGAAGCTCACTAATGCAATATTCCAAGACAAAAGCAAGCAAAAAATGGTTATGCTTAAATGTGATTCGGCGTTTGAACATGAAACAACACAATATCAGCTACTTTTATTATTTGGGTGTTATTAACTCTGAAGAATATTTCTGGTAGCACGGACTTATATTTACATTTTCCTTGCAGAGATCAAAAGCATATACGTTAGAAATTATCTATTTTAGATATTTACCCATCATAAACCAAATTAAACCAATTTAATTTGTATCTATATTTGTTTAAATGCAGTCTAAAGTTGGGTTAATTAAAGGTACTTGGTTCCTTGGAGGAATCTTTTGATAACTGGACTAATCTTAGGTGTAAGATGCAGCCGTAAACTATGCACGGAAATCACACCTAGGTCAAGAAGAGAGTTCGCTAAACTGGCGAGATATCTGGATCAATACAAGACTGTCTTGTAACGAAAGAGAACCTTCTTGCTTAGAAACTAAGATATATATAGTGGAAAATAATTGAAAAACATTGAAAATATTTGTGTAATCAATATTTAGCTGCTTACCAAACCCTGAAGAGCTTCATTCCAATGTTACTCGTTAGATTAGCTCAGGTAATGGGTGGCAGATGGCCGACTAAAGCACACAATATACAGTAGTACTCGGCATAGCTCAGCGCTGTTTCGGAATTGAAAGAGCGGAACTAAAATACAAAGGGAAATTACCACACAAGCACAATAGTTTTCTTCAGTACTTAATTTACTCAGATATTAGAGTGACGAAAATGTAGTAGCTTATGATGACACATTTACCCAAAATGGGTAAAAAATAAAAATAAACAAAAAATAAATAAAATAAAAATAAAACAGGCATAGTATCTTGAGCATGGTTGACATCCATGTGAGACATCTTTAGCTCCTAAATGGCCGGTCATCTTTGTCAGATCTGTCAGTCATTGATGTTTCACCCTCATTTATAAAAAAAAGGATTGGATAGCCTGATGGGTGGAGCTACCATGGAGCCATTCCACTATACTATACATTAGTTTAGCCACCTCTAGTTGAGAGAAAAAGGGCCAACACGACTACATTATTTTTCATGATACCATTCTGTTCAGTATTTCAAGCAAGAGTATTATGTACATATTAATTACGAAAACATCTGAGTAAGCTGTACTCACACCCAAGACAGTCATAGTTCATTCATTTTAACTGAATTGGGAGTATTACAGACATAGCATGAAATACTGTATACGTTGAAAAACCGAAGAAATTAGTTGTATTCACTTCATCATGCGAGATTATGGCAACAAAACAGTGCAATAATTGGTGCACTCATTTGTTTGTGTCCAAATTATAATCAGGAACAGAGAGTGTATCATTATAATCAGGAACAGAGAGTGTATCATTATAATCAGGAACAGAGAGTGTATCCTTATAATCAGGAACAGAGAGTGTATCATTATAATCAGGAACAGAGAGTGTATCATTATAATCAGGAACAGAGAGTGTATCATTATAATCAGGAACAGAGAGTGTATCATTTTGTACTTTTGACAATTTAGCGGTAAAGCAGAAGTGTGTTCGAGTACCTATAATTTTCAACTATTACATATTTATGAACTAAGTAATGAGGTAGACAGTTAGGTGGAGTCAATGTCGAACATCTATCAGTAGTTTCACGGTCACTGACCTATATTTTGTATATAATGTAGTGATATTTACCAAAGTCTCTGGGAATGTTACGTCGGCTCTTTACCCACCATACGGGGAAATGAAGCTGCTGGATTTAAATGTCTACAGTTCATGTGTTTCATGACTTCTGGATGAGACAGTAGCCTGTTCATGCATGTAGCTTGGATGTAAAAACATTGGCAAATTAGCTTAGTTTGATAGTGAGGTTCTAAGATTTGTTTTGTCTCGGCCGAGCATATAGGTTATTATGTTCTCTCCACCAACCAACTCTACTCCTAAAATAGATTAATGAAATTAACAACCACATGTGGCAGTCCGGGGATTCGAACCTAGGATGCTCACACCAAAAATCAACACACTATGCACTGCACCACGAAGACGGTTATGATATTATGATATATTATGAAGACAGTTATGATATTTTCCAACTAATAATTGTAATAGACACTGTCGATATTTGTGTAAAAGGAATGACATTACAGATGTTCAGGATTTTGGTTATCCATGTCTTGTTATTGACGCATTAAAGTGATTGAAGAGGCCGAGTGGTTATAGTAGTGAATTAGTCATTATGAGTGCTAACTCGAACCTCTGTCTATCCTCCGGCTGGGAAGATATTATTGGAAGTTTATATGCCCACCAATATGGTATTAAAACACGTTCCCTGTTTCAAATTCAGCAATACTACAGGAGTATTCCCAAAGCTAAAAAAGGTATTATATGAAGCAATTATCAAATCGATTAATCTGATGGCGCGTAAACTATGAATGTGTCTATTGAATGATGCCAGTATCTGATTGGGTTCAGATAATGCATTTTAGAACTAAATTAGAATGTGGGATTGAATCCACGACTAAACAGCTGTGGTTGTTTGAATAAAATTTCTTAAGTATATGGGAAGTGCATTGCCTATACCATTGCGAACACATAATTATCTTGTTTATATTTTGTTATCTATGTGTATGAAGGATACAAAAGGCCAAGCTGCCTGCAACACGTGTCTCGTCCAAAGTCGAAAGAGTGACAGTCGTTATGATAAATATTTGTTATGGTGTATTGGAAAAAGTTGTGGTGTGCTTGTTTAGTGTAGTGAAGTGGATAGGAGGAGAAGGGATTCCAGCAACTCTTTTATCACATGCCTATGAGGCCTCTCCTGGGTATGTGCCTACTCGATTGCTGTTTACGATCTCCCCAATATGGAATTGAGTGTTGATTTGTGATTGAAAATTATAAAACACTTAGTTTCACTAATATTGCATATTATTTTTACTTAGCATATCACACATACACACACAAATTATCTGGGCGTTTTCTGAATCTATGAATGCAACATGGCATGCCATCATTAAATAACAGACGTTTTTGCTTGCTTATACAAATGTTGCCACCAAAGAAAGAAGTAATATTTTCGTTCACCATCTAGCATCTAAAATATAAACTCTTGGCCTGCAAGTGAAACTAGGGACCTTGTTGAAGTTACTGTCTAGGGAAAACATATTCCTGAGGTTGAAGTATAAATAAAAAACACAAATGTCTTTACATTATCAGATACTACAACTGGTTCAATTACTCACTGTAATATAGCAGCAATTACTGAACTATCTGGTACATGAAAGGCATGTCCGTTTAATGTTTTATGAACACTTTTATCGGCTTTATTAATCTGGTACAAGGAGAGTATTTTGCAACCCTCTCTGTTTAACTTAATTAGTTAGATTTTAAAAGTGTTCACCTTATATGTTTAATGATTAATTGACACACCACCCCAGTCAGATATCGTTTTATCTGGGCGAGCGATAGCAAGCCTGCAATTAAGCAGAAACCAAGTTTTGACCGGGAAAATTATCTACCCAAAAAATGTACATCCTCGATTTTGATTTATATATGTTTTTATGTTTAAGCTTGCAGGGGATCTGGGGAATTATTTTCCTAGGGGGTATACTAAAAACAGAGCTCGAGCCATTAAAACCCACACAAATAATAAAATAAAATCATAGCAACTCCCAAAACGTCTCACCAAATAGTGTAGAGGGGCACTCGCGTTGTTTTCAATATTGTCCAAATTATGTAATTGATGACTAAAATATAATACATCCCGTTTTCACCTATTAATCTTGAACAAATGTAAGCTTATCCATCCTAGGATATAATATGTTCCGACACATATTTCTAGGCAAGCATTATTATTATACACTGTTTATTTCATGGTCATATTTTAAGAGAAACACATTATAGAAAAATAATTGTATGAAAATATATCACTAGGCTCGTGTTACAACCTGGAAACTATATGAACCTCTGTGAACTATTACATACAAAACGTTGTACCTCGTTCAGAATCTTTATGTGCACTTAAAAACTATTCAACACATCTTAACCTAATTAGAATACATCTTTTTTACTAAGAAAGAATATACTTTTTGCAAAAAATATATATACAGTATATTGTACCTTGTTATACTCACTTAAAAGCATACTACCGTATGTAATATAAATTAAACTCTACTAAATTATTATCTTTATCTCAAAAGAGTGCTATTTTTGTACTCCAAATACATATACAGTACATGTGTACACTTCTATGAACATCAATTAAACAATTAAAACTACAGTAACAAACCCTAATCTCTACTAAAAATATATCACCTATCTACTGTGCACCGTCAAATGGCTATTCCACATCCGATGCTGCAGCCTTAACACCTTCAATGCGGCGGTCGACATATCCATATATCAAATATTACAAAAAAACATATTGTTGGTGATGTACCCATATGTATTGGTATTACCAGCTGAGTTGGTTGGACCCTAAACTTGTTGCCAGATGCTTCCAGGAGGCTCTCAGGTTGCCACTTATACTCATATCAGTCTGCTCCATGCATTTGTTGCCAGATGGTATGTGCCCAAATAAGAGGTGTTTCAGAAGCTGAAATACAGCAAAAACAGTGCTAATTCTACATTTAGTTGTGACAGCTATATACCAGGTACGAGTGTGAGGTTCATTTCATATCACAGAACATCACTCATACAAAACATCAAAATTACTAGTTATTTCATTGAGCTATTGTGAGCGTATGGATTCGAAAGAGCGAGACAGAGACGGATATAATGAGCTTGATGAGTGGCCGCTCATCGGTAAGGAAGGTGGAAAGTCTCGCTCGATATTCCTAAGTGGAGGAATGAAAGATTGAAGACTTGTATGGGGAGCTTTCAACCCATTCTTTTTATTGGAACGTGTTTGATTTTGATCAGGGCTACGGATATGGCACTAGGGTCTCAAGTATAGTGGGCAAAGACCTACACGGGCATAGTTTTGCCTATAGAAGTCCCCGCACTGAAAGGGTTATCATGTATCAGTATTTATTAATGCTTTTGTCCGAGAAAGTAATATCGGTAACCCATGTTTATGACCTGCTCTGCATTTGTATTGTAGACTATCATTTATATTGTAATTCCCATGCACTTAATCTTTAACTCAATGTCGGTAAATAGCTTGGGTAAAAAGTGTTAGTTTTACACCTACATGCATTCAAAACCTCCAAGCATTATGTGAACGCCAAGCCCTAGAACTCTAGGTGAGATTGTATCAGATCCAGGCGTTTTATTTACCTTGAGTTTATCTAAACATTTCAATACTTCTCTCTCTGTAATGGTGATACTGCTTGGAAAATCAGAATTATCAATTTGAATCGGCGATGCTGTAGGGATATCACTGAGGTCTTCTGTTGACAAAACTGATGCAAAGAAGGTATTGAGGGCATTACTCATGTGTACTTTATCTTTGGTGTATTCTCCATTTTCATCGACTAACGGTCCAACAGTTGAAGTAACTACTTTTTTCTTTCTGATATAACTATAGAATTATTTCGGGTTTGTTTTACTTTGATTCGCAACATGTAACTCCAGGGTCTTTGTACTTTGCTTAATTAACTTTTTGGCTTTGTTTCGTAGTTCTACAAATTTCACCCGTTCTTCGTCATTTTGTGAGGATTTTAATCTATCGTTAGCAATCTTTTTAGCAAGCAAGCAGTTTGAAACCTCTTTATTTCACCATTTGGGCTTATCATTATGGCCTGTACACCGTGTTTTCGATGGTATGCAGTCTTGCACTGCTTTTAGGTTAGTGGTTGTAAATAATTCCCTAGATGTATTTATGTCATTAATGTTATTTAGAAAGCTCCAGTCAGTTTCTTTAAACATAGCTCTAAGTTTACGGAAGTTTGCTTTCTTGAAATTAGGGACTTTCTCGATGCTGCTGTTTGGTTCGTTACTAGTAAACTTTAAACTGAAAGTTATTGTACGATGGTGGCTGTTACTGAATTCATCACCAACATTCAAATTCTCTATTAATTCTTTTGTTGCAAGTACAAGGTCAAAACTGTTATTACCACGGGTCGGCGATCGAACAAATTGATAGAGTGAACTCTCTTGCAAGCTCGCATACAAGTCATGTCCGGAGTGTGAAGTAAGAGTATCGCCCCACTTGGTCGCTGGTAAATTAAAGTCACCAACAATTGCGGTATCTTGTGAGTTACTTACCTCTGCAATTTGTTCATAAATTTCTCGGTCAATTTGCACTGATTGAGCTGGAGGTCTGTATATTAATGCAAGTATTATTTTTGTAACCTTATTATTCTTTATTAGCACATAAGATGTGGCGACGTTCACAATTTCAGGTTTTGACAGAATGGTTGGGTTAAGACTTTCTTTGATATAAAGTAAAACGCCACCTCCATTTTTATTTAGGAGGAGGGATTTGGTATGCACACTGGTGCCTGTATAGGTTATTTCTTTGTGAACCAAGGTGATGAGTCCCGCGCCGCCGCCGACAGCCCGGTCTTGTCTGATGGTGGTGAATTCATGAAAATTGGTGTTTTTTGTGTTGTGCGGAGTTTTGTTTCTTGTAAGATGGCAATGTGTATGTTGTGTTGTTTGATGAAGTGTGAGAGTTAGTGGTTCTTTGTGTTGATGCCATCTATGTTTAATTGGAGAATGTTAATGTTGTGTGTGTGGTGTATGTTGGGTGCTGCTGCACGGGGATGGGATGGGGGTGGGAGTGGGTGGAGGGAGATGGGGGAGGTGGTGGTGGGGGTGGGGATTGGGGTGCAGGAGATGAGGGTATTGATGGATTAGGTTGGGGTGGGATGTGAGGGGTTGAGGCCGTCGATGGTATGGAAAGACTTGGTGGGTTGGAAATGAGAGGTGTAGGGGGTGTAGGAGAGGGGTTTGACTGGGAAAGGGAGGGGCATGAGGAACAGGTCCAGGTATTTGTGTAGTGTTCCGTGGAGGCAAGTGTTGTGCAGGTGAAATGGGTCCAGTTCCTGCATGAATTGCAGAGAACTGAACCCTTTGCGTGGCGACTCGAAGTGATGGGTTTTGAGCATGTTGGACATGTGTATTTGTAGGTGGGTCCTGGGTTGCTCTCGATATTTCCAGAAGAAGTTTTCGAGAAACTACAGCCGGAGAGTCATTTCTCGGTGTGATGTGTGTGTGTGTGGTGTGAGAGGTGTGGTACTTGCCCGTGCGACCAAAGTCGCTCCCAGGTTCTCGTGCCCCCAAAGATGGGGCAGGGCTTTGTTGTGGCGGTTTGGCTCCCAGGAAACTTCTCCCCTGGTCGGCAGCCGGCTGTCCTCCATTGGTCGGCGAACTTGTCCCCGGCCGGGAGGGTTGGCAGCCATCCATGGTCGGTAGCTCCGGGAGGTGGATCCATGGCGTAGATGCCACCACTCCAGGTCCATTAATAGTAGTATTAATTAGCACTACTATTATTTTGTTATTTCATTATTATTATTATTATTATTATAATTATTATTATTATTTGTATTATTATTATTGTAATGTTTATTATTATTATCACTATTATTACAACAACTATTACAACCAATATTAGCAGGTCTATATCACCATTAACACAACTTTCCAATATAGCCGTGTATTTGCTATGTCCTTCCCCTGCCTTTAAAGCTGCCGTGTTTGATAGCCTCCCCCTCGCCCTCTACTACTGATTGTTTGTCAATCTGTCGCCTTCCACCATGTGTCTGAATACTGAATTAAAAGCATTGATTGCCTAATTAAGAGTTGCGAAATGTGGGGGGGGGGGGTTTCGCACGCTCTTTTGTTTAGACGGTATTGTGCTTTTGTGTAGGGGTTGTGTTCGTAATTGGTCTAGTTATAGTACATGCTTTTGTTTAACTATTATTGTTTTATTTATGTTCCCCTTCATTTAATTATTTTGTTGTTTCGCACTCTCTTCTGTTTGGTGTGTGATTCGCTTTTGTTTATGTGTTATGTTTATATTTGGTCCACTTAGAGTACTTTATATATTTGTAATTGTTATTTTTTGTGTTTTTACTTGTTCTCTTCTAATACGTATATATTTTGTTGGAATTCGGACTCTTCTTGTCTGTCTTGTGGTTCGCTTTAATGTTTTTATGTGTTGTATTTGGAAATGATCTAGATAAAATATTTATTATTGTGGGTATTTGAACTGCTATGGTTGTTGTTGTTGTTGTTCCCCAAGCTGCCTGGCCGAACAGCCCCAAGGCCCCGAGCAAGGCCAAGGCCATAACCGAGCGCCCCCACAGAACCCTCCCTGCCTACCACAATAAAGCCTGGGTGACCGAAGCCAGTCCATGGCGGGGAGCGGAGGATGGTGCGGAAACGCCCGGGAAACCAAAGTCCCACCCAGGGCCCTGTGCCCCTCAACTGATATGGTTATGCTATTTTATTCTTTCTTTTATTTACTTTTGTATTGTATTTCGTACCCTTCTTTATTTGTCCTGCGTTTCTCTTTTGCTATTTTATTGTAGTTCACGTTGATTTGTTTACTTGAGGTTCGCTTTGTTTGTGTTGTGTTTAGAATTGGTGTAGTTATTTTGTGTTCGATTTCCCTTGTATTTTGAACTGGTGGGGTTTTGCATGTGCTTACTTTGTTTTCTTGCGTTGTTGTCTTGTTGGTGTGGGTCGGTTGTTGTGCTGTATGTCGAATTGCTCAATCTATATTTTGTTTTTGTTTGGGGTCGAATTTGAATTGTTGTAGACTTATGTTTTTCTCTTCTATTTATTTTGTTGTTGCCGTTGTTGCGATTTCATTCGTCATTCTTTATTTGCTATATATCGAATTGTTCTAGTTATTTTTCCCCTTTGTATTAAATTAAAGAGTGATCAATTTAACATGGTTCCTTTAATTTATAAAGTTTGATATATATAGACATTTTTAGCTACGTTATAATTCGAATGTATTTATATTATTGCATTCCGATTTGCTTTTTATCCTGTTATTTTTCTTTTCATCGCATTTTGAACTGTCTTGGTCATTCACTTTTTTTTTCTATGTGAGTGCGGGAGACAAAAGGCAGAACTGCCCGTAGCAAGGGCCTCCCTCAGAGTTGAATGAGTGACAGGGCCAAAATCAAGGGACGTTCGAGTCAAAATGCCTGGACACACGGAATTTGAAGCATTTTAAGTCATAGGAAGAGGGAAAGACTGATTCTGGGATGAGTTTCAGAGCTCGGCAGTTGAATAGAAGAAAGACTGAGAATAACGTTTCACTCTTGAGTTGGAAAGTTGCACAGAGTAGGGGTGGGATTGTGTTGCAAGACGGGTACTACGTACTCTACGTAGAGGAGGTGGTATACACTGGGAAAGCTCTGAGGAACACTGATTATTGTAGTAGTGATAAAATAGTGAGAGAGATGCAACATTGCGTCGAAGAGAGAGAGATTGCAGAGAGTTGGTGAGTGGACGGGAGTTAATGATACGAAAGGCCTTCCTTTCTACTTTGTTTAGGAGTGCGGTGTGAGAGGATCCTCCCCACACATGTGAACAATACTCAATACAAGGACGCAGTGTGCCCTTGTATAGAGCAAGAAACTGTGCAGGGGTAAAGAACCCCTTGAGGCGGTTGAGCACACTCAGCTTCTGGGAGGCCGCCTTAGCATGACTGGTAATATGGTCCTTCCAAGAGAGAGCAGAAAAGAAAGGGACACCAAGAATACCGAGAGAAGATGAAGGGTTGATTTTTGCATTGTTTATGTATAAGAGATAGTTCTCTGAGAGTTCACGACGGGTAGTTAGATGGACAAATTGGGTTTTGGAAGCATTAAAAGCAACAAGGTTCTCTCTGCCCCAGTTGGAAATAGTAGTTAGATCAGAAGATAAGTGTTGTATGGCTTCATTACGTTTGTTTTTGAGGGATTGATTGCTGGGGCGTTCTAGAATATAAATAAATATATATAAATATATATATATATATATATATATATATATATATATATATATGTAGTAAAAGTCGCTAGGAAAATTGAAACAATGGAACAATGTTCCATTGTTTCAATTTTCCTAGCGAGTTTTACTACACAATTTGATCACACGTATTTGTGATTTTACCTCTATATATATATATATATATATATATATATAGAGAGAGAGAGATAGATAGATAGATATAAATAGTATCTTTAACCCTTTCAGTTTTTGAAGGCGCATTTCTTTATTTAGTTTTTGATATCTGTAGACAATTATATTTAGCATAATTAATTATGAAGGAAATTCCGATGTTAAGGGGATATACTCATGCGTTACCTCTTTGTTTCTCAGTGGGCTTTCTAAAGCTGAATAAAAGCATCTAATGATAGAATGAATATATTATAAAAAGGTGGTCCTTTTACTAATAGGGTTGTTATCTATTGAATAATTGTCATGACCATGTTTCGGAGGGTGGGGGTTCGAGGGATGTCCAGGAGTAAGAGGCAGGGTCGTCATTTATGAATTGATAACTATCAGTTAATGAGATTTATTACATTAAAGGGCTTACCAAGTTTCAACAAAATTTAATTATTAGATCTTGAGATATTTTGCGAATAGCCAAACACACACTCAAGAGAGAGAGAGAGAGAGAGAGAGAAATAGAGAAAGAGAGAGAGAGAGAGAGAGAGAGAGGAAAGGTTGATAATAATAAAGAGGAAAGTAAGAAGTTAAGAAGGAAGTAGGGATAACGGAAAGCCGAGGGAATGAACGCGAACTTAGAGACACAAGGGAAAAGGAAGGGGTAGATCGATAGATATACATATAAGTAGATAAATAGATACACATAGATCGATACAAAAGAAATGAATAGGTAGATACATAGATAGATACAAACAGAGACATAGAAACGTAGTCAGAGAGACAGTAGAGTGTCATATAGATTGATAGAAATAGTATAGATATAGGAAGACGCATAGCTAATTAGACTCTCTCTCTCTCTCTCTCTCTCTCTCTCTCTCTCTCTCTCTCTCTCTCTCTCTCTCTCTGTGTACTGGATAGATAGACAGAAACATATATATATATATATATATATATATATATATATAGATATAGATATATAGATAGATAGATAGTTAGGTATGTAAATAGCAGAGGGGTAACGGAGAAAGTTAACTATACCGTACTAAAAGTCCATAACATAGCCAGTGCCGTTACTCTAAAATGCTGAAATGGAAACCATTAATTTCTGCTAAACTCTTCCATTATACACACAACCAATAATCCTTAACTTGCAACAGTGATCAGTTGATTTACTATCCAACACACACAATTTGTATGAACAATGAACATTACTATTTATTATATATTGTTTCTTATTTCTCCATTTTAATATATATCTTACTTGTACTAACTCACTCTCACTTGATGTGAACAGAAAAAGGTACATCAACATTTGAGTGATTGAGAACGTTTAAAGTAAAGTCAACTAGTTTCAGTTCTGCTACACCTCAGAGTTCATAAATATGTCGCCCTTCTTTCCTCCCCCTTTTACTGCGTACTTTATCTACATTATAACTCTCTGTACTGCAGTGTACGTTTGTTTTTATTGTTATTGCTCAAATTGTATATTTGATATTATTTATTATATCTCAGACACAGGTGTGTTCTTAGGCAATCGCAGTTTGAGTAGGAAGAGAATCACCAGAGTCTTAATAAAAATCTTCTTTATTTTCATAATTTTATTTTATTATGTCATCAAGAGTTTTTTCTGTGAAAACAAAACACACTTATAACAATGTATTGGTGATGTAATGGTTAAGGTGTCTAAAAATCTGTGTGGTAACCCGGGTTCGCGTCCTGGTGGATCACATAGTGCTTTCATTGATATCATTGGAGGTGTTTGGTGTTGTGGTGAAATTAATAAAAAATAGAATAATTATATTACATTGCATAAAGCTAAAAAATTTGAGTAACTTACAAATAATGAAAGCTATTTCGTAATCTTAGGAACAAAATATCTAGATCAGACAGAACTATACAATAAGATAAAATAATGCAAAATGTTATGACAATATTAACACCTTAAGAGTGGCCTAGGCGATAATCTCTATGTACCGCCCAGCGTTTTTTTTTAACCCTAAATAGGGTTGTTTCCGTGCTCATTTTCATGCATAAACAAGACCCAGAGCGTAAAACAAGTATCCATGCCTGAAAGGGCGTAAACAGAGCTTTCCAATGACACCCGAACCATCCTTGTACGACCACTGGTTCTCTTGCAACGATCGTGCAACACGAGTGCAAAAAACCTAAAATAAGGTAATTTCCGTACATAATTCCCTGTGTAGCGAGTGAGAAGAGCGGGAGGAAGTTAGAATACAGTTCAGTACACCCGCGGTGGTCGTGGGGAGCGGTCATAAGGTTACTACGCTCGTCCCACCGCTCAGCTCTCTCTCTCAGCAACATTACGTGCTGAAAATGGCACTCAACAGCTGTCGTGCACCGCCATATAGTCCAAATTTATTTCACTCGACATATGTTGCGCGCCGCCAATAAGGGGTTAAGCGTATCGGGAAATAAGCGTTCGGTAAAGTACAGTCACTCAATTAACGATCCATATACAGTAGATTCGATGATCCATAAGAATTTTTATATAAATATATATATATATATATATATATATATATATATATATATATTGTTATGAGGGGAGCCGGGGCAACCAGGTGCTCCAATAGCCTAGCCCACAGCACCGAACTACCCTGCAACAGACACGCTCTTAATATCCGACTCAAACACCAAGACACGCAGGTTCTCTAGGAAAAATGGTTTTTCTTCCTCTTTGCTCTATTAAAACAGTAACAAGGAGACACAAAAATATCTATTGTCCCCGAGTCTATCCATAGTGCGTGTAGTATGCAAGAAAACTTCTAAGGTTATTCTATACTGCACCAACATTACCTAACCATACCACTACTAGACTCCCAGAACAATCTATATCATACCCAATCGCTTAGGAATTGAGAACAATACAGAGCAAAAACCCATGGAAAGTCCAGTGCAATAAACCTCTGTGCCAAGCCTATGTCCTAATAGTACACCGAGTGGCTCTCTTCAGCACAGCTCGGCGGTGGTGTTGTAAGGGATAAACAACTTTAATGACTTATCGTTTACAACATCATCTGGGGTTAGCTCAATACACCCGAGTACAATGGGGACAACCTCACCTTGTAACAGGCTCCACCCCTAGTCCCTGACTGCACCAGATGTATCGTTGCTAAAAACTACACAAGGTCCAAGAGTTGATATCCTGGGGAAGTTAGATGCTGGCTGCCACCCATAAAGGGTTGGATAAGACCAGAGTCAAAGGATGCTGTGTGGTGGAAAAAAGGCTTAGCCTACCATAGCACACACCCAGCAACCTCTGTGCTCAAAGGCCTGACAAAAACAGAGATAAACAGTCCAGCCACCCAATCCCCCAAGTGATATCAACCATGAATAATATGCACATATAATAATGGTATAACAATGCAGCAGAATAATGAAACTGAAATAAGAAATCAGTGTAGAAGCTTATACACTAAGATTGCCAAAGAAGCATGAATGCAGTGATCAATATTAAACTAAAGATTTTAAAACAAAACTATATGCTCAATATGACTCCAGCCCCTGCTATGCTTAAAGCAAATAAAGAACAAAAAGAAATATGCGGTATTCAAGGGAAAACACGAAGCAAGCCTAACCAACACCAAACAGAGATGTTGTCAGAACGAGAGCCAGGACTAAAGTGATGGGGGGACCGTGGGAACATTCACTCGAGACGGGTCCCCCGCCGCGAGAAGTGAGAGCTCCAACCGTCACTAGATTGCATAATTACACTAGGCACCCGTGCTCTCATTAACAACAAAAGTAATCAAACGAATATAAGTCATCATTGTGAACTCATGATAAACTGCATCAATCCAACAAGGGCCAAACAAACTAAAGTAACACTTATTCAATCACTCTCATGGTAACAACACAAGGGTAACAGTTGGCAACTGCCAACACTCGAGACAGCAGAGGAAAGGCGTCTAGCAACCTAGCCTCGCGCCAGGCCCCCGCCATACAGGCCTAGTACTTGTAACTCACTCACAAATGATGTACTGTAGGCTACAAACTCATTTGGGAGTGACAATACAATTATATATATATACTGGATATACTGTATATTGTACCCTTACCAATTTTCATTATTTCAATTTTAAATTATCCTGTCCTTGTCTGAAATTCCCCTTGCTATTTACCTTTAACTTTTCATCTCTACAGTCTATTTGTTCCTCATTAAGTTCTATATTGTGCTTCTATTTGTTCCTCATTAAGTTCTATATTGTGCTTCTATTTGTTCCTCATTAAGTTCTATATTGTGCTTCTATTTGTTCCTCATTAAGTTCTATATTGTGCTTCTATTTGTTCCTCATTAAGTTCTATATTGTGCTTCTATTTGTTCCTCATTAAGTTCTATATTGTGCTTCTATTTGTTCCTCATTAAGTTCTATATTGTGCTTCTATTTGTTCCTCATTAAGTTCTATATTGTGCTTCTATTTGTTCCTCATTAAGTTCTATATTGTGCTTCCATTTTTCTCAGCGTTCTTGAATTTCTTTTAATTTCTAATTCTCCTCTTTGTGTTGTCTTCCTTGGACCTGCAATACCTACTTTTTTTTCTCATATCAAAATATTTTTGGTTCTATATAACTTTTCATTTATGTTTGTTTGGGGGGGGGGGGGGGGGGGGGGGGGGGCACTTGTTTCAGGCAGCTGTGCAAGATTTACCTTTTATCTCTTCCAAACAATATTAATAGAGAGAACAATATTAATGCTCTACAGTATGTAGTATATTTATATATATATATATATATATATATATATATATATATAATTATTTATCAATTTATTATATCACTTAATATCTCCTAAGCAATGCTATGCTATGTGATGCCTAAGTATCTAAACAAAACAAATGTATGCAAAACGAATACAAAGTACTCAAACAACATGGGAAAATCTAGGAGAAACAAGCCAATTTAACCATTGCATACGGTCTAGTCTTTCCTATTTTACACAAACTGCGAATAGACATTCTATTCAGCTTATAGTCAAGGTAACTCCTATACAGTAACTCATTCAAGAGCATGACATAATATCGTCAGTCAAATATATCAACTGAGAAACGTACGGGATTGGGTGTGAAAAGGATCTGCCTCGTGTGGGCCGGTTGTTCTTTTTTTGTTCTTTTGTTTTCTATGTGAGTGAGGGAGACAAAAGGTGAAAATGCCTGTGACGAGTGCCTCCCCCAGAGTTGAAAGAATGACAGGGCCAAAATCAAGGGACTTTCGAGCAAAAATGCCTGGACACGGAGTTTGAAGCACTTTAAGTCATAGGATGAGGGAAAGACTAATTCTGGGAGAGAGTTCCTTAGCTCAGCTGTTTAATAGAAGAAAGATTAAGATTATCGTTTCACTCTTGGGATGGAGAGTTGCACAGAGTAGGGGTGGGATTGTGTTGCAAGACAGGTGCTACGTGCTCTACGAAGAGTGGGTATTATACACTGATAGAGCTCTGAGGAACACTGATTATTGTAATAGTGGTAGAATAGTGAGAGAGATGCAAAATTGCAACAAAGAGAGAGAAACTGCAGATAATTGGTGAGTGGACGTGAGTTAATGAGACGGAAGACTTTCTTTTCTACTTTGTCTAGAAGTGCTGTGTGAGAGGATCCTCCCAACACGTGTGACCAATACTCATTACATGGATGCACTGTGCCCTTGTACAGAGCAAGAAACTGCGCAGGGTTAAAGAACCCATGGAGGCGGTTGAGCACACCTAGCTTCTGGGAAGCTGTTGGCAAGAGTGGTGATATGATCTTTCCAAGAGAGATCAGACAAAAAGAGACACCAAGAATAATAAGAGAAAATGAAGGTTAATTTGTATGTTGTTGAAGAGTAAGTCATAGTTTTCTGGAAGGGGGCGGTGAGTAGACAGATGGAGATATTGAGTTATGGAAGCATTGAAATTTACAAGATTTTCTTTGCCCCAATTAGAGATAGTAGAGAGATCAGAAGATAGGTGCTGTATGGCCTCCTTACGTGAGTTTTGGAGTTCCTGCTGTGAATGATGTGGAAGGCTAGTTGAATAAATTAATTTAGAGTCGTCAGCATATGAGTGAATGGGGCTGGAGGTGTAGTTGAGAAGGTCCTTAATGAATAATAGGAAGAGAATTGGAGATAGGACAGAACCCTGAGGAACACCAGAGTTGATAGGTTAAGAAAGTTGTGACGCCTGCAGCTTAGCAAAACGCACGTGGGCTCAGCCGCTCGCTAGGCCACTCGCTAACACTCACCAGGGCAATTAATTTGGCTACAGTCTATCTACAATGTTGTACTTTCTTTCTTGTGAATCGTCATGTCACAGGCAGTACAGAAGTGGTCTTTATTTTCGCCTGTGACAATGCATTATATTTTATTTCATCAGTTATATGTTTAATGTATAAGACTGAATGATACAGCTAGAGAGTGTGAGTGAGTAAGTGCAGGAGGCAGAGGGTAGAATGCATAGTGTTACATGTTGTCTCGGTGACGTCGTGCCACGGCCGGGCCCTCTGAGTGGCTGGCCGCCTTGCAGCCCTCCTGCCGCGGCAGGAGGTAGTCCCCCCGCACTCCTTGCTGTCTTTGTGCCTTCCTCGCTCAGAGCTTGCTTGACCAGCATAACCTTCACATCTCCCTTGCCATCTGTCCCCAACTTCCACCTATAGAACACTTTCTCTCTCTCTCGACTTCTTACCTCTTATTCTTCTAATCTATTTAACTTCATAACTTCCCTTTGGTTCTGCACGATTTCATATATCGGCCATCGTATTATATGCTGAAGCTCTCAGATATTCCATGTTTAGTTAGACATTTTGGAGGGGTTAACATTTTGTCTGTAGAGGTTCGACACACTCGCGGTGTCTCCCTACCTATTCCTTGGTTGTCTGCTGGGCTATTTAACACTAGATTAGCGGGCTAGCGGTTTATTTATATGTACCGCCCAGCGGGGTGTTTTTAGCCAAAATAGGGCTGTTTACGTGATAATTTTCATGCCTAAATAAGACCCAGAGTGTAAAACTAGTATCTATCCCTGAAAGGGCATAAACAGAGCTTTCCAATGACACCATAACGATCCTTTTATGATGGCTAGTTTTCTTGCAACAACCGCGCAACGCGAGTGCAAAAAGCATGTAATTCGGCACTTTCCCCATACAATTCCGTATGTAGCGAGTGAGAGAGGGAGGGAGGAGGTGGGATTCATGTCAGTAGGTTCGCCGCGGTGGTCTGGAGCAGTCATACGCTCGCTACTCTCCTGCCACCACTTGTCTCTCTCTCTCAGCAACATTACGTGCTGAAATTGCCACACGACCTATGTCGAGCGCCGCCAGATAGTCCAGATTTATTATACTCGACTTATGTTGCGCGCCGCTAGTTAGGGGTTAATGCTAGACTGGGGTAAGGCTATTGATGCTGTGATTTCCGATGTGTACCAGGTTTTGTTGAACTTGTACAATCGCAACGGATACGTGGGAAGCCTAGGTTGTCTTTCTGACTGTGTACCTTGTGAGTTTAGCACTGTGTTGCGAGTGAGGGCTTTTGCTTCTGCCACCCAACACTGTGCTAACTCGTTTTGCTTTGACTTGAAGAGGGTTGCCAGGAGAGAACCAGATACTAGCGATCTGGATCTCTCAAGAGAGCACCCCGTCATTTAACGTAATTTGGCCGTACAGTCTTAAGGACCTCGCTAGGCTACGAGCCGCTTGCTCAGCCATTGTTTCCTAGCCTACGACATCCCAGCTAGACTTTATTCGCCTAGCAGACACCCGATTAGGATTATAAACTCTTATGTTATGTATGCAGCAGTTTTATTCACGTTGATTGTAAGCCTTGGTTGTTGTTGAGTTGCACAACCCGAGCAGCCCTTTGCGTTGCCTGAGGAAGTATATACTTCTTTTGTTGTTGGAAATAATACTATTGCGCATTTATCGTTATTCCCGTGCCAGTTAACACTGTATGTCCCTACACTTGTCATATCTTGTTCCTGCTTTATATAACAGTTCAAAATCCGATTCGATCATCTTAAGCATCATCAGACTTTCTTCAGAAGATTCCTGTTCGATGCTTTAGGACTTTCATTCACTTTCTTTAATATAGGAGTTACAGTTTATTATTGTTTAGAGTAACGTTAATTATACCTTCTTCTTGTTTGCATTACATCATTCCAGTGATTTAATTAAGCTCTCTATCTTTTTCCTTGTATACATTATTAACGTAATTGTATGTTGTTGTGATCAGGCTGTATCAGAGATCATCAGCCTGTAGTAGTAGTGCATTTATACCGAGTTAGAGGATACCCCACTGTCGCAGATTTAACTCTGGAGGGTATAGGTGTTTTTTGTGCGCCAGCATTATAAGTTCGAGGGTTGGATCTAGTGTTACCGTTGTGGCTGTGTGCCTTTCTAGTCCAATGATTAAGAGCCCTTGTTTTATGCGATTCCCGGTCGTAACAAAGTGAATGATGGCCATCCACAACTGCAGCTATGGAACAGCCGGAAAGGAAATTAGAGACAAAGGCACAGATGGAGGGATAGAAACCGAAGGAGGGTAGTTTGGAAATGAAGGATATGTGCCAGACTCTATCAAAGGCTTTCGGTATGTCTAGCGCAACAGAAACAGTCTCACCGAAGTCCCGAAGGAAGGATGACCAAGAGTTAGTAAGATAAGAAAGAAGATCACCAGTAGAGCAGCCCTTAATGAAACCATACTGGTGGTCTGAGACTAGGTTATGGGAAGATAAATACTTAAGACATTTTGAGGTAAGAATAGTTTCAAAAACATTAAAGCTGCAAGAAATGAGAGCAATTAGACGATAGTTGGAGGTTGAGAGCGGGCACTTTTCTTTGAGACAGGTTGAATGAGAGCGAACTTCCAGCAAGAAGAGAAGACGTTAGAAGAGACAGCGGCGGAAGAGTTTGCCTAGGCAGGGAGTCAGCACGGAAGCACAGTTTTTGAGTACAACAGGAAGAACACCGTCCAGTCCATACGCCTTCTTAGTTTAAGCCGAGAGAAGGTGGAAAGTACATCCTTAGAAGTAGGAGAGAGGGGGGTGGAGAGGGAGGAATAGCACCGGAATCATCCAAAGTGGAGATTTTAGCGAAAGTGTTACCGAAGATCTCGGATTTATCAGAGGAATAAGCGATGGTTGTGCCGTCAGAGTGGAAAAGAGGAGGGAAAGACGAGGAAGAAAAATTGGTGGAGAGATTTTTGGCTAGATGCCAGAAGGCTTGGGAAGAGCTAAAGTTGTATAGTTCAGTACATTTATTATTGATGAAAGAATGTTTGGTGAGTCGAAGAACAAATTTGGCTTGATTCCGGGCAGAAACATAGGAATGATGAGATTCTTGAGTTTGAAGGCAACGGTACCATTTGGATGCTTCCTTATTGCAGACAGCAGTAGAGCAAGCATGAGTAACCAAGATTTTCTTGCATTAGACTGAGAGAAAGAAAATGGAATGTATGCTTCCATGCCCGAGAGGATTACCTTGGTAATGCATTTAGCACTCTCCGAAGGTCCCCAGCCACGGAAGCAGAAGTCATTTCATGGGAAATCAAAGAAGTACTGCCGAAGAGCCTCCCAGTTGGCAGCGCCAAAGTGCCACAAGCCCCGCCGGCTGGAAGGATTGAGTGGCCGTACCAGAGAGATAAGACAGGTGACATACTGTAGATAAGTTTATGGTCGGAGGATCCCAAAGGAGAGAACAGATTTACAGTATAAGCAGAAGGGTTAGATGTTAGAAATATGTCTGGAATGTTTGTCCGATCTTCAAAGCGATCCGAGATATGGGTGGGTTGCTGGACTAACTGCTCTAGGTCATTTAGGATAGAAAAGATGAAGCTTTGTTCACCAGGTTGGTCAATGGAAAGAGAGGAGAGCCATTGGCGGTGGTGAACGTTGAAATCACCGAAGATGGACATTTCTGTGAAAGTAGAGATGGATAGAATCTGTTTCACTTTAGAAGTTAGATAGTCAAAGAATATTGGATAGTCAGTAGAATTAGGTGAGAGATGAACAGTGCAGAAATATTTAGTTTGTGAGTGAAAAGAAAGTTTTAGCCAGAGAGTTGATAATTCAAAACAATCAAAGTTGGGAACACGAGAGAAAGCAAGATTGTTACGTACATGTCTATTAAACTCAGTTATGTTTATAGAGTCTGCATTAATGTTAAATTGATTATTCACAGCATTCGTAGTACAAGGTAGGAAATATTATGTATTATTACTTACAGTACAGTACCCTCTCGTTTTCTCTTGCTTTGTGTGGCATCTCTTGTGCGTACGGATCACTATTATCAGAACCGTGACGTCACGCTTTCCCATCATTTCTTGTAATATATTCCTAGGCTCGAAATTGGATAGATAGCACTTTTTGTACAGTCATTTATGCAAGTACCTGGTGCATTATTATTTGATAAACTTGAGACAATAACCACTGATTAAGGATCAAAATTGACTCGATGAATGTGGCAGATGGAAAATTTTCAAAATATTTTATCAGCGAATCAGAATTACTCAATGAAATTTGTATCATTTAAAACTTCAGGCGATTGTGTATGTATAAGTCTGCTATAAGTAATACAAAAGGCAAATCTATTTATTCTATCGTTCTTATCTATTTTGCATTTGATTGTGCCCATCTCGTCTTATAGTCTCCCCTCTACGCCTTTTGTTTTCCTTTTCCCTTCTCTATCCTTTCTCCTACTTATATTCGTGTCCCCTTTGCATTTACTCCTTTCTTTAAATTAACTCTAGTAAGTTAACACACCCACACCCACACACTCTCTCTCTCTCTCCCTCGATTGCATGCCATGAATTTGACATCAATGAAAATCAGATGCAATTTCAACAATGTAGTGCAGGGTACTGGAGAGAGAGAGAGAGAGAGTCTGCATAGCAATTTCATGTATATAGAGAGAAGCAAATGGATTGTAGCATAAAATTAAAATATGTTTAAAGTGACGACATAAGTGATTTTTCCAGAGGAATGGCAAACTTAAAATTATATTTAGTCGATGCTTTGAAATGTTATCAAACCCAAGAAATCATAGGCGAAAATTATAGTGATAAGTTTATGAAGAGAATGTGTGAAAAAAAAATATATATAAATACCGAATAATAATAATAATAATAATAATAATAATAATAATAATAATGATAATAATATTAATAATAATAATATTTATCAACGGTTTATTGAAAATTGCAGCCGTAGGCTGAAAATGTACAGAGGAACAATTTACAGACTAACTCTAACCAATATTAGGAACCAAAGCAAGACATTGCATACGAGTTAGTTAACTAGTTTACAGATAGCTTTTAAGTTAAGATAAAAGTTGTACAATTTGAAAAGACTTTATGATGCAGCTTTTTCGAGAGACTGCGTAATATTCTTCAAAGTCTAGTGGGTGTTCAGTCCCTATAAATCCAGCCATCTGGTCTGGTTACAGTAAATCAAATTGTCATTAAAATAAAAAAATTATAGATTCGATTCCTGGCATTCTTAACCCACCCAGTACCAGCGACGGCTGATGTCCGTCAGTAAAAAAGTTACACGCCAGTACCAGCGATAGCTCTCGTCTTTCAGTATTGTGCAACCCTTGTTCCTACTAATATCGAGCGGAGGGAGCCGCTAACATGACTTGGATGCTGAGATGAGTTGGCAACACTTCTCATTCTCTCCCTCAGCTCCTCAACTCCTCAAGGCCAGCTTAGTCAGTCACCCATCAACTCTTGTCCTGGGTGGGTGTCTTCTTGTCGCTGATGAATCACTTTTGCCACAATGGCGGGTTCTGGAGGGTACATTTGATCCACTATACTATGGTACAGTAGGGGTTAGCTTTGTAGACTACAGATGTATAAAATGCAAGAATTATCTTAGCCATGGAGATAGTTGGGCATCATGTTGTGTTGCCAGTAAGTTATTCACCCAACCTTGTATCGTTTTACTCACACTTTCAAGTTGGATACGTTACCAGTTAAACTATATTAGGTTAAGATTAGGTTTAAATAGTTTTGGTTAGGTAGTGTTAAGCTTTGGATAGGATAGGTTATAGTCTATTACTTATTTCCGGCCAATGTTTAACTTAGTCACTTTCAACTTGTATTAACAATAAGACAAAATACAACAGCATAATAATAATAATGTAAAGAATAATATTCAAAATAATAATAATAATAATAATAAAAATAATAGTGATAATAAAAATAATAGTGATAATAAAAATAATAATAAGGAAAGAAAGCGAAGGAAACATGGAGAAAGGTCTCTCCAGTTGCCTTGTTAACTTCCCCAACCCTGAGCAAAGACACACTTGTTAGCTCATCATGAGAGAGAGAGAGAGAGAGAGAGAGAGAGAGAGAGAGAGAGAGAGAGAGAGAGAGAGAGAGAGAGAGAGAGAGAGAGAGAGAGAGAGATAAGTCATTTAAGTAGGAGAGAAAGCAATGAGAAAATATTATGACAAGCGAATTCAATAGATCAGAAGAATTATGTGGTAATGAAGGAGAACATTAAAGAGAGAGAGAGAGAGAGAGAGAGAGAGAGAGAGAGATGGTTGGTTTGGTGGGAAAGGAAAAATAGTTTTGAACAAAAGTAGTACATAAAGATAGAAGTGAGTGGGAAAAGCAAAGAGAGGGGGAACTATTGTGGAGGAGATTCTGGAAAGTGAGAGAGATAGTGTGTGTGAGTGAGACTGAGTTTGAGTAGTAGAGAGAGCTAGTGAACGATATATAGATCAATAAGCAAGTTACAAATAGATTATCTGCGTGAGCTGAGTGATATCACGCCCGCAGATCCCGCCCGTATACTGGGCACCACCAGTCAGCCTTTTTGTCGTCTGGCGTCCGGCGTCCAACATATCTCTGTCCGAATATACCTCCAAAACCGTTGAATGGATGTTTACGAAATTGTAAGCCAATTGTAAACTAATGAAAATTATTGCATAAGTTTCAAAATGTTGCATCTGTGTTTCATAATTGTTCTTCCTAATAGTGTATAGAGTGGCTTTCCTGACCATGACTGCAACTATATGCTTATACCCAGACGCAATGCAATCACATATTATATTTACCATTATATATAAAAATAACTATGGCACGTTTATTCTTAAAATATTAATTCATATTTTATGGCAATTTTTCGTTGAGCGTTATTACTCGAATTAATTATCATTGAATATTAATATTCTTGTTTAGTATTGTGAATATCATAATAATGATAACAATAATAATAATAATAATAATAGTATGAATAAAAATTATAACCCCAATAATGTTAGTAATGGTAGGTAGTTAATTTGTTACAAACGCACATCTTTGGAAACAAATCACTAACAATTGGAGAAAGAGCAATGTCAGAGAATCCTGTTATAAATAATAAGACACATAATACTAAAAAAAGTAGTGCATTATCCACAAATCCAAAACAAAGTGTGTCTCAGTTAACCCTCTCCGACATATGACGCAATTTTGAGCCTACTAGGGATACTTTAAAGCCTTTATTACCATCAGGGGTATTTACAAACCTTTAGTATAGTTACTTCAACCTCTGCAGTTGTCTTTGAGTTAGCTGTGGGCAGAAAACTAATTTTGGAGAGGTAATTATAAGAGTGAGAGAACTCTATTTCTTATTGCTACTTTGACAACCTCCAGGATGCCGATAGGTTACTGACTGGATTTTACACGCTATATGCCAATAAATATGAAGTTTAGTGAAATGTTGCATGTATTAAAGTTGTGCAGTAAATCTCTAAAGTTTAGCATAATAGCAAACAAGATGGTCATTATTTTGAAGGTTTCTCATTTGCAATATAAATACAGATATACATTATAGTCTTGAATGTCATTGATCTTATAAAGGTTAATTTGCGCAAGTACAGTGCTTTATTGTTAATGGTAATAACAATATTAATAGCAATAATAGTATTAGTAACAACAAGAGTGTTAATAATAGCTTAATTAAGACAAATTGTATTAGTAAATATTTACTCATTGAAGGTTGATGATATATATATATATATATATATATATATATATATATATATATATTTGTTTATGTATTATAATCTACACTACTTCAGTTGTTTATTGGGGTCTGTTTCATCCCGATAACCGTATGGGAAGTGGGTTTATTTCGAGTCGGAACAAAATTATTTAAATTCGGACCGTACATGTGCCTACTCGTTTCCAGCTTCGACATCAAAATTTGAACTATGCCCAGAACGTTAAGTGCTATTTAACATAATAAAAAGATGCGAGCACACTTGCTGATTTTGCATTATAGATATACGTTATGTATGTGCATGGGTGACTTTAAATATAGTACATTAACAGTATGCAAAGACTATAATATGTGTCCGCTACAGTCATTACGACCCCCCCGCTTATAATAAGGAATTGTTAAAAGAGAGGGAGATTGGAGTACTCTACCATCTTTATTTAAAAGCACTAGGTCGCTTACAGTCCAAAAACACTGTCTCGGGCGGCCACTCCGGGCAAACCTTTGGTAGGGGGAATGGCAGGCTTGTTATGGCTAACCCAGAAACAAAAATCAAGGTCTGAATTAGGTAAAGTCTCTTATAATCACCAATCAAATGTGGTGAAACTTTTTCAAATTTCCAAGCTAATGGAGTGAAACAAAGAGGCTCTAAAAACACCCGCCTCGAACCAGAGAGGATTATGAGTTTTGTATGCCAGGTATCAGTTATTTCAAATACAGTGTACAAGGCCACCGTGACCGTATGATATATTAACATCGTTCTTAAGGGTGCCCACTTCATATTATTTGTTCCCTCTCTCTCTGGGTTGTATCCATACGGCCCCATTCAACCTACTGTTTTAAGACGTTTATCCCCATCCAGGTGTAGATATTTTCCTGGCAAGCGGTAGCGAGCCAGCGTATTTTAAAAAATGATTTTGGCAGCAGGCTAAATTTGTAAAATTTTCGATAGAAAAATTTCTCCGGCGAAGCCGGATTTCTTCATACAATGCTGGCTCGCGGGAAGATATCGACACCTGGATGGATATAAACGTAGCAGTAGGCTGAATGGGGCCGAATGGATACAAGCCAGAGAAAGAGAGAAAAGAAGATAACAAAAGCAGGTCACTCCCCTTAACACCAATAACACCCCAAATTCTACTCTTCCATTGTTGTTATTCATCTCTTTCCTTTACTCTCCCTTCTCATCTCTTCCTTCTCGTTCCTTTACATTTATTGCCTTTCCCCCCGTTTATTATCCCCTCTCCCCCTCTTCCCTCCTACTCGGTTATCTTTAAAATCAACTCTCTTCCATTTACTCTCGGCTTCCTTTCATTATCTCTCACATAACCATCTGTTTCGCCCAGCCCTATATCTGCTTTATAATTTTCATAATTCTCTAATAATATCCTTCTCTTTAAGGGGCCAGGTTGTAATTTATTTGTTTAATTATTTACTTATTTGTTATTATTTTAGTTTCATCCGTAGGCCTCCATCAAACTTAATAGAATAAATCCTCAATATCCCCTTTCGAGATTAATTTGTATATTTGCGGTAGAAAAATGTCCTGGCCGAAGGCCGAAGGCTATCGCTCACCAGGATGAAAATCGACACCGAATTGGCAAGAGAGGTCTTAATATTGTCAAAGAAAGGGGACAAAAGGTCTTAAAATCGACTAACTAATGGGGGAAAAGTCTTAAAATGTCAAAACTAATGGGGCAAAACATAAAGGAGAAAGGGGTCCAGAAAAGGCAGCTATAGGAGGCTCCCCCTTAACCTTTTCCATCCATCCTTTTTTCTTCTCCGTTCTACTAACCATTTTTTGTTTATTCACTTTGCCTTGTTCTCCTTTCTCCCACCTCTTTATTTGCTCACATCAATCTCCAGTTTCCTTCTCGCTCCGTACATTTCTCTCATTTGCCTCTGTTTTTCTCATCCCTTTTCATTGATCTCACCACTCTCTCTCTCTCTCTGTTTCTTCTCTTTTCATTCACCCCTTCCTTTTTGCCCATTACGTCTCCCTCTTCCTATCAACCTTTTACCTCCCATTTTATTACTTCCTTTATTTTCTTTCACCACCATCTCTCTCTCTCTCTCTCTCTCTCTCGCTCTCGCTCTCTCTCTCTCTCTCTCTCTCTCTCTCTCTCTCTCTCTCTCTCTCTCTCTCTCTCTCTCTCTCCAGTTTCTTTCACCCTCCATTTATCGAGTACCCCCCATTCCACTACCTACTCTGGTCTCTTTTAACTCTCCTATTTTCCATACCCTGTATATGTCTTCTCTCGCTTTATCCTTCTCCTCCTCTACTCTCGTTGTTTTTCTATCTCTCCTCTCCTCCCTTTTCTCTTCTACCTTTTCCACTTTTATTCTCCCCACCTGCAGCTCCATACTTATTTATAACTCGCTCATTTCTTCTCCTCCCCACTTAAGGTCTATGCCTCCCTTTTCTCACATTTTCTCTTTTCCTATTCATCTCACCATCCCTTTATCTCTCATCACCCATTCCCCATTCCTTCATTCCCCAGATGTTCACCCTCTATCCATAACATCACCTCCCTGTAACCCTCTCCTCCCCCTATAATTCACCTTTGACCTATAATCTACTAATATTTACTCACCCCTTATTCAGCCCACCACCTTTCCTCCCACCACTCCTCCACTTTGCCCCCCTCTGCCTCCCCACATGTCTTTCCTTCTAATATTTACTCACCTTACGTCTTCACCCCCCTCTTCTCCTCAACATTGTCACCCCCTCCCAACTATTTTCTCCCACCTCTCTCCTTCTACACCTTGAAAATACTACCCCCCCCAACCTGCTTTATTCACCCCCCCCCCCGATATTTCTAACCTGTCCCCCTACACCTTAACCCCTTCTATTCCGGTGACATATTTTCGTTATTACTTCAGCTGCATTTAGACGATTACATGAAGCTTAGGAAGGATATATAGTAGCTAAAAGCGTTAATTGAGTTTGTCTGTAGCCTTTGAATTGTTTGAGTTTTTTCGAAGCTGAATAGAATCGTCTAATAGTTGCCAGAATATAATGAAAAGGACGTCGCCGGTACGGAAGGGGTTAAGTTTCTCCTCCCTATCTTTCCCTCCACACTCTTGTTTACTCCCTCCCCCCATTTCTCTCACCTCTACCCCCCCAGTCCACCACCTTTCCTCTCTAGTGATCAGCGTGGGAACTTTTCTCATTAGCTTTAACTAAATCCGTAATCTTGAAATACCTTCTCCTCGTTTCGGTCTAAATGCCGTTAATTTTGTTTTCGTTTTTGTTTCTAGTTTTTGTTGTCATAGAGATAAACAGAGGAGTTTCAATTCGTATTAAAAAATGCAGGTTCATACTTTGTGCAGTGTTTACTATTATTTGTGATATTGTTATTATTTCTATTATTATTATTATTATTATTATTATTATTATTGTAGATATGTATATTGTATTTTGAGATATCGTTAAATATAAGTTTTATTAATCTAAACAGATTATAATTAAGTTTGTAGTCATTATCAGTTGCATAGGGAAATTCCCATGACTATTATTCTTTATAAGCTCTTAGTGTAATCGTAATTTGTATAACAAACACATGTATAATCTTAAGAAATCGTGATACACTGCATATCCTAGGTGTTGAGTATTGGTGATGTCCACAGTCGTATAGCTCTGGTGATAGTTCAGAAGCGGCCACCAGGGGTCCCCAGTAAAACCTTGTTAGGGCTATGCTTAGGAGAAACTGGCTGTCGTCCGGGAAATTTTTCCCCCCGAATAATGTACATATTTAGCTTAGAGGGTGTCTGGGAGGAGTGTTTGTTTTTAGCTGGAAGGGGTCTGGGGAGTCGAGTGTATTAGTCTAGAGGGCAAACTAAAAACATGTTACTCGAAAATGATAGAAGCACTCGAAACTTCAAGAATTAAGAGGGTCGCGGCAGATAAAGTTAATGTGTATGTATTTATGTATATATTCAGACACACACCCCACAGCTGGGGGTGGCCGACTCGAGACAGAGCACGAACAAGGACAACAGAACATAACCAAAACACAAAATAAACTATTCACACACATCGAAGTTGTCCCGGAGAAGATTCAGAGACCTAGGCCCATTTGGGGTTTCCAGCAAAAAGCTTGCCCCAGACTTCCTGGAGAGCTTACGGTCTCAGTAGGTAGACACTCAGTGAAGCCAATCATCACAATGCCCGCCCACCTTACTTCCAAACATGACCCTTCACAAAATAGACCGCCGGGCCAGGCGCCTAACGGACTATTATCTAGTCCAACTGGTGCCCGACCCCCTCTTCCTTCGACCGAGTTATAACTCATCTATTCACAAGCATCCTCCATTCATTCCTATTCATTACCACTTCTCTTGCCAGTCATCTCTCTACGTCTATTTCCTCTTGTTTCTGACTCGTATATTCTCTATCCACCATTTGAATAGAGTTAGTGGTCGCGAAAATTAGACTTTAACGGTTTGGTTCTTTACCTATATAGGTTCCACTCAACGGGGGGGTACTTCAGCGCCTTGTGGTACACATGATTAAAAGATGTCCTTGCATGATAGTGTGGTAATCCCAACATTGATGTAAAGCAGTTGTTACGACCTGGCACTCGGGTACACAAGGGCTCTCAATCAGGACTCTAATACGGCTCGCTGCCACAACGGAAACACACGATCCCAACCCCTGAGTACTGCCCGCCGAACAAAAAACACCAATACCCTCCAGAGTTCAATCTGCTATAACGGGGTATACAAGAACTCGGTACTAGTGTTCAACAACAGACTAATAAAGAGACAGGAATTCTCTAGTCTGGTCAACAATCAAACAAAGAAGTAAGAAACAACAACACCAAAGAATAGTGTTGGCCGAAACCGAAGTAATCCACCCTTGACTAAGAACTTAAGAAGTCCTCCACCCTCTACTTCGGATCGGCACTATTACGTTACGTTAATTAATAGTCCTTAAGCATCGAGCAAGGAATCTTCTGAAAAAAGTTAGATGCTTCTCGGATGCTCGTAAGAAGTACGTATCGGATTTTGAACAGTAATTCAATAAGAAAAACACTGGCAATTAAATACTATTACAGGTTTAAATTGGCATAAGAATAATTAAAAGAATATGCAATAGTAAATGGCAAACATTAAAAAGAAGTACTCCGCAAATGCAACGGCAATAGCCTACTCGGATTGTGCTCGTGGGCCACTAATCACTAAAGTAGCCAAGCTTGCAACACATGAAATCAATAGTGCATAAACAATATCATACATAAGGAAAGCTTCAATACTATTCTGTATCTACTAATCGAGTAAAGTCTAGCTGGGGTACTGTGGGCAAAAGGTAGCAGTGACTGAGCAAAAACGGCTCGTAGCCTAGCGAAGTCCTCACAACTGTTTAAAGTATTACGTTAACACTAACAAGTGCACTTTGAGAAATCCAGATCCCTTGTATCTGGTTTTCTCCCGGCTCCTTGACAAAGTAAAAAACAAGCTGTTAATAAAATACAGGGTGGTTAGGCTCTTGCCCTCACGCACTGTAAATTATTAACTCAACACAGTCAGCCGCGAAGACAACCTAGGCTTCACTGAACCGAAACGAGTATGCAGGTTTATCGCTTAACCACTGCATCAAACAACAACTCGTAACACAGAAAAGCCTTACCCCAGTCTAGCATTACCTAGACTAGCAGAAACCAGGAATAATAATAATAACACACAGGGAAATGCATAGACAAGTGCAACAAACATAAATCAATCCTATTCTAAGTTAACCCTTCCAAAATAGGCTATCTAATAGGCATGTATCTCATGAGAACTCAAGCGATAATACGTTGGCTGACTAGCTCTGCACCAACGGGACCATGGAAGTTAAAAAGGGTAGGGAAAAGAGGAGATAAGAATGTAAGGTAGTAGAGAAAGTTCACATCAGTCAGAAGAATATATATAGTTAGCAAGGGAAATGAGAAGTCGCTCTGCCTAATGAGTTCTGATCAAAAAATGGCTAGACTTCCCTTTTTATACTCGGCCCTCTAGTGAGCCCAACGTGAACTACTAAGGACCGCCCACTGACAATCATTACGTAATTTCTCTCTCTCCTCTGGGATAGACAAAGGCTTTCCTAGCACTGAGGGGAGGGGGGGGGGGGGGGAGTGCTAGTGAGTTAGGCCCACCTCCCGCATGGCGCACCCACTGACCCCCAACTGTGGCTGCCGCTTCTCCCATCATTACAAATAAGTTTTACACACAATACTTATAACTAATGATATAAAATAGAACTCGTTGACTCAGATGAAAACAAAATACATATTCATATTACTTATAGTACAACGGCTCACATGAACTAAGTTAGGAAACTCTACATAGACTACAGCCAAAGTTCCTGCCCTGACGATCCTAGCGAGAGTGGGGCATGACTAGGCGTTCTGTACAGCATGCTCACACTGGACATGCGTCACACCTCCCCCAAGATTTTACTTGCTCAACCCTGAGCTAAAATCTGACAAACACAGAACCCCATCAAGCCCCTCACACCCAGCGACCCAGCGACCGCATGGCACTAAAACAAAGCTGAGTTTATCACCAAAACGCATCTTATTATTAACCAAAAATTCACATTTTATAACTCCTCCCAACAATAGCAAAAAGACACAATATCATGCTCCCAGAGCGAGCTTACAGCAGCTCAGCCGTTTGATAGTTTGTGGACTACTCAAACTCTATAGGCTATGACAAACTTATACGATTACCTATATCAAAAGAAAGAGTTTTTTATATGATTTTTATATTTTAATATGTTTTTCCCGGCTGCACTATAAGGGCAGCCTATTTTCCTCCACTCAAACCCACACACCTGTGATAGCCTACGACTGATCATCCACCCTTGATAAACAATCCGCGATCACATTGTCACATCCAGCAATATGACGGATGTCCAGGTTATACTCCTGCAACATCAAAGACCACCTGGTCAGTCTCATATTGTGATTGTGAAATTGATTCAGGAATCTCAAAGGGTGATGATCAGTGTAGATAACCACGACTGGGCCATAGGCTGGAACATACACCTCGAAGTGCCTGAGCGACAGCACAATCGCCAGTAATTCCTTTTCTATTGTAGAATAGTTCTTTTGTGCAGCATTGAACTTCTTAGAAAAGAAACTTACTGGGTGTTCCACACCTTCATTGTCTGTCTGTAGCAAGACGGCACCAGCCCCTACACCACTAGCATCTGTTGCCAGCTGAAAAGGCCTGTTAAAGTCTGGGGCCCTGAGTATCGGGTGAGTACATAGCAAATGTTTCACCAAAGTGAAAGCCTTTTCACACTCAGGTGCCCACAAAAACTTTTTGTCTTTAGATAACAAATCTGTGAGAGGTGCCAACACCGTTGAGTAACCTTTTATGAAGCGTCTGTAGTAGCCTATCATACCCAAGAATCTCATAATCTGCTTCTTGGTTGTTGGGTGCGGAAATTTATTGATAGCCTGTACCTTGTTCTGAGGAGGGCACACCTGTCCCCTTCCCACTACAAACCCAAGGTACTGCACAGTGGCTTTTACGAAGTCACACTTTGCCAAATTTACTACCAGACCTGCTTCACTAAGTTTCCGGAACAAGGTCTCAAGGTGCTCACAATGGCTCTCAAAGTCGTCATCATAAATGATTACATCGTCCAAATATACGGTGCAATTTGGAATGTCCTTTACAATTTCATTCATCAGGTTCTGAAACGTTGCTGGTGCATTCTTAAGCCCGTAAGGCATAACATTGCACCGGTAGGTACTCCCGTCCACAACAAAACCACATACCTCTTTAGCACGCTCGGACAAAGGTACTTGCCAGTAACCTTTTACTAAATCTACTTTAGACAAAAAACGAGCATTACCAATTTTGTCAACACTATCATCAACCCGAGGAAGAGGATATGGGTTAGTTGGAGTCAAACCGTTTAACCTACGGAAATCAATACAAAAGCGTACCTTGCCATCTGGCTTAGGCTGCAGTGTTACAGGGGAAGTCCACTTAACTGTGCCTTTCTCTATCAACCCTCTACCGAGCATATACTCCAACTCATCCCTCAGAGCTGGTAGTTTTATGGGGGGCACACGGTACGGGATTGACTTAAAGGGTAGATGGTCCCCCACGTCAACATCATGCATAGCCTGAGTAGTGAGGCCTGGGTGTTCAGCAAATACAGTGGGGTATGAACCGAACAACTGACGGATAGCATCAAACTGCGGCTCAGGCAAATGAGCTATAGCCTCGTCAGCCCTTAGGCTCGAGTTCCCCGCCCACTGATCCGCTGAAACATGTTGATCCCAGCTATCCTCCTCTGAAGCTTGACTGTCCCCCTCTCCTTCTCCACCACGGCCGCAACAAGCCAACACAGGGACAGTGAGAGGCTCAGAGGGGCGCCTCACATACTCTTTAATAAGGTTCACGTGACATAACTGGTTCTTTTTCCTCCTGTCTGGAGTGGCAACAAGGTAATCTAAGTCTGAAATTTTTTCTACAATTTTATAAGGTCCAGTGTACTTCGCAGAGAGGGGGTTACCAACCAAAGGCAACAAAATTAATACCTCTTGTCCTACAGTGAACTTCCGGAGCCTCACTTTGCGATCATACCTGTCCTTCATCAAAGCTTGTGATTCTGTCAAATTTCTACCTGCCATCTCCAGACTCTTAAGCATGCGCTCACGGCTTTCAAGCACATACTTTAATAATGGACAAGGCTGCACAGTCCCCTCCCAAATTTCTTTCAGCATGTTAAGGGGGCCCCTGACACGGTGTCCAAAAATCAGCTCGTTTGGACTAAATCCCAGGCTCTCACCAGGTACCTCCCGAGCAGCAAACAGCACATAAGGCAATCCAAGATCCCAATCCATACCGTTGTCAGCACAATAACACCTGAGCATGCTTTTAAGTGTAGCATGCCACCGCTCAAGCACCCCTTGACTCTCAGGGTGATACGCTGACGATACTACTGCTCGTATCCCATGCTGTTGCATTGTTTGCTTGAACATGTTGGAGGTGAAATTAGATCCCTGATCAGACTGAATCTCCTCCGGGTACCCGTACCTTGAGAAGTACCACAACAAGTTACTGACTACCGTCTTAGCCATTCCATTTTTCATAGGGTATGCATCGGGGTATCTAGTGGCAACATCCATTATGGTTAACAAAAATTTATTTCCCGCCTTAGTGGGAGGGAGTGGACCAACCATGTCAACAATAATTTTACTAAAGGGTGGCCCAATCACAGGAATAGGGTGTAACGGAGCCTTAGGAATAACTTGGTTCGGTTTCCCGACACGTTGACAAATATCACAGGAGTTTATCCATGACTGCACATGAGACTTCATCCCCGGCCACCAAAACAATTTCCCCAAAGCCGCCACCGTTTTTCTCACCCCTAGATGTCCTGCCAGTGGTGTGTCATGCGCCAACCTCAGTAGGCTATCCCTGCACTCCCGTGGCACCACCAACTGGTCCACTACTCCGGACCCCTTTTGCCAACTACGTTTAGGGTCTTGAAAACGCCTATAAAGGATGCCTTCTAAATAAAAAAAATCTCCTGGCTGTGCATCGCCGTCCTCGTCGAGCTCTACAGCTCCATTAGCACACGTTTGGAGCTCAGGGTCCTCTAGTTGCAACCGACTTATATCTGAGGGTGCCAAGCGATCTAACTGCTCCCGGAGCAATGCATGACCTTCCCCGATACTGGGCTGCTCCCTCTGTCTCTCTCGATGTACATAACGTTGCTGTCGTGGAGACTCGTCATGCCCAGCCTCGTCACTCTCGATGACAGGCCCAGGGGCTACTCCAGAATTAAGTAATGGTGCTAATACTGAATCACCCAGGAGAGCCGCCGAGTCAAAACTCTTAAAACCAACTCCAGCTTTAGCCTCCTCCTGTTGATCGTTCCTCCGCTGGTCTGAAGGCGGAGGACTAGGCTGTGACACTTTAGCTGCCCGAGCTCGGGTGACAACACACGCCATGGGTTGTGTCTGGCACCGCTCGACCCACTCTTGCTCTTCCCTACTCACGTCGGCCGGCCTCTCGGCAACGACTAAGGGTAGAACCTCGGAAGCGGGCATTGCAAAGTCGTTGCCGAGAAGAAGGTCGACGCCCTCCACTGGCAGTTTCTCCACAATCCCGACATCCAATTCACGTGCCACACCATCCACCTCCAACTCCAACCGCACCAGCGGGTATGACCGAGTTGCATTAATACCCTGCACCACTACCACCCGAGCCGCGTTTATAGGGTAGCCAGTCAAGTTTTTCATCAGAGTCTGGGAAGCACCTGTATCACGCAAGACCTCTACTCCATGCTTGCGCCCCGCCCACATCACGCAACCCCGCCCTCTATGGTCGCAAAAAACATCCTGAGCAGGGTTCGAGCCTCCCAGGTGCTTCTGCATTGGCTGTGCCTCAGCCTCTGACGAACTGCCCCAGGCAAACTCAGATGACTTCGGAGACACACCAATGTTGCAGGCCAAAGACACAGCTGCTGTAGGTGGTTTGCTAGGACAGACTCTTGCAAAGTGCCCCTTTTTATGACAATGATAACACTCCACCTCCCCTTTGGGCTTCCCTTGGTACTGGGAAGGGCCCGGCCCCTTCTTAAATGGGACGGTGCTAGTCTTGTGGTCAGTCTTGGTATCATGGCTCTTGTACTTGTTTGCATAAGGTATATCACTAACTCGGGGGGTGGGGCGTCACGCCCCTTGTTACCTGCCTCACTACGCTGGGCAGACCCGCACCCACGAATTAGTGATAGCCGGAGGTCAGCCATCTCAGCTGCCTCCTGTAGAGTTTTTGGGTTCTTTTCTTTAATAGTTAAAGTCATTTCTGCACCAGTACACTTATAAAACTGCTCGAGCAGAAACAGCTCAGTCAACTGTTCGGCCGTCTCAGCTTTCTCAGAACGTGTCCAGTTTTTAAGTGCATCTTTTAAGTCCCGGGCATGTTCAAGAAAGGTCACCTCCCTAGTCTTTGTAACACCCCGAAACTTCAATCGATATGTTTCCGGTTGCAACTCGTATGCCCGTAGGACAGCTCTCTTCAATTCTGGGTAGTCAATGCAAGACTCTAAAGGCAGTGCATCATAAGCCTTCAGACCCTTACCCGTAAGTCTTGAGGAGACTAGAGCTGCCCACTTCTCTTCAGGCCAATTATGCTCCCTACATTTCTTCTCAAAACGATTAAAAAATTCTGTGACTTCAGTTTCACTAAATACCGGCACCAATTTGACTAATTGGGCCAAGGACTGTTCTCTTACTTGGCCCTCACGGCCCATCCAAGTCCCTGTCGACTCTGCACGAGACTTATCTAAATCTAATTTAGCACAATATTTCTCCGAGTCGTACTTAAGCTCAGCCTCATGCCTCCTAACCTCAATCTCATGCCTCCTCGTCTCATCCTCCTGCCTCCTGGTCTCATTTTCATGCCTCCTGGTCTCATCCTCCTGCTTCCTAGCCTCAATCTTAGCAAGCTCAAGTCTAAATACCATATCTGGAGACAGACAGGAAGAGGGAGCTGCCACTACTGAAGGAGGGGGGGCAAAAACTGGGGAACCACCATGTGCACCACCCGAGGGCACTCCAATCTGCCAATTCTCATCCCTCTGTGGGAGAGTGCTAACCTCCGGTAACTGAGTGGACGGCACTGTGGGAGTCGAGTGAGAGGGGATCTGGGGAGGAACCCCCCCAAACGCCCTCTCCTCCGAAACCCCATGTCGCCCACGCAACACCCAGGAAATCAGCTCCCCCTTGGACATCCCTACTACATTGGAAATTCCCAAAACCTTGGCTATCAGGTGCAAGCCACAAACATCCACCCCAGTCAGCCTCTCCTCCGTCACGTGGTACCGCTTACTCACAAAAACTCTAGCATCCTCCTCACTGGTTACTAACGGCACACCTTCAAATGGCATCTCTCGCTCATCGTCAGTGCTAATGCACGACATACTGAAGTCCACAAAAAAATTCTCGAGACAAAAGTGTTTAAACTTCCTATGCAAGCACTAATTACTAAATTAACTGGAGTCTCTTAAATGCTTTACTAATTGCCATACAAAAACAAATATTCTTCAATATGCACGCTAAAATACAAACAAACAAATGTTGTACAACTCTGCAAAAATTTATACTGTTCACAAAATCCTAAGCAAGGTCGCCATTTGTTACGACCTGGCACTCGGGTACACAAGGGCTCTCAATCAGGACTCTAATACGGCTCGCTGCCACAACGGAAACACACGATCCCAACCCCTGAGTACTGCCCGCCGAACAAAAAACACCAATACCCTCCAGAGTTCAATCTGCTATAACGGGGTATACAAGAACTCGGTACTAGTGTTCAACAACAGACTAATAAAGAGACAGGAATTCTCTAGTCTGGTCAACAATCAAACAAAGAAGTAAGAAACAACAACACCAAAGAATAGTGTTGGCCGAAACCGAAGTAATCCACCCTTGACTAAGAACTTAAGAAGTCCTCCACCCTCTACTTCGGATCGGCACTATTACGTTACGTTAATTAATAGTCCTTAAGCATCGAGCAAGGAATCTTCTGAAAAAGTTAGATGCTTCTCGGATGCTCGTAAGAAGTACGTATCGGATTTTGAACAGTAATTCAATAAGAAAAACACTGGCAATTAAATACTATTACAGGTTTAAATTGGCATAAGAATAATTAAAAGAATATGCAATAGTAAATGGCAAACATTAAAAAGAAGTACTCCGCAAATGCAACGGCAATAGCCTACTCGGATTGTGCTCGTGGGCCACTAATCACTAAAGTAGCCAAGCTTGCAACACATGAAATCAATAGTGCATAAACAATATCATACATAAGGAAAGCTTCAATACTATTCTGTATCTACTAATCGAGTAAAGTCTAGCTGGGGTACTGTGGGCAAAAGGTAGCAGTGACTGAGCAAAAACGGCTCGTAGCCTAGCGAAGTCCTCACAACTGTTTAAAGTATTACGTTAACACTAACAAGTGCACTTTGAGAAATCCAGATCCCTTGTATCTGGTTTTCTCCCGGCTCCTTGACAAAGTAAAAACAAGCTGTTAATAAAATACAGGGTGGTTAGGCTCTTGCCCTCACGCACTGTAAATTATTAACTCAACACAGTCAGCCGCGAAGACAACCTAGGCTTCACTGAACCGAAACGAGTATGCAGGTTTATCGCTTAACCACTGCATCAAACAACAACTCGTAACACAGAAAAGCCTTACCCCAGTCTAGCATTACCTAGACTAGCAGAAACCAGGAATAATAATAATAACACACAGGGAAATGCATAGACAAGTGCAACAAACATAAATCAATCCTATTCTAAGTTAACCCTTCCAAAATAGGCTATCTAATAGGCATGTATCTCATGAGAACTCAAGCGATAATACGTTGGCTGACTAGCTCTGCACCAACGGGACCATGGAAGTTAAAAAGGGTAGGGAAAAGAGGAGATAAGAATGTAAGGTAGTAGAGAAAGTTCACATCAGTCAGAAGAATATATAGTTAGCAAGGGAAATGAGAAGTCGCTCTGCCTAATGAGTTCTGATCAATAAATGGCTAGACTTCCCTTTTATACTCGGCCCTCTAGTGAGCCCAACGTGAACTACTAAGGACCGCCCACTGACAATCATTACGTAATTTCTCTCTCTCCTCTGGGATAGACAAAGGCTTTCCTAGCACTGAGGGGAGGGGGGAGGGGGGGGAGTGCTAGTGAGTTAGGCCCACCTCCCGCATGGCGCACCCACTGACCCCCAACTGTGGCTGCCGCTTCTCCCATCATTACAAATAAGTTTTACACACAATACTTATAACTAATGATATAAAATAGAACTCGTTGACTCAGATGAAAACAAAATACATATTCATATTACTTATAGTACAACGGCTCACATGAACTAAGTTAGGAAACTCTACATAGACTACAGCCAAAGTTCCTGCCCTGACGATCCTAGCGAGAGTGGGGCATGACTAGGCGTTCTGTACAGCATGCTCACACTGGACATGCGTCACACAGTGAAACATGGACGTTGTTGGAGAGAAACAAACCAATAGTGAGAGGAGTGGAAATGAATTACTTGAGAAGTGCGTGTGTAGTTACATGGAGGGCTAGACAGACAAATGAGGAAGTGCGAGAGCAGTGTGGTGTGGATGGGGATAGGCCTATGCTGGAAAGTGTGGAAAGGAACACGTTAAAATGGTTCAGCCATGTGGAACGTATGGGAAGCGAGAGAATGACTAAGAGAGTGTACGAGAGTGAGGTGGAAAGACAGAGAGGGAGAGGCAGACCGAGAGTGAGGTGGAAGGATGGAATTGAGAAGTGTATGTATGAAAGTGGTTTTGGATGGGAGGAGGGACGTTAGTTGACGGTGAACAGAGGTTCATGGGGAGATTGATTCGTGGCCACCCCTTCGGGGATCATGACATCTGGCAATATACAGTATATAATTATATAATTTCATATCACTCTAACTTCCTCTAGAATTCTAGATAGAGGTCTAGCTTAACACTGTTCGCGTTAATTTTGTCGCTCTCCACAGAGAGAGCAAGAGCGAGAGCAAGAGGTTGCGGCAGAGGCAATAATAAACCAGGACACTACAGTTCCCAAGCTACATACACAATTTAGGAGGTTGCTATGGTTACCTTCATCCCAGTGTTTACACCTTCACTATTCAATGATGCATTCTCTTATTTTATTTTGAGTAAAGTTTACTCCTGGAAGTCGTGCTCAAAAATCGTCTAATATTATCTGGACTATAGAGAACATGCCTCTTTCTATAGAGAAGAGGTTAAGTAGCATTGTTGTATTCTTCCAGGATTGATAACCAAGAAATATCTTGGATTTGTAAATACATGATATCCTGTTTGAGGACCCAGGTGTAAATGTGCGGCAGTTATGCAAACTTAAAGATATCATCTTCACAGACATGATAAGCGTCAATTTAACCACAAAAAGTCAGCTGAGAAATGCGTGAATTTGTTTTTATTTATATTTGTATTGACCACACCCTCTTGCATATCCTTGTAATGGGGAGATTGTAGACACCAATCGACCCGGGCAATACTCAGGGGAGGCCTCATAGGCATGGGATAAGGAGTTACTGGAACTCCTGTTTCATAGGTCTGGCTTCCCTCACTGTTTTTGTTTGTGTCTCACCTACACAGAAAGTAATCCAGCTAGCTCTCACAACACCTCATCCTATTAATTTCACTACACTAAAGAAGCACACCACACTTTTTTCCAATGCACACACACATCAAATACGTAAAAATAAATACAATGTTTAAAATAGCGACTATCATGCTTTCAACTTTGAGGGAGACACTTGTTACAGGCAACTTTGCTTTTTGTCTCCTTCATACACGTAGGAAAACAACAGGCAACTCTGATTGGCATGGTCACTGAAGAAACACGAATGATATTATACAGGTATATAATTAAATTTACTTTTTTTCCAGTCCGTAATTTCAGGATACTTGACGACAAACTTTGCTACAATATATTTCTGAGTTTACAAAACTTCTCCAAGCTTCATAATATCGTCTAAGTGCAGCTGACATAGAATAAAAAGTTGGTGGTACTGTAAACGATAATTAATTCGTGTCGGTGGACCAGTGACAACTCAAGAGGTAATTATTCCAATCTTATGTTTGTGAATTAAGGGGAGGCAGTTGGTTTTTCGAGTCCTCCTCCTCCCTCATGTTTTGCCCTATTAGTTATGGGATTTCAAGACATTCGCCCCATTAGTTTGGCGATTTTCAGACCTTTTGTCCCATTTCTTTGCCAATATTAAGACCTTTCGTGCCATTTAGGTGTCAATTATGTTCACGGCGAGCGATAGCGAGCCTGTATTTTAAGAAAAATCGGCCTTCGGCCGGGACATTTTTCCACCGAAAAAGTTACAAATTATATCGAGGGGGGGTCTTGGGTTTTTTGTTTTATGCTTGATAGAGGTTTAGAGAGCAAACTACACCCCTTCCTTAAACCATTGAGCCGAACCAGAAATTCATGCTTCATAATACCGTCTGAGTCCCCTTAACCCTCTTCGACATATGACGCGATGTTGAGCCTATTGGGGATACTTTAAAGCCTTTGTTACCATCAGGAGTATTTAGAAACCTTTAGTTTAGTTACTTCAACCGCTGCAGTTGTCTTTGAGTTAGCTGTGGGCAGAAAAACTAATTTTGGAGAGGTAATTATAAGAGTGAGAGAACTCTATTTCTTATTGCTAATCTGGCAACCTCTGCGTCATAAATGCGTGAAAGGGTTAAACGCTCACAACTAACTGTAGGCCAAGTAGTTCGTTACTCTTGGAAACGGGAAGAGGAATTTGAGATTACTGGTGACAGTAAAGTGATCCGAGCTCTTGTGAATTCCTCGGATTGAATGATGTTGCTTTAGTGTTGTTATTTAGTTTCTTTACATATAAAACTAATCAGAACATTATTATTGTCATTACCATCATTATTATTGTTATTGTTATTATTATTATTATTATTATTATTATTATTATTATTATTATTATAATTAATCGCCTCCACAACCATAGTAAACACAATGAATAACTAATCCTTGACGTACATCCCCCGAAAATCATGCTACTTTTGAGTGGCATTCAACGAATCACATAGCGAACGTAGTAGAGAGGGAGAGTGTAGGGTAGAAAGCCATAAAAGGAATATGGTAATAGGGATGGGAACGAAATGAAGACTCCAGGGTCCTATCGCTGACAGTGAGAGAGAGAGATTTGATTTTGTTTTGATTGATTGAATTTTTATTGCCAATTGTGTACATACATAATATAATGGAGAGAGAAAGAGAGCGAGAGAGAAATAGAAAGAGAGAGAGAGAGAAAGAGAGAGAGAGAGAGAGAGAGATAAGGTGCAGGGTCGGGCAACAAGATTACCAACTAATGCCATGACTATTGACCTGCAACTCCCGAGAATAGACACACTTCAACACCGTCGAGACATGGGAGGACTAGCAGTTTTCTACTAGGCTAACGTGAAAGAGGTGGACTACTTGGCCCTATTGAACTTATCACAACAGGCTCTTATCCACCTCACCACAGCACAGGCATCACAGGGGGACGGTATAGTTGTGCCTCATCCTTATCTTTCACACTACCAAGGAACTTTCCTATGCGAATACTTAATTATGTGGAAGGAACTATGTTGCAATATATTATACAGTACATAATAAACATGTTGCAACTGTGCTAGAAATTAAGACAAATATAAATGCATGCCTGTTATCAAGATGTTTGCAAGATACAAATTAACTGTTTTCGTGCAAGTCATTTTTGGATAGTGAGTCTTCTATGGTTTGCAAACTTTAACTTTGACACCCAAAACAATATGTACTTATGTTTAATGAGAGAGAGAGAGAGAGAAAGAGAGAGAGAGAGAGAGAGAGAGAGAGAGAGAGAGAGAGAGAGAGAGAGAATCTGTTGAGCATTAAAGATGAAAATAAGGGTAAAAGGTAGCTTCCTTGGGTGATCAAGAGAGAGATAAAGAGTGTGTGTGTGTGTGTGTGTGTGAGATTAATAGCTAGATAGATAGATAAATAGATACAGAGAGAGAGAGAGAGAGAGAGAGAAAGGAAGATTTCTACAGTATGTACAGTACAGTACAGTACAGTTTTACCCAATCATAATGGAAGAACATGAAATCCTCTGTAATGTAAATCTTCCATATAGCATGGCAACAGTCATGGTAATGTACAGTCAAGAGCATATTTGTGGACATACCTCTTTGAATCAGTATCGAACTCAAATGAGATACTGCAGTGATTTATTATTGCCCAAATGCTTCAGAACGTGGCTTTAACGGGGGTCACCTGCTTCTTTTCTCTTTCTCTCCTTTTCTCTCTTTCTCTGGCTTGTATCCATTCGGCCCCATTCAGCCAACTGTTTTAAGACGTTTATCCCCATCCAGGTGTTGACTTCTTCCTGGCGAGCGATAGCGAGCCAGCATTGTATGGAGAAATCCGGCTTTGCCGGAGAATTTTTCCTATCGAAAAATGTACAAATCGAGCTTGCTGTCAAAACAAAAATATATAAATGTTGGCTCGCTACCGCTCGCCAGGAAAATATTGACACCTAGATTGGGGTAAACGTTTTAAAACAGTAGGATGAATGGGGCCGAATGGATGCAAGCCAAAGATAGAGGCGGAGAAAGATAAAAAAGCAGGTCTTAAAGGTTCATAGATTTGAATCGGTGTGACTTCATACATGCTCACGACTGGAATATAACGCTTGCCACTATTATTTTACCTTGTCGCTGAACCAGAGATGAAGAAGTGAATGAATGTTGCATAGATAGGAACATGGAGAATTTTACAAGCACATTTTTCAGTGAAATACTTACAATTAATATATGTCAAACCACGCCATGTTTTGTTTTATGAAGTTTGCAACCTATCACTTCGGTGTTCCTCAGGGTTCTGTTATGTCTCCATTTATCTTTCTAATATTTATTAATAATCTCAACTGTACCTCTAGTCCAATCCTCTCATATGCTGATAACTCCGCTTTAGACTATATTCAACTAGTTTTTCACATCAACCCAGCACTATAATCACTACAAAACTCACGAAGCAGGGCCATAGAACGCCTATCTTCTGATCTATCGATTATTTATGATTGGGGCAAAGAAAATCTTGCTACTTTCAACACCTCCAAGATCCAATTTCTCCTTCTATCTCTCCGTCGCAATCCCGCAAGACTATTCAATTATTCTTCAACAATACACAAATCAACCCTTCATTTTCTCTCAATATTTTAGGTGTATCTTTTTCATCCGACCTTTCCTGGAAAGATCATATTACCACTCTTGCTAAAACAGCTTCCCAAAAGTTAGGTGTGCTCAACCGCCTCTGCGGGGGGTTCTTCACCCCCGCACAGTTTCTTGCTCTGTATCGGGGCACAGTACGCCCCTGTAATGAGTATTGTTCGTATGTGTGGGAAGGCTCCACCCGTACCGCACTTTTCGAACGAGTAGAATCAAAAACATTTTGCCTAATCAACTCACTTCCTCTTACTAATCAACTCACTTCCTCTTACTAATCAACTCACTTCCTCTTACTAATCAACTCACTTCCTCTTACTAATCAACTCACCTCCTCTTACTAATCAACTCACTTCCTCTTACTAATCAACTCACTTCCTCTTACTAATCAACTCACTTCCTCTTACTAATCAACTCACTTCCTCTTACTAATCAACTCACTTCCTCTTACTAATCAACTCACTTCCTCTTACTAATTTCCTACAATCTCTTACTACACGCCGCAATGTTGCATCTCTTTCACTCTTCTATCGCTACCTATTTCAATACAGTCCCACACCTATTCTGTCCAGCTCTCCAACCCAAGAATTGGCAAATTTTCTCAATCTGACTTCTACTGAACTCTGGAAATCTCTCCCTCAATCAATCTTTCCTTCATCCTATGACTTATACTGTCAGACATTTTTACACCAACGTCCCTTGAATTTGGCTCTTTGTCACTCTTTTGGCTTTGGGGAGACACTCGTACAGGCAACCCGTCTCCTTCACACTCATAGAAAACAAACAAAACAATAAACAAAATATAACATTCGGAATTATGTACAGTCGTCAGGATTAAGTCGTTTCATTTTCCCTGTTAGTAGCACTGCACGTCAGAGAGGTATCCCCTCTACCCCCTTTCCTTGTTGGTTCCCTAATAATAATAATAATAATCTTCTGGTTACTTATATAGCGCCCGTATCTCCTCCTTCGACGATTCACAAGCGCTTGGCTTTCTTTAGTCTACCAGAGACCATTACCCATCCCCCTTGCTCATGTGGAGATGGTAACCGCCGGGTATATCCCTGAAAAACTTTTCAATCTGAGCGGGGATTGAACGCGAGACCTCGAGATGGGAATCAGGCACGCTGTCAACTGAGCCAGCCGGACGGCTAGGATAGGTAAGACTATATCACGGAAGGTTAAATTAGATAAGGTCAGGTCACGTTAGGTTAGGTTAGGTCAAAGCGTGAGTGAAATGACTTTTAAGACCAAATTTTCAAGCATATACTTATATACGTTTTAAAAATTACACACACAAACATATTTAAAAGTAATCGTTTTTTGTTTTGTCTTAATAGTTTATAGAGCCCTTAAATTATTTTGACATTTAACCCACAATGAAGTAAAGGTAATTGAACCTGTTATAAAGGTAATTGAACCTGTTATAAAGGTAATTGAACCTGTTATAAAGGTAATTGAACCTGTTATAAAGGTAATTGAACCTGTTACGTATAATACATTTAAGGGGGTGGTGCATGGTTTTGGTCTTTATATACTGCATATTTATAGTATTTTTGTTGATTTGAGTATTCTCGCTAGACCTCCATGAAGCTTAAGAAAAAACGCCCCCAGACCCCTTTTCAAGATAAATTTGTACATTTTTCGGCAGAAAAATGTCCCGGCCATTATAAAATTACAGGCTCGCTATCGCTTGCCAGGAAAACATCGACACCTAAATGGCACGAAAGGGCTAAATATTGAAAACAAATGGGGCGGAAGTTATCAAAATCGCCAAACTAACTGAAGTCTTAAATTATCAAAACTAATATGCTAAACATTAAGGATAAGGGGTCCAGAAAAACCGAGTACTACCCCCTTAAGGAGGGTGACCTGTTTTTGTTCTGTCCTTTTCTATCTTTCTCTGCCTTGTACCCATTTGGCCCCATTCCGCCTACTGTTTTAAGACGTTTATCCCCATCCAGCTGTCAATTGTTTACTGGTGAGCGGTAGCGAGCCAGCATATATTTTATTTTTGTTTGACACCAGGCTAAATTTGTAAATTTTTCGATAGCAAAATGTCTCCGGCGAAGCCGGATTTCTTCATATAATGCTGGCTCGCTATCGCTCGCCAGGAAGAAATCGACACCTAGATGGGGATAAACGTCTTGAAATAGTTGGCTGAAGGGGGCCGAATGGATACAAGCCAGAGAAAGAGAGAAAAGGAGAGAAATAACAAAAAGCAGGTCACCCCCCTTAAAGTAGCAATATATGGTACACCCAAATTGGATTTCTCGGAGCAAGCCCGATACTATCTGTCAGAAATTAAGGCCCATAAATAACTATATTTAGTCCATGGGGGGTCATTTTGGGCCTCCTTTGTTTCACTCCATTAGTTTGGAGATTTTAAGACATTTCACCCCATTAGTTTGCCGATATTAATAGACTTCAATCCATTAGTTTGGCGATAATTAGATGCTTCACCCGCTTCAGGTGTCGATTTATTTGTGGGCGCGCTATAGGTAGCCTGTAACTTAGAAGAAATCAGTTAAACACGGTTAAGGGAGGTGACCTGCTTTTTTTCTCTCTTTCTCTCTGGCTTGTATCCATTTGGCCCCATTCAGCCTACTGTTTTAAGACGTTAATCCCCATACATGTGGCGATTTTTTCCTGGCGAGCGGTAGCGAGCCAGCATATTAAAAAAAAAAATTGACAACAGGCTAAATTTGAAAAAAATTCGATAGAAAACTGTGTCCGGCGAAGCTGGATTTCTTCATACAATGCTGGCTCGCTATCGCTCGCCAGGAAGAGATCGTCACCTGGATGGGGATAAACGTCTTAAACCAGTTGGCTGAATGGTGCCAAATGGATACAAGCCAGAAAAGGAGAGAAACAAAAGAAGGTCACCCCCCTTAGTAAATGTCAGCCTCAAGGTTAGAGCCCTTTTGTTTTTCATTATATTTCAACTTTCCTAAGAGTGTGTAATATTATGTCGAAGAGTCGAATTAATGATAATAATACACAATAACAATGATATTAATAACATAGTAAAAATAGGCTGCTTCTGATGATGATTATGATTAATATGATTATTATTATGAATTATGTTTAATATTATTATTACACTACTGGCACAAAATCTGTATAATATATTGTAAACTGCATGAAATAACAATGTGACGGGATTATATTTGTTCGCGAATTTCACAGAGCATCTAATTAAAAGATTCTACCTGTGCTCCAACAATGTTATTTAGGTCAAGCTGAAAACACAATGTGTGTTAATGTATACTGAGGATTATAATAATTATAATGCCAGTTCAGAAAATACATGTTGTATATACCCACTATTGTACGTAGGAGTCAAAGAACCCAACACAAATGTGTATTTTGCCCCGTAGATACATGTCAATACATTACAAGAACGAAATAATAAGGCCGAGCACATTAAATCAAGCAGGTTTTTATTGGATTTCAAATTCCGAAGATATATAACCATAATGAAAACATTGTTCATTGTAAAAACACGACATCGGTATATTCGACTCATCATAAATATACTTTGTTTTCGATAGGTAGTTTCCCTGTGTTGCCTCAGGCTTAAATTCGTGGTCGTGTTTGACTTCTACACATGTTCCTTGCTTTCTACAGCTGCATACGTTTGCTAAAAGTAGGGCAAACCTCGCAATGCCAGAGTCAGTAAAAATTGGACATACTCTATTTTATTTCCACTTTATATTATTCGTATTACTGATTCATTGCATGGTCTTCTAAGCTGAGACAAATAGTGTTGTCATAAGTAATACAACTTAAATGGGTAACATAAAACAACTAGACTGAAAGAGATGTTCTATTGTTAAGGCGGGAGCAAGGTAGTGTTGAAAATTGAGTATTGGTTATCTTGTACCAACGTAGTGTGTTTGCCTTTCATTTTTAAGTTTGACAAAGTAAAGTTGGCTGAAGAAATAAATTGGATTTTGCACATGGGTCTTCGTCGTTCTCTCTCTCCCCCTGTTTTCTTTCTTTGCAAACACACACACACACACACAAACATAATTTCAAATTACAAAGCCACACGCACATAGGCGTACGAACATAAAGACCTGTGGTGCCTCTGGTTGTAGTTGAGGACTGTTGGTTATCGACCCGTGGTCCACGCTGTTGCGGCGCCGCCACTGTACATCCCATCTGCCCTCCTATGTGCCAGCTGGTCAAAGATGCTATTGCTGGCAGGACGGCCGAGGTAGTACGGTAGGAGGGGTTGGTCTGGCAGTGATGACAGGAAATCATCCAAGCCCTTTTATAATTGTTCAACTGTTGGGTAGCCCCCAATGGACTGACCCCTGGCAACGACTGTAAACTGCTCTGGACCACTTCCTTCTACTCTTACTATTCACATCAGCAATATTACCTCGGTATTGTGTTCAGCACTCTACGAGCACGGAAGCAAAAGTCATTCTATGGGAAATCAAAGAAGTATTGCCGAAGAGCCTCTCAGTCGGCAGTGCCAAAGTGCCGCAAGCTCCGCCGGCTAGGAGAATCGGGTAGACGTACCAGAGAGATAGGACAGGTGACAGAGTTAAGTTTATGGTCGGAGAAGCCCAAAGGAGAGAACAGATTTACAGTATAAGTAGAAGGGTTAGAGGTTAGAAATAAGTCAAGAATGTTGGGCCAATCTCCAAAGCAATCCGAGATACAGGTGGGTTGCTGGACTAACTGCTCTAGGTCATTTAGGATAGAAAAGATGTAGTCTAGGCTTGTTTACCAGGTTGGTCAGTGGAAAGAGAGGAGAGCCATTGGCGGTGGTCAAAATTGAAATTTCCTAAGATGGAGATTTCTGCGAAAGGAGAGATGGAAAGAATATGTTCCACTTTAGAAGTTAGATAGTCGAAATTTTTTGGATAGTTGGTAGAATTAGGGGAGATATAAACAGCGCAGAAATATTTAGTTTGAGAGTGACAAGAAAGCTTTAGCCAGAGAGTTGAGAATTCAGAAGAATCAAAGTAGGGAACACGAGAGACAAAAGATTGTTGCATACGTATACGCAACATCCACCTTTGGCTTGAAACTGAGGATGGAGATAGTAGGAGGATACAGAGAAGGGTTTGCTGTCAGTAGTCCCAGACAACTGTGTTTCGGTGAGAAAGAGAAAATCAGGGTTGGCAGAGGAGAGGTGGTGTTCCACAGAGTGGAAGTTAGAGGAAAGGTTACGCATATTACATAAATTAATAGTAAGAGTATAAGGTGGTGGTCCAGAACATTTTGGCAAGTCGTTTCCAGGGGACAGATCAATGGGGGCTGAAGTAAGAATCCTGCCAGCCAAGCAGAACGCTGGATTAGACCATCCCTTTAAACCAGCTGTGCCTGACATTCCTGGCTTGTATCACAACATTGCCACACCCTCCGGCTCGACCAATCACAAGCTCCCATTGATGCTTCAAACCAAGACGGAGCCAGTCGCGCTTACACGTCCACCCTTTAAATCGCTCTCGCTAGATCCAATAAACCATTTCTCCTGGTTGCAATAAGTCTATTACACTGGTGCAATCCTCATACTCCCGTAAGCCACTAAAAGATATTTTCAACGAGCTACCAGGGATATATTATAACGATATAAGCAGGGAGGAGAGAGAGAGAAATATTCAAGATGAGCGGCTGGAGGTAGCTCTGCCCGGGAGACTGGCTTGACCAATCACAGCGCACCAATTCGTGAGGCGGGACTATAAAGGGAGGTGGGTGGGACCCCAGACGTGTGGCAACCCTGGCCTATGTTGTTGGCAACGCTGGTTTCGATCAGTGGGGTTAAGCAATGTGGGGTCTGGTAAGTAGTTGGATGGGTGACCGCCTGGTACCAGCACAGCTGCTGGGTGGGTTGGTGGCCCTGTACCTTTGTGATAATTACTATATGAACAACACCCATAATAAACATTCTCATTAATCAACATAAATAATTACCAGCATTTTTCTATTGTTCTGGAATTAATAGAGAGGTTGGGGAACCGCCTTTGTTTTGTATCAGCGTCATTATACCATTATATACCCCAATAACACTGAATCATTTGTATTCTAATGTATTCATTTATCATTAAAATAAATAGATGCGGAACCACTGATGAAACTTTCTTTTAGGTATTTATTGGATTAATTGTATATGTGAATATAATTTTACTGGCACAAATTAACACTTTCCGTTCGTAGGTCCCATTTACATTATATTTAGCTCTTGTTAGATAATTGTATTCTGCTTTACTACCCCTACAGGAATATGACGTATTTTTATTGTTGAATTGAATTTTAGTCTAGAATTTGGAATTAATTAATATATTTACTTTCATGAATTTGTGTTTATCTGATCTTGAAATAGATATTGCTAATCAAGATTAGCACCAAAAATATATATAATACCGATGTTGTGATACCGACACATCCGCCGCTAATGTTTGGAATACGCTACAATATATCATAACATTTTGAAGCAAATGCGTTGAATAAATTATATATGTGATGAAATTTTTTAAAATACAGTTATTATGGAGGTGAAAGTAGTTAGATACTGACGGTAAGTTGTAGTGTCCCCACCTTCATTTATCAGCTTTTACGGAGATTTTGGAGCGAAATGCTTGACATTTATGCGATACAGAGACGTAAGCTCTCCATTGTCTATAAAGCAGTCAGCTGCTAGGGGATTTAATAATTATACAGTCAGCTGTAAGAAACGGACTATAGGATCTACTTCACTATAATTCAGTATAACTCCAATATTATTACTAACAGAATATCCACTGCTAAAAGGTTCATGTGACGCTGGCTTAAAATGCTAGCGTGACGTCCGTTTTATCGAGCAAGAAACTACTAAAAAATTTGTGATATTGTTTACCCATGTAGTTTCTTCGATCGTTTGCGTAATTGTTTACTATAACGGCATCCCCTATACTCCCTTACAAACTGTTCCAAATAAATAGATATGACTTTAGGACTCCATAGAATAGTGAAATTCAGAACGGAAATGCCGAATTAATGACCTATTATTTGTGAACGGACGATATATTGGACGAAAATTCCCGTTTTCTATTGTTACGATGCGCGATCTCGGAGGAGTTTTTCACTCTCCCCCAGTCCTTTCCAGGAATATGACGTCTTCTATATAATTTGTAAGAGCAGCGGGGGTCTGGGGGCAGCAACCCCCAGGTTAGGTTAGGTTTTTAGGTTAGAGTAATGACAATATTGTAGTCGGAGGTCCGGAGAAGGCTGGCGAGTCACGTGACTGTTTACGTCCACGAGTATCCTCGCTATAGTCATCCTCCTATGAAATGAGCTACAAGGTGGTTTCCCTCGCCCTGTGCGGTGTTGTCAAATATTCAAAGCTTTAACAACAAATGTTAGTTTTTCAGGCTATTAACAAATTAATTTTAGCTTTTATGACTATAAATTATATTACAATTTTTAAAGGTTATGTGGTGTTAAGAAACATATAATTTTAAGGATATATAGAAGGAATTTATACAACATATGGCACGCTATTTAGAACATGCTGCCATTTTTCTGGGGACAGCATAAATAGATTTAAGGAATGGTAGGATATGCGACGTTGCCAAGTAATGTCAATGCGGTTCTGTTGGCTACGCACGCACTCACACACGCCCCTACAGATACACACACAAACACACACATACATACACAATCTCCAAAATGCAATATAGCACAATGTAATCCCATCAAAATAGAGAGAGAGAGAGCTGGATACGAGTAATGGCAACGCTTTAAAGGGCCTCAAATAAAGACAACAACATCACCCAGGTCAGACGGTCACTAACCCTCATTCGCGCGACCACCATGGAAGGAAAAACTCGCAAAAGTTACTCTCATCTTTATAGCCAGGCAAGGGAGATGCTGTACAATGTAAATAGGTATATACAAATATAGCCTACCTATTATTTCGTTTCTATAACTTTTATACAAGAATACCAATAACCCTTCCAGACATAAAAACGTCTTGTACATTTATTTCAAGTTTCCCTTCTAAATGTGATTATAAGAGAACGTTATTTGGTTTTCCGTTTTCTAAAAGGTTTGTTTTGGTAGAAATGTGGCAACACCGCACAGGGCGACCTTGACCTCCTTGGAGCTCATTTCAGTTGAGTTTGACTATAGGCGGCAGTCATGCACGTCGGAGAAGCCGTTCATGAAATAATTACCATTGTTTGTTCTATAATCACGTACAATAGTCTCTGTTTAAACTTTTGTGAACAAGTAAAGTAATTTATATATAATAACACCATTTGAGGAGGAGCACTATATTGACAAAGTTTCGCAAATAGCTCTTGCAGGTTATCTGCCAAAGGTTGTCAATAAAGTGCTCCTCCACAAATGGTGTTTTTACTCATTCTATCAACGTTTTGGAGCTCATTGTAACAAAGTAATTACTAATGTTCACTAACTGTTCAACACAAGAAAATATTTAGTTTTACATTTGTGATATATTTTATATATACTCACTCAAACAATTGTTTTGAAAGAATAGACTTTTTCAAACTAGCAAAACACACAGATCATAAATGCTATGAACCCACCAGTGCTTAGAAACTTTCTGCAAATACCAATGGGGCAAAAACTCTCTCTAGATATAGCAAAATAACATATTCAATGATAGCCAGACCATACTGAAAATTACATCACCGTACCAAGATGGTTAATGGCTACCGATAGCCACAAAACTATGGGAGAATCCACCTTGAAATACTGAAAGGGTAAAATTAACGAAGCCAGATTCAAAACTCCTTATTAACCCTTAAGTAAACGAAGACGACATTCTTGCCTTTATTCTGGATTGTAGTAGACAGTATTATAAGGATGAATTATAAGATACAAGGGGTTAATTGATACACGTTATCCCTTTGATTCCTAAACAGCCTGCTAACATATTTCAAGATATCAGATAACTTAGTTGATTTATGTACCACATTCTCCGTGTTTGAATTGCATGGTGTTAAGGGGCATTTCATAATGTATTGCATTCCAATTTCCCCAAGGATAATATCAGTGAGAATTTTGGTTATCAAAAATATTGAAAACTAGACACAGTATACAAAGATGAAAACTAGACACAGTATACAAATATTGAAAACTAGACACAGTATACAAATATTGAAAACTAGACACAGTATACAAATATTGAAAACTAGACACAGTATACAAAGATGAAGGATACTGATATGCACCCCAAATCTGAATGCATACAATTTCTTTAAAACCTATTGTATTCCCATTCTCGAATCATCTAGTTTGGCCAATAGATGGCGTGCTTGTAATGCTTTCGCCATTATAGTGTGGAGTTGACACTCTGTATATTCTTTCCTCCGTGTGGCAGAACCCTCTGCCTTATAAACGTTTGTATTTGTGATTTCTTAGTTTATCATTCAGTCCGTATCAAAATCTCAACGTGAAAGGTGACTCCTTCTTGAAGGTATACTTCAATGAATATTGATATTTGTAGACGGTGATAACATATTTCGAGATATCAGGTAACATGTATGATTATGATTCACTGAATTGCGTGTTAACATAATGCATAAATTGTTAAGATAATATATATTGTGTTCTGTATTTATTTGTATTATTGAATTGATGTATATGGATTAAAGTGTGTTTTGTGTCACTGTTCTTTTCTTGTGACGGAATATTTAAGACAAGTTAATACATCCAATTGATAAGTTATATATATTGTCAACAGTATGGTGAGCTGCATGATCGACCCACTTCAGGTTTGACGACTGAATTACCTGGTGACTGAGTTGTATATATTCCGCCAGATGGAAGCAGGGCTAACGCTGTAAGTAGATATCGTGTGTGTTATATGTTTTCTAAATATTCTACGTTTTCTATAACAGTTGAATGTGTCTAATAATGAATGATAATATAATTCACATTTTTGAATGACACTTTTAATATACATTAAGGCATAGACTACAGTAGATCTGGACTGGACGCGAAAATGGAACTTTGCGGGACCCAAAATCAGAGAACGAACCCCCAAGTTCGAACCTCGAAACCGCGAAAATATCACATTTTTGCAGTTTCGATGTTCGAACTTGGGGGTTCGTTCTCCGATTTTGGGTCCCTTACTGCAAAGTTCCATTTCCGTGTCCAGCCCAGATCTACTGTAGTCTATGATTACGCGAATATATACCTCCTCACAAGGAGGTATGACTATATGGCTTATAGATTAGTTGTTAGAGTTATGAACAACTAGGTTAGGTACACTACCTAGCGATACACACAAGACATTTAGCAATGATAGTCGGTAATTTTAATATCAAAACACTACGTGTGTCTAAATTGTTTATTATAAGGTGCACCACGAAATTTTGTCTTCTACTGACGTGTATAGCAAGAAGGTATATGTTATTACAGACGTATTAGGCCCATGAAGATCGATGGGACTACTGTCGGTCCTAAAAGTATCCTTTTCCGCCAGTTCAAAGCTTTATTGATTGTATGATGATGTTATTGCTTTACCTATTGTATTTACATATGCATATATTCATGTTGATCTCTGATACATCATTGTTCACATGTCAAAACGGTAGAACAAAAATACTATTGTGGCATCTCCATTCCTTTCATTGACCGGAACGATACATGCAGTAATATATTATGATTATTATTCACTGCAGATCAATTAGATGTATTTGTAACCACTTATATCATGGAAATTGCATTACAAACAAAATTATAATTTAGAAGTTGCTTTGTAGGACCATACCAGATATTATGCCTGACTGTAAGAATGGCCATGATAGTGTCAGTCGCTAAAATTGTGGATGATAGCCATTTTAGCGCCATCTGGTGCAAGGCCGGTCTTAATTAAACCCTCCCTGTTTCACTCCTATACTTTGGATATGTCAACACGTTTTACCTCATTTGTTTGCCGATTATAAGACACTCCACCCGATTCAGGTGTCGATTTGTATTTGATTGTTGTGTATCTATTAGTATATATTTATTTATTTTATCTTAGCGATACAGAGCGATAGAGAGCCGGCAGTTTGGGAGAAACTGGCCTTTGGCCGGGATATTTTTCTTCTGAAAAAAAAATGTACTTATTTAGCTTGAAGAGATCTAGGAGGTCTCTTTTTATTTGTTTATTTTGTTTACCTTGAAGGGGGTGTGCAGATACGTTTTCTTGTTTAGTCTAGGGGGCAAGTGAAAATAACAAAAACAACCCTCAACAATCATGACAGAACATTTTACCAAAGCGTCGCATCAGATAGTGTTAATCAGATGACGCCATTTTCGTTTAACTCAAAATACCCGCATGTGAATTTAATACGAAATAGTTTAGAGCTGTTGGTGCAGAATTATCACTTGCATATGTTCGCAGTGAACGCAATTTCCGGTATTCCTACCCGTGAAACACAATGTAAATCCTCGGCACTAGTCCATCACTTACCAATATGTGCACAATGCTTCGTGTTAGAGGCGCCTGTAAGAGTAAAAGTCCACCACTTCATGTTTTAGTTTCCCAGCTTTGTTGACTACCTGGCACGTCTGTTTATACCAACTCCCGCGCGGGATGCATATTCGATTATCATAGCTCGCTCTTGGTAATGCCCCCTACTGGCAACATAGATGATGAATATAACAAGTCCTTGGGGGTAAAAGGGGAGCTCGCCCTCAACCAATCGCGTAACCATCCAGAAAACAAACCCTCACAGTCGAAGGTTCAAGTAAGGCACCCAGACAATCGAAACCGATACACAACAGTGCACTTTCCTTCCTTAGTCCCCGCTACTGAAGAAACAAATAAATGCAAAAAATAAACTGCAGAGGAGGTGTAAGGTCTGCACTCACACCTCACGCCTTGGATAGATTACCAGATAATTGGTGCACATGAGTGTACTGAGTGATATGTCAGGCTGTGCTACCCTGAGTGCATCTAAGACAATCACACTCTCAAAAACAACTGAAGATAGACACATTCGTAATGAACCTGTTAATATAAAAATACATAATAATTAGTGCCAAAGCAAGATAAAATGTATAAACAAGTATAGAAGTTCTCCTAGTGATAAATAAGTGTGTGAACACAATTATATATACACACACACACACACACACACACACACACACACACATATATATTCTGTATATATATATATATATATATATATATATATATATATATATATAATGTATAGCTATTAATAATAAATAGTCGAAAATACCAAGATAAAAGTAAGTAAGAAATCAATATAAGGCTCATTGATATTATTGTGTGCTACAGCACATTGCCTAGGCACACATAAAAGACCCATAAGCATCTTCAAAGACAATAAAAAGCACTTTCTGTGAGCCAAATAGTGATAACTTGTATCCAAACTACCCGCTTTCTGGGATCTTGTCAGTATACTGCTTTTTCACTTTACCATGATTTAAGAATATTTATATCACATTTCTGATATCAAAGTAAATATCGCCCGACACCAGCGAAATTTCCGCTTGCTATATTCCACAATGCAGCACAAGATAGGTCGTAGAGGATAATATAAGATAAAGAAAATAGTCAAATGGTAACCAAAATAATGAGAAGTACGTCCTTGTGCTAAAAGTGCTAAGAAAGTCTGTGATATAATTTAATATTATACCACCTAACTAACCTTTTATAACTAATAAAATTTGTTAAAAATTGTGGGTAGGTTATGTTAAGTAGGTTGACCTTTCTATCGAACTTTAAACTATTTTCGGATCTGGTTGCGAAGTGGTCTGGAAGCATTGATACCATTATTGCTCTTGTAACGCCATATTTTAAATATTTCTTATTTGATTTACTAAAATCGTCTCAACAATACTGTTACGATATAAATAATTATTATGAATACACTTTCATGCGCACCCTCTTACCAGTTGAGCAACATATACATTACAACACTATCGTCTATATTCGTGTTGAGAGAGAGAGGGGGGGGATATCCGTGTATGATATATTGTTTGTGGCAAAAACAAATAAGAAGAATTGCAAATAGAAATCTTATCCCCAACTTCAACTTAGTGTTCAAGTTAAACTAGAAATATTACTGTCTGATAATATTATATAGTGATATGTGTATATAGTATATGTGTAGAACAGATCTTCTCCTTGAAATATGCTGTGGAGTAATGTCTGGAGAATGAAAGTAAGTTGTATGCTACCGTCATAGACTTGGAAAAAGCCTATGGCAGAGTATATAGAGAAGATATGTGGAGAATACTGATAATATACTGAGGTTACTGAAAGCCTATGGCAGAGTATATAGAGAAGATATGTGGAGAATACTGATAATATACTGAGGTTACTGAAAGCCTATGGCAGAGTATATAGAGAAGATATATGGAGAATACTGATAATATACTGAGGTTACTGAAAGCCTAAGGCAGAGTATATAGAGAAGATATGTGGAGAATACTGATAATATACTGAGGTTACTGAAAGCCAAAGGCAGAGTATATAGAGAAGATATATGGAGAATACTGATAATATACTGAGGTTACTGAAAGCCAAAGGCAGAGTATATAGAGAAGATATATGGAGAATACTGATAATATACTGAGGTTACTGAAAGCCAAAGGCAGAGTATATAGAGAAGATATGTGGAGAATACTGATAATATACTGAGGTTACTGAAAGCCAAAGGCAGAGTATATAGAGAAGATATATGGAGAATACTGATAATATACTGAGGTTACTGAAAGCCAAAGGCAGAGTATATAGAGAAGATATATGGAGAATACTGATAATATACTGAGGTTACTGAAAGCCAAAGGCAGAGTATATAGAGAAGATATATGGAGAATACTGATAATATACTGAGGTTACTGAAAGCCAAAGGCAGAGTATATAGAGAAGATATATGGAGAATACTGATAATATACTGAGCAGATGAAAGCAGGGAAGAGCATGTATGAGAGTGCATGGGCAGCAGTGTATGCTTAGGGTGAACAAAGCAGGCCTTTGCTCTTAAGAGGAGGAAAATAGTTTTTCTGCCCCCCCCCCCCCCCTTCTCCCTAATGTTTAGCCCCACTAGTTTTGAGATTATAAGACGTTCGACCCATTAGTTTGGCGATTTTAACACCTTTCGCCCCATTTCGTTGTCAAATTTAAGACCTTTCATGCCATTTAAGTGTCGATTATTTCCTGGCGAGCGATAGCGATCCTGAAATTTTAAGAGGAACCGGCCTTCGGCCTGGAAAATTTCTACCGAAAAATGTACAAATTTATCTTGAAGGTGGGTCTAGGAGGTGTTTTTCTAAGCTTGATGGAGGTCTAGCGAGAAAACTAAGAAATAAAGGAATAAATTAATTAATATACCCCTCCCCCCCCAAAAAAAAAAAAATCGGTGTAATGTCCCGGTGGTTTTTCAGATGGATGGAATCATGAAAGAAATGCAAGGAAGAGCAGTTGATGATGGAGTACCCCTGTTAAGGAAAGCTGATAATACAGTTGTGGTGGAAATTAATAGGAGTGTTAGGGTTTGGTAACTAGTTTTGATGTGTGAGAGAAACAGAGCCTGCTGTTTAATGTGGTGAAATATATGACTTTGGTCCTTGAGAGGGATGCAGTCAGAAAGTTCAAAGTGAGGTTGAAGTGACAGGTATTACAGAATGTCAGCTCATATAAGTATTTGGGCAGTGTGATGAGTAATGATGGGAGTTTGTAAGATTAATTGCGACAGTGGGAACAACAGGGGAGGAGAGTTGTAGGAACACTGGAAGCATTGACAAGGTATAGGGTGTTGAATATGGAAGTACAGAAGTCACTGCATGATAGTGTGCTAATCCTTGCAGTGACATACTAAAGTGACGCATGGACGTCGTTAGACAGATAGATGTCAATAATGAGGGGATTGGAAATTAGTTACATAAGAAATGTGTGTGAAATAACATGGGGAGATATATAGGCGAATGTGGAATACGATATATGGCTGTAGATGTGCTGAAGAGTGTGAAGAGAAACACCTTGTGGTGGTTCGATCATGTTGAGTATATGGTGAGGGAGAGAATGACAAAAGTATGAGAATGAGGTGGAAGAGTTGAGAGGGAGAGACAGACCGAGAGTGAAATGGAGGACTAATGGAGTTGAGAGGTATATGAATGAAAGTGGTGATAGGTTGGAGGAAGGAAACCCACTGACGGATAATAGAGGAGCATGAAAGTGACTCATTCGTGACCACCTCTTGGGGTAATATATATTGATTACAAGTATCGTACGATTTAACTTAAAAATATTCTTGTAACGAATAATTTATGAAGTTAATTATATACTATTTATATAAATAAATAAATATATAATTATATACCTGTATATACATATAAAATATATATATATATATATTCCGGTATATATATATATGTATATATATATATATATATATATATATATATATATAATAACCTTCAACTCTATTGCTACCCTTAGATCATATTATGAAAGACAGTATATTTAGCCCTTTCAAAATACCCGAACACATTTCAGTTATATTTTCTGGCTGTTATTGGACGACGTATTAGGATTAGATATGGTATATGGAAATCAGAGGATTAATTGAGATAGTCTTTACCAGTATAATTCTCACAGATCCTAATGATAGCCATAGCTAACTGTAAAAACGCATCATATTCCTCAAAGGGTTAATGATGAAACTTACCGTATTATTTACAGATTAGATCGGCTGCTCCTTAGAAAAAATCAGCCACACGTACCTGAGGACAATAGAAAAAAATATATTTATATGATATTACATTCACACACACACATACACATATGCTGGTTAATTTATCGGTACATTTGAAAATGTAAAATCAAGGCATCTTCACTTAAGCTTAAACAATATCCAGATTAATTCTAACCTGACATAACATACGTGACGTCACCTAACCTGACATAACCTAACCTTCCTAAAGCACTTTGTTTATATTGACCTAAAAGTATAACAAGACCATAACCTACGTGTTCACATAAACTGACAAAATATAAGAACATTTTACAAACTCAACCATAGACAACCTCAATATTCTATTCCTCCCGGTGTCGCACAAACAAATCTGAAGCAATGTCTCTAAAAAATAAACTAAAACAAAAACTTTATAATACTTTCCTGTGAATACTCAGGAGGCAGTTGGACTTTGTTGTTTCAGTTTATTTCAATATAGTCTCTGTGTTTTAACTTCAAGCCACTTTGGCTATTTCCTTTAATGAATGGAGATGATATCAGTAGTTTTTGTTTTAGCATCTTATCTCCTCCAAACAAAGACTAATGTGACTATGTGATCTTTGTTGTCTGTTTGTTGGCAGGTGTATCTGTTTGGTTGTCCGTTTGTCAACAAGATATAAACACTAATCGATGTATTTAGATGAAACTTGGTTATCACCTTCATCTGGTAACCGAATGGTAAGTTATGTTGTTCTAAATATATGATGACTGCACCCCTCCCCCCTCACCCCGTCCCCAGATTAAACGAAGTAGTAGTCGTTACCACTTGTCACTTTCATTCGTAGAAGTTCTCCCCAAGCTGAATAAAATCCTGTAATTATGTCAAAATGACGCCGTCGTAGTGAAGGGGTTAAGGATTTATATCTATATCTCTCTCTCTCTATATATATATATATAGTATATATATACTGTATATATATATATATATATATATATATATATATATATATATATATATAGAGAGAGAGAGAGAGGTGACCAAGCTAGATATTATTGGGGGTAGGACGCAACGTTTGAGCATGACTGTACAAGGTTCGATCCCAGGACCTTTACTAGTCTGGGGCAGCAAGCTACCCATTTGTTTACATAGCGGGGACTACGTGTGTGTGTGTCTCTCTCTCTCTCTCTCCCTCTCTCTCTCTCTCTCTGTCTCTGTCTCTGTCTCTGTCTCTCTCTCTCTCTCTCTCTCGTGTATGTATGTCTGGTTCTCTTGTCATTTCCCACTTATTATTTTATCTTAATTGTGTTACTTCCTTGTCTTTATAATTTGATTGTTTATGATACATTGCAGAAGACACGTCTCTGTATTGAAATTAATTTGCCAATGAATGTCGTCAGTCTGAATGTCTGTATTAAAGTGCATGTAAGTGTGTGTGTGTGTATCTGTCGGTCTGCCTGCCTGTGTGCTGTGTATGTGTGGCTGTGTGCAATGATGACACGTATAACTATTGATGACGCTTTGCAAATTCAATAAAACATATCCATAATTATGCACAAATCCTTTATTTCTCTCTTCTTCCTTCCACTGACAAGAATATTACTGATGTTGACTTTCTCAATATTAATTTTGGTTTAGTTGTTAATATTTCGTTCCTCTGGTTACATTAGCTAATCCGTGAGATGACGTAGTTATTTTGTATTACAGGTAACCATATTCGGTGTTAGTAAATGTAGGAAGAAATACGATAATGTATATTTTTAAATTATCAATTCCTATCGACCAAGTTCAAACAAACGCCGGACGATATATTTCAATAAGAAAGACCCATGTCCAGGTAAAGATATACATTATTTGTATTTTGATTCATAGTACATTCTATTGGTAGACATATTGGACAAATAAACAATTTACTGACCCCCCCCCCCCCGCCCCTACGAAGTAATCAAGGCAGGTTAAGTATAATCTAGTTAGGCTTTATCTGCTTCCTTAATCAGTAGCCTTTTTCTTCCTATGTGTATGAAGGAGATAAAAGGCAGACTGCCTGTAACGAGTGTCTCCCCCAGAGACAAAAGAGTGACAGAGCCAAATTCAAGGGACGTTGGGGTCAAAATCCCTGGACTCGCGAAGTTTAAAGCAGTTTAAGTCATATGATGGAGGAAAGACTGATTGAGGGAGATAGTTCCAGAGTTAATTTGTTGAGTAGAAGAAAGACAGAACATTTGCAAATTCTTGAGTTGAAGAGCTAAACAGAATAGGAATGAGGCTGTGTTGAAAGGCGGGTGCCTTGCACTCGCTGCAAGGGAGGGGTTATGCACTGAGACAGCTCTGAAGAACACTGATTGTTGTAATAGCGATAGAAAAGTGAAAGGGCTGCAACATTGCGGCGAGTAGAAAGAGATTGTAGGGTACTAGTAAGAGGAAGTGAGTTGATTAAGCGAAATGTTTTGACTCTACTCTTTCGAGAAGTGTGGTATGGGTGGAACCTACCCACACATACAAATAATACTCGATACATGGGCGCACTATGTCCCTATACAGAGCAAGAAGCTGTGCAGGGGTGAAGAACCCACGGAGATCACGGAGTACACGTAGCTTCTGGGAAGCTGTTTTAGCAAGAGTGGTAATAATTATAATCTTTCCAAGAAAGGTCAGATGAAAAAGATACACCTAGAATATTGAGAGAAGATGAAGGGTTGATTTGTGTATTATTGAAGAATAATTGTTATTGTTACGAGTAGATAAATGGAGAAATTGGGTCTTGCAGGCATTGGTAACAAGATTTGATATGCCACAATCAGAAATAACTGATAGATCAGAAGATAGGCGTGCTATGACCTTGTCACGTGACTTTTGGAGTGATTGCATGCTGCGTTGTTGTGAAAAACTATCCTAATTAGAAAAATAGATCCACACTATGATTTTTAAAATTAATAAATAAATAAAAAAATAAAAAATACATTATTAAATCATGAAATAGCCTGAAACAGTGTTTGAGCCGCATCAATATATTTAAAAATATATACATTAACTTGTAATACATTATGAGCAATTTATTCAATTTTCTGAACAGCCAACTGTACTTCCAAAAAGGTTGTAGTAATTCATCAGTTTCTTAAACCTTTCATCACCAATACTGTCCTTTTAACTGTAATCTGGGTATTAAATATATAAAAGGCCTCCAGCAATTAACAGGCTTCGAACTATCTCACTTAACCATTTTTACTACTACAGATCCTTCTCTTAAGCTGCACTAAATCGTCTTAACATAGCTAGAATAAGATTAAAAAGACGTCGCCGGTACAGAAGGAGTTAATAATACCAGGATTCCCAGTAAAATAAGTTTCCCAATACAGGACGACCAGACGGCTTTTATTTCTCTCGGTTTCTACTTCCGAGAAATAATCCCAACTTGGGATAAACTTCTTATGAAAAAATATGTATATCTCCTCCTATGGAAAAAGTAATCAAGAGTTCACCTATCCAGCGACAGGATTTTTGCATCTTGGGAGCGCAGAGGGATTTGGCTGTGTGTGTTTAGAATTGGTTTTACGTGGCGAGAGAGAGAGAGAGAGAGAGAGAGAGAGCGAGAGCGAGAGCGAGAGCGAGAGCGAGAGCGAGAGCGAGAGCGAGAGCGAGAGCGAGAGCGAGAGCGAGAGCGAGAGCGAGCTATTAGTATTTGGTATTAGATATCACCAAAATAATATGACCAAAACCTTTCAAAATTTTCACTAGATGTTGGGGAACGGTTCTCAATACCTTTTTCCGTCCGTGGGTGCAAACTGAGGTCCATAAAGCACTTATCACCACTATATCGGAGCCGAAATGTGGAGCACTTATTTCAAGGTGTTTATGCTAATCGCCATCTTGGATTTTTATCAATCTATAGGTCATTATCTAGTTCACGAAGAGGAAGATTTAATCAGGGCACATATCATGCAAACGGGCATCCCTATGCAACTTATCTCGTTATCGAAATTTATGTTAAAAGTTATTGAGCGGTGGTCACTAGAACTAAATTAGGTAGCTAACACAGCTTGGTTCTTTCTTTGCGCCGATGAGATAAAGGCAAATACAATAATTGCCTAATATGAATGCAAGTCTGAAAAAGTCATGCTAACCTCATGCAATTCATTAGGTCGTCCACACTTGCAATATTGTGTTCAGTTATGGTTTGATTATTATATCATTACATTGACAAAATAATAACAGTTCGACGGATATTAACGAAATTGATTACCCCACTTTAGAACAAGCCATACGACGAGTGATTTAAAGAACTACACATATTTTGCTTGACGAAACGCACAAAACGAGGGATTATATATATTTTTTGTTTTTGTTTTTGTCAAGGACGATATTAACCCCTTCTGTACCGGTGACGTCTTTTTATTTTCTTCTAGCTACTATTAGACGATTTTATTCAGTTTAAAAAGGGCCTCCAACAATTATCAGGCTTTGAACTATCTCAATTAACCCTTTATACTACCACAGATCCTTCTTAAACTGTTCAAAATCGTCTAAATATAGCTAGAATAAAATGAAAAATATGTCGCGGTACAGAAGGGGTTAACGTGGATGCAGATCAGTATTTTATAATAGATAATTCGAATTGTATTAGAAACAATGATTATAAAATAATCAGAAAAGCCTTTCGTTCACATGAGGAAAAGCAATACTTTTTTTGTAACAGAGTGATGAACGTGTGGAACAAAATGCCTAGTATTGTACATTGCTGCACAGTTCAAGCATATCAAATTCACTGGCAATTATCTCCCTCATATTCCCGACAATTGCCCAGAGTCATACGTCTAGTCTTGCAGGTCACTGGAGTTGTGAGGCCTCCAGCTGATTTCTGCAAAAATCCTTCCTTTCCTAGTCCCTTTCCAATTACTAACCATCCTTTCCCAATCTCATTCCCATTTCCTAACTTCAAACTAGCAGCTGATTGAGGATCAGCAGATATTTTATTGCTTGCATTCCTTTATGTGGGAGAGGCTGCAACAGGGGAAGAGGGTTGTAGGAACGTTGAAAGCAGTAGCAAGATATAGGGTGGTCAGCATGGAAGTAAATAAGTCCTTGCATGACAGTGTGGTAATCACGACATTGACTGGGAACGAAGCATGGACGTTGGTAAAGAGACTCACACCAAGAGTGAGAAGGGTAGAAATGAGTTACCTGAGAAGTGTGTGCGGAGTTACATGGAGGGATGGACAGACGAATGAGGAAGTGCAAGAGAGATATGGTGTGGATGTAGATGTGCAGGACAGTGTGAAAAGGAACACCCTGAGATGGTTCGGCCATGTGGAACCTATGGGAAGCGAGAGAATGACTAAGAAAGTGTACGAGAGTGAGGTGGAAGGGCAGAGAGGGAGAGGTAGATTGAGTGAGAGGTGGAAGAATGGAGTGAAAAAGTATATGAGTGAAAGCGGTGCTGGATGGGAGGAGGGGCGTCGACTGACTGGAGACAGAGGTGCATGGGTCCGTTTCGTTTGTGGCCACCCCTTCGGAGATTCCTTTTTGTGGGCTAAATGGAAATTTAAATAAACTAATATTCAGTATATACAGTAATATACAGTATATGCTTCGACTTCAAACCTAGAATGTTAACGTTTTCAGTATACGATGATGCCTATTTTAATTATATTTTGGCTGTCATTAAAATGCATTATACAGTTTATGAGAGCGCTCCGTGAAATAAAGGTAAATAACTACCTTATTCAGACTTTCAAAAGCTGATTAAGATCGTCTAGTAGTAGCCAGAATAAAATTAAGAAAGGCATCACCGTAGTAAAAGCCTAACACTCTAGCTGGTCTCGAGATTCATATGCAAGACAACAGATGGCATTAGGAATTACATACAAATTCATACTGGCTGTGCATTCAAAATCAATAGTTCAACGATAATCTGGCTCTTATACTGTGCAATTTAAATGTATAATATATTCATGTGGTTCTAACAGCCCTTGACTAGAATGGTTTGCTTAACGTCGCGGAAAGGTAGAATTAATGTCCTTATCTTTATATTTCATATAATGATTCAAGATTATCGACAAACTATCAATTCTGACTCTCTATGCCATAATATTTTGTCTTAAGTAGAGAAGTATGTCCCAATAACATCTTAGCCTGTGGGAATACTTTTGTCTTTATAATATTAATTATTCATAAGCCAGAAATCTCAACCCCAAATCTTTCATATCTCACAAAGGACTTGAGCAATGGAATTGATATTCTACCATTTTAGAGGAGTCGAACAGTAAATTAGTTTGAAGATGTGTCAGTCTTTCCTGCTCAAAGCCTTCCCGAGCTATACGAGGCTGGGGGTCAAAATGTTCTCGACTATTCATAATGAATAATTTAAATCCCATTGATATCTCCCCTGAATATATGAGATGGAAAGATAGGGTTGATAGATATATGAGTGAAAGTCGTATTAGGTGGGATGATGGGCGCCAGCTGACGGGTGACGAAGCGTGGTGACGATTGATTCGTGACCACCCGCTCCGAGATCAATTTTATTGACAATAGATTAATCAATGTAGTGGGATTCAAATATGTGAAGTGGTTGCTATCCTAGTCCTATAACTCCTCAGCCATCTGCACCCCTAATAGTATGCATCGTTGTAGTCAGAAATGTTTGGATTTTTTTTGAACGGCAATTAAGATTTTTTTTGAGAAACTGCTTAAATCACAAATACCAAAATGCTTGGATTCAGTAGTTATGTTCACATGTTTACTATCATGTTTTGTTTTTGTTTTTTAGGACGTATTCAAGTATTCCTAACCACGCCTGCACAGTTGACCAAAGAGGTGATGATCATTACCAAGCAACCTTTGATTTATTGATTTTATTTTATTTTATTTTTTATTCTGCTAAATCCATGCTGGGATTATTCGAATAGTTGATAGGGCATTCTACAATGTTTTCAATTACACAATTCATCTAGGCTATGCAGATGAAAGCAAGGAAAGCATATTGACTACAGCGATGGCGGGGAAATCATACGTGGACCTTCAACTTTGTATACGCAATTTGAATCCAACAACATTGTATGTAATATGTTGTGGATGACGGAATAAGAACTCTAACAAAACATGTTTCATAATCTGCTGGATCAGAGTTGCAGAAAAATAGTTTCGGGAAAAAGTTCACTTGTGATATCTGCCTTACCAGAGCCATATTATTGGCAACATATTGCATGTTCGTCATAAGGATATGGATGTCAGTGTGTTAGCTGTGTTTGTTACGGCCTAACGATGCATATAGGCAAATTCACAGGAAGTTATATATTTCTTGCTAATTATGATCAGATACTTTATCCTGGCCAAGGAGTGTGGAATAATTTATATTGTTATCACAAAAAGCCTTAAGTTTAATTATTATAAAAGGGAAAGGTATCGTTAGAGGGCTTACTCTAGCCTACACCTTGCTACAGCGCTCATCTATATATTCATAAGAATCTAATTATAGAACACAAGCAATTGTCGTGTATCTTTACTGGCACTCATAGACTATCACTTTACACACACACACACACAAACACACGCTTGCTCTACTGGTGATCTTTTTTCATAATTAACTCTTGGTCATCCCTTTTCGGGACTTCGGTGAAATATTTTCTGTTGCTCTAGACATATCGACGGCCTTCGATAAAGTATGGCACAAATCTCTAATTTCTAAACTGCCCTCCTTCCATTTCTATCGCTCCATAAGTGACTTTATTCCTTTCTGGCCTTTCCATAACTGCGGTTGTGGACGGCCATCGATCACTTCCTCAATCTATCAACTCCGGTGTTTCTCAGGGCTCTGTCCTATCTCCAGTTTTCTTTCTACTATTCATTAATGATCTTTCCAACTGTACCTCTAGTCCTATCCATTCATATGCTAATGACTCTTACCTTACACTATTCAAAAAAAAAAAAAAAAAATCAGAATGCCACAGCATGCAATCACTCAAAAACTCATGTGATGAAGCCATAGAGCACTTATCTTCTGATCGATCAGCCATTTCCAATTGGGACAGAGAAAATCTTGTTGCTTTCAAAACTCAATTTCTCCATTTATCTACCTGTTCAGAACTCCCACAGGTCTATTCTTTATACTGTACATCAACAATGCACAAATCAACCCTTCATCTTAATTATTTCTCAGTATTCTCTATGTCTCTTTTTCTTTTGATCTCTCATGGAAAGACCATATTACCACTCTTGCTAAAGCAGCCTCCCGAAAGCTGGGTGTGCTCAACCGCCTCCGGGGGTTCTTTGCCCCTGCACAGCTTCTTGCTCTGTACAGAGGCACAGTGCATCCATGTATTAAGTATTGTTTACATGTGTGGGGAGGATCCTCTCACACAAGATAGAAAAGAAAGCTTTTTGTCTCATTATCTCAGGTACACTCACCAAGTCTCTGCAATCCCTCTCTCTATGCCGCAATGTTGCATCTCTCTCGCTATTCTACCGCCATTACAATAATCAGTGTTCCACAGATATCTCTCAGTGTATACCACCTCCTTTACGTAGAGTAAGCAGCATCCGACTTGCAACATAATCCCACCCCTACTCTTTGCAACTCTCCAACCCAAGAGTGAAACAAAATTCCCAATCTTTCTTCTATTCACAAGCTGAGCTCTAAAACTGTCTCCCTGAATCCATCTTTCTTTCATCCTATGACTCAAATTGCTTCAAACTCCGTGTGTCTAGGCAGTTTGGATAGAACATTCCTCGAATTTGGCCCTGTCACTTTTTCTACTCACATACAGTGTTGTCTTTTGTCTTCTTCATCCGCATAGCAACACACACACACACATATATATATATATATATATATATATATATATATATATATATATATATATATATATATATATATATATATATATATATATATATATATATATATATATATATATATATATATATATATATATATATATATGCTCGTAAGCAAAGAGAGAGAGAGAGAGAGAGAGAGAGAGAGAGAGAGAGAGAGTCTTTCACCTCCCCAACAACACTAACTCTAACACATAAACATGTAAATCCATTCATAGATATCCCTTGAAACGAGGCCGGACCAATATACACACTCTCTGCTCTACCCTTTATTGTGTACTAGCAGGGGTACCCGGCGTTGCCCGGGTAATCACCATAATCACCATCATTACTACCACCACTACTACTACCATAATCACCATCATCAATCACTACTACCACAATCATCACAATACTACTACTACCATAATCACCGGCCTCGACCTCCCTGTACCTCATTAAACGGCGACCTCGATTTCGGCCGCTAAATGACCTCCGATTTTGAATCTGACCTCATCTGTACCCCCATTTTTGGGGCGCTGCGAACAACTTTTGTTCCATACACCTTTTCGATCGGAGGCCTCTTTCTGCCCCAAACGGTAATTTTTTCAATTGTTTTCATTTATTTTTCAATTTCGGCCTCGAAACGACCTCCGATCGTGGCCTCGCCCCCTCTATGACCTGACCCAGGTCAATTGACACCCACATGCAAAGTTTTAGCTCCCCAGGTCCAAAACTGCGGCTGCCTATTAAGAACACACACACACACACAGACAGACAATCGAAAATATTATATAGATAATCTGCTATGCATAAATTGCTTTGTCAAATTTGCTGTGTATAGAATTGTATATTCATTCAAAGTTAATATCAAGGAAGCACCTCCACACATTTGACTTAATTGTTTGCACCTGTTATGAAGTTCATGTGTACAGTCAATCTATCTATCTATTGCCGGACGCCGTGATCCCCGAAGGGAAACGAAACGCCCCCATGTACCTCTGCCCCAGTCAGTCGACGACCCTCCTCCCATCCATCACTGCTTTCACTCATATACTTATTCACTCCATTCTTCCACCTCTTATTCATTCTACCTCTCCCTCTCTGACTTTCCACCTCACTCTCGTACATTCTCTTAGTCATTCTCTCACTTCCCATACGCTCCATATGGCCGAACCATCTCAAGGTGTTCCTTTTCACACTTTCCAGCACATCTACATCCTCATCATACCACTGTCGTACTTCCTCATTCGTCTGTCTATCCCTCAATGTAACTCTGCACTCACTTCTCAAGTAACTCATTTCCACCCCTCTCACTCTTGGTCTGAGTCTCTCCACCAACGTCCATGCTTCGCTCCCATAAGTCAATGTTGGGATTACCACACTGTCATGTAAGGACTTCTTTACTTCCATGATGACCACCCTATTTCTTGTTACTGATTTCAGCGTTCCTACAACCCTCTTCCCCTGTTGCACCCTTTCCCGCAATTCTTTATCCATTCTCTCATCTTTACTCAACACACTGCCCAAATACTTCAATGAGCTGACATTCTCCATAGCCAGACCGTTCAACCTCACCTCACACTCTGTGGCTGCACCCCTTTCAAAGACCATAACCTTGCGCTTCCCTGCATTTACCTTCAGATTCTGTTTTTCACACACTGTTCTAAACATATTCACCAGACCCTGCAACTCCCACTCACTACCGCTCATCAGAACTGTATCATTGGCAAACAGCAGTACAGGCAGCTTCCACTCGTTTCCCTCCCTTATCGGCGGTACACCTGCGTCCACTGCTCATGATTTCATCCATATACATATTGAACAACCATGAGGACATCACATATACTTGTTTTAACCCAACATTCAGATCAAAGAACTCGCTCTGCTAATTCTCCACACGTTCTGATGCCTTTGCACCCTCATACATGCTGTTCACTGCTTTCAACAACTTGCCATCTACTCCATAATGCTCAGTACTTTCCACATATCTTCTCTATCAAGTCTGTCATAGGCCTTCTCTAATTCCATGAAGGCAGCATACAACTTTTGTCGCTTCTCCAGATATTTCTCCACAACACATTTCGGGGCCAAAATCTGATATACACATCCTCTTCCCTTCCTAAACCTGCACTGCTCGTCACCTATCCATTTCTCTGTTCTCGCCCTCACTCTCTCAATCACTACCCTACTGTACACCTTCCCTACTACGCTTAGAAGACATATTCCCCGGTGGTTACCACACACCCCTCTTTCCCCTTTACCCTTATACCTGTCTTCCAGTCATTAGGCGCATTTCCCTTCTCCCATGCTAGTTTGCACATATTCCATACCCATTCGATCACTGTCTCACTACCATACCTCAGCATTTCCCCACACAATCCATCTATTCCTGATGCTTTCCTCATCTTCACTCTTTTCATGGCTTCACACACGTCTGACCTCCTGATCCCCACCTCCTCCTCCACTACTTCTCTTCTTCTCCCTCCCATACCTCCTCCAACTATGTTTACTGGTGTTTCATTCCTTATGTTTAACAATTAGTTGAAGTACCCCTCCATCTCTCGACTCTCTCTTGCTTCGCAGCTATCACTCGCCCATTCTTATCTTTCACACCCTTACTATTTCCCTTCCTAAACTCCCTAACTGTTTAGGCGTATTGTATTTACCCTTTATGTATGAAGCAATATTGATAAGAAAAATATGTATTACTCCATTCATAAAATACTTAATAATAAAATAATAAGACTAATACAAAAATAATAATTATAAAATCAATCGATCAAAAATATGATATAATGATAATGCTAATGAACCAACGTTGACAAGAATATAATGCTTATACCCTTCAAAAATTACCTTACCAATTCTGACTGTGTTGGTGGTGTCCTAGGCCACTTCTTGGTCGTTGTTTGCATAGTGTCCAGAAAGCCAATCCAGGAAGACTTGTCTTTTTGTTTGACCCGTCGGCCAATCAGTCTTACTCATCTTCTGGGATACTTTGTGATTTATGATGTTGGCGTGAAGTGATTCCATGGCTAATGAAGTAGGCTCAGTGGTTGCTGCGGGTGGCTCCACTCTCAGGGACATTAACCCACTGAACCCCAGCTAGTCAATAATAAATGTACCACCCAGGACTGGCAGGTTATGAAAAAAAAACAAGTCTTTTTCCAGAAAACACCAGGAATGGGTTAGAAATTAAGGAAAACCCACAAAAAAACCATCCCCTAGGTCATTAAGGGGTCCTGCGGTGCGCCCGAAAGTCGGAATTAACATGGGAAAATGGGTAGGCAAAAACAGGCAAAAACAGGTTTTTGCGCGCTCACGCGCACGCGGATGGACTTTGAGAGTTTTCAACCATCGGCATTGTTGCGTGGGATACTTACACAGTTCCCATACAAATCTGAGCCATCTAGGTGCCATAGGACCAGAGTAATTAACCGTGACGCACCTTATGTGACGCTGGGGTTTAGCGTTACAAACATTGCCGACGCAAACAGTGCGTCGCTGGAGCTCAGTGGGTTAACGCCTTTGGTGCGGCACCCGTCACCTGACGGAGACTGAAATCTGCGTATTATATGGCTAGGGAGCAAGGCAAGCTGTTGCAGGCTGCACGGGAGGGCCTCATCCGGAGTCCACAAAGTCTGGGCACGCACTAGTGTGCAAGAAAACCTTCTCTCACACTATTGCAGTATTACACATAACGAAAACAGCTCAAAACCGCTCAATTTTAGCGATTTTGGCCAACCTATGCAAGATCGTTGCAAGACAACCAGACATTGTACAGAGATGATTCAGGTGTCATTGGAAAGCTCTATTACTTTACTTCCACAGATATATCATTGTATGATGCTCTGGCTCTTGCTTATGCACGAAAATGAGCAGGGAATGAATGTCAATTCAGGCCAATGTGCCTGCTCGTTAGGGGTTAAAGGGGTCGGACCTGTGACGGTCAGGGCATCGGCTGCGGGTACAAGGTAGGACGCTCAGGATGTAGAGGTCAAGCATTCTGCATCTGGTGGGGGTGTAGGGGATGGTGTCGAAGTGTATTGTGTGGAGGGAAACTGCATGATTCATACTGAAGATAATCCTGTGAAGAGTGGAGGGTGTTGCAGTTGATGTGGCAGGAGGTTGGTGTCACGGGCATCGTGACATGGGTTGTTGCGGGGCTATCTCCATTGAGACTATTCCCAACACATTGTGTATACATTTACAATGGCCTTTAGTATTTCTTGGATTGGGATAAAAATGTACCAAACACAAACATAAAATATCAATACCTAAAAATCATTTCAGGTTTGCTTACACAATTCAAAACTTTAGGGTATAGTATATGCAACTGTACAGTCATGCTCGAAATTACTGTGCTAACTCCAAAAAAAATTAACTTTGGTTATTTCTGTAATAAATATAGGACATTCCAGGAAAGACACAAGTTATGAATCAGAGTTGTGAAAAATGTGGTGTACGATAGTTTGTGGAGTCACCTGGAGCTACAGAAATACAAATGTTGTGGTGTGAATGTGGACGTACTGAAACGGTGCCAGAGGAACACTGAACTGGTTTGAGTACATTGAATGGAGGATGGTAGAATGCCTATGAGAGAATACGAAAGTGAAGCAGACAGAAGAAGGGATTAGGTTAGACCAAAGATGAGGACGGTGGATGAAATGAAGTGTTTCGTAAAAGAGAATGGAACGGGTTGTAAAAATGACACCCTTCTGACAGTGGACAGAGCTGTTTGGAGGTACTTTGATCGTGGCCACCCCTCGTGTATTGAGCCAGTTGGCAATAGATCAGTAGCTAGAAAAACTATAGCTGCAGCACGCATGAATGATTAAGAATAACTGTATCCTTGTTCTTAAAACCAAAATATATTGTTTTAGTAAGACAATAAACTAGCCCAGTCTTATATCTCCTAAAGAATGAAATTGCTGAGCATATGTTTGTATCTTTCTTTGTTTAAAGATGGAATCTGTTTTGTGTGTGTGTGTGTGTGTGTGTGTGTGTGTGTGTGTGTGTGTGTGTGTGTGTGTGTGTGTGTGTGTGTGTGTGTGTGTGTGTGTGTGTGTGTGTGTGTGTGTGTGTGTGTGTGTGTGTGTGTGTGTGTGTGTGTGTGTGTGTGTGTGTGTGTGTGTGTGTGTGTGTGTGTGTGTGTGTGTGTGTGTGTGTGTGTGTGTGTGTGTGTGTGTGTGTGTGTGTGTGTGTGTGTAAGCGAGCCGCATTAGAATAGATACTTCAACTTTACCAGACTGAGCAATTTATATGTATTTATGTAAATTGCGCGGACTTTTTGTGTTTGAATGTGTGTGTCCCTAGTATGATTGTGTGTGTGTGTGTGTTTGTGTGTGTCTGTGATTATCAAAATAAAAATAATAATAATAATAATGATCATGTGTGCATGATGCTGGAATTGATGTGTTCTGCTAACGGGGAGAAACTACGGTAAGAAGTCTATGTAAATACAATAGCAACACAAGGCACAGCACAACACTTGATTTATACACAAATGATGGGGTCTCACACAACGCGACCGCAAGTTATCATCAAATTAATGATGGGGTCTCACACAACGCGACAGCAAGTTATCATCAAATTAAGAATACATAGAATACAATAACATGAGATAATATCAGATTAACCTGTGTCATGGTTAATATCTATATGTGCTTGAATTGTGAAATACAGGTATGTCTTGATTAGCGAGTAATTATATTTATGGAATAATAATTCGCGTATGTTCTTAGACTTAATCAGAGGTTACTTATGAGCTCAACACTATTGGTACAATAATTACATAAAATTAGAAAAACAAGGAAATGTTTTTTGCGAATTCTTGATATTAAGTTTGATATTTAAGGCATACAATAGTTTAGCCTGCCCGCGTCTATACAGAAGTACTTTTTCTCTATTAGCCCGACTCTCTAAATATTATTCGGAAGTCACTAATTTACATTATTTTCAGGATGGGTGTAGTATTTATCAGAGTGAACTCCTACTCTATTAAATATCTTTAAGTTACAGTTGGCTCTGAAAGTCCCTTTCTCCTCAGATTTCATAATTTTGCGACTAATTTAATTATCAGAAGCTTAAAAGTTAAAGTATAAAATAAATGTTCAATACATAAAACACAAAAGATATGAATCCAGAAATATATAAGCAATACTGTTTCCTAGAGTAATATGAGAAAATACAATTGCATAACTACAATTATCGCAACTTTGCAAATTAATTAAGTTAGGAAAATTGTAGTTATGCAATTACATTTTGTCAGATTGCTGTAGGAAACAGTATCGCTTATATATTTCTGGATTCATCATTTTTGCATTTTATGTATTGAACATTTATTTTATTCATTAACTTTTAAGCTTCTAATAATTAAAATAGTTGCAAAATTACGAAATCTGAGGAGAAAGGGACTTTCAGAGCCAACTGTACCAGAATGTCCAATCATAATCAAAGGATATTGAATAAGGGATATCAAATGATAGTAAGTGTATATTGTCCTGAAGGGAGAAATACTTATTAGCAAATAAGGGACTCTATAAATTAAGTTAGAGAGACACTACGTTATATTATACTAGTGACTTTCCTGATGTTGAAGGTGGGCTTAAAGTTTGTTCACTTTGTGTTTGTGATGAGGTCTTATGTTTACTTTTCTCATGAGGTATATAATTGCCAGGTTTTAAAGTCGTCAGAGTTGATTCTCTCCTCAGAGCTGCTCTCTTTCTTCTTGCCAGGTATCACACCACAGACTTTAGAGTAGGTAGAGGTGAGTCTCTGCATTGGTGATGCCGGCCTTGTACACTGCGTGTGACCTAAGTGTTGCACAGGCTACACTTCTGTCGGTAACACACATGACTTTTAGCAAGTACATTTTCTGTTCAGTCAAAATGCTTCTACTGCCCGACTGGTTCGCTAAAAGATTTTACCGCCGTGTTAAACAATTGGCCATCCAGCCACCCTGATGAAATTTTGGCTGCCCAGTTGAACTCCTGGTATCCCGGCAAAATTTATTATCTGCCCATGCAATATGTTACTGTTGCCTCAATAAACTTTTGGCCTCTCGATAGAAATTATGGTTGCCTGGTGGCCAATTTATTGACAGTCAGCTGCTTCAATGAATTTGTGTTGACCCAGCCAAAATTTCAATCACCTTGCCAGTCTTTTGTCTGCCTGGCGAAACTTGCACCTGGCCAGCTAAATTTGTTACCACCCTATCTAATTTGTTGACAACCTGGCTAAATGTTTTACTATTTTTGCTATACCTTTTAGCCGCCAACCACACTGTTGACTGTCTCACCCCGCTATTGGCCTCCAGGACAAAATCAGGGAATGGGGAGTAATATATGGAGAAAAAGCATGCCTGCCGGGGTACTTTGATGATTGCACAGTGAACGGCTGGAGTCTAGACCAGATAGATTTTACCCCTTTGATTCCTAGACATCCTTGCTAAGCTGCATAATATTACACAATTATAGCCAGAACAATGATGGAGAAAAGCGTCATAATACTCGAAGGATTAATACAGCAAGTGTACCAGATTCGTGCCTTGCTAACTCTATGTGGGTGGAGGCTGTGAGAGTGTGTGTGTGAGTATGACTGTTTATTAATAAAACTTAAAAATGCGTCTTAGATCCACAAGGGGTTAATATATAGTTTAATAGTGATGGAGTGCGATTAATATCTATGTGTGTGTGTGTGTGTGCCGGGGGAGGAGGGGGGGGGGGGGATAACTGTTTAAATATGTGTGATAGCATGCGTGAATATTCCTGAGGTAATAAATAGTATGTGAGCAATTGTGTGACGTGTGTGTGTTTGTGTTTAAATGTAAATTTCCCGAGCGTGTGTTAGCCTGTGTATATTAGAGTGTATGTTAATATGTTATGTATGTGAGTGTGTGTGTGTGTGTGTTTATGCTTATTTGTATGTATGTGTAAATATAATTATATTGTGGGTATATACAGTGTGTGTGACTTCTATTTATACGTGCAAAATGTGTGTGTGTGTGTGTGTGTGTGTGTATTTAATCTCATGTGGGTGTACAGTATGTGTGTGTATGAATCGTGTGTGTGTATGAATCGTGTGTGTGTATGAATCGTGTGTGTGTGTGTGTGTGTGTGTGTATGTGTGTGTGTGTGTGTGTGTGTGATACATATATTTATCCGTTATTTATACCAGTTGGTTTATTGTTCACTTGTGGGTGCGAGTTTGTCTTAACCCTTTCAGTCCCAGCGACGTGTGATATATTGTATTCTAGCTATATTTAGACGATATTTTGCAGCTTAGGAAGAATCTGTGGTAATTAAAAACGTTGGTTGAGATAGTTTGAAGCCTTATTATTGCTAGACGTCCTTCCTAGGCTGAATACAATCGTCTAATAGTTGCCAGAAATTGATAAAAAGGACGTCCCTGGTACTGTATGGGTTAATCTAGATACAGTACAATGCTTTTTCTACCTTAGTTACGAGGTCACAAGCGACCTTTAGCAACCGTGAGGCTCCCACGACCTCGCGGCTTCCATGCCAACCCGACTTGTGTGTTCGTGTGTGTTTGTAATAATAATAAGTGTCAGTTTATTGTTATCATGCAGCCGTAGGGGTGAAAATCTATACAATATTTGCTTAACCTAGGTATAGTACAATGTGTGTGTGTGTGTCTGTGTGTGTCTGTGTGTGTTGACAGAGTCGAAGTTAATATAATATCAACCTGCTTACGCCCAAGCAGTGTCTCAGGCCACATTCATTTGTATAAAATAGGTGATTTTATGGATGCAAGGAAAATTAGTATGATTGAACTTGGAGCGTATTTTCTTAGACAATATGACCGATTAACAGTTATATAGCAAATTATTCTTGTATATCAACCGTACTACATTTCTTACATACATCAAATCATGATGTGTATATTAACCCTTTCACGCTTATGACGCAATGTTGAGCATATTAGGGATACTTTAAAGCCTTTGTTACCATCAGGGGTATTTAGAAACCTTTAGTTTAGTTACATCAACCTCTGCAGTTGTCTTTGAGTTAGCTGTGGGCAGAAAACTTATTTTGGAGAGGTAATTAAAAGAGTGAGGGAACTCTATTTCTTATTGCTAATCTGGCAACCTCTGCGTCATCAAAGCGTGAAATAGTTAATATGGCCAACATAGCCGTGTGTGCGTGTACTGTATGTGGTGTGCTTGCCTGTGCGTGTGCCTGCGTGCGTGAGAGCGGTAGGAGACTGAGGAGGAGATAATTACCCACAGTCATTATCTTCTGATTTACTATGCTAATGAGTCGTTCAGATAATTCATTAGTCTTAATTATCACACCCACACCTCGCTCCTGCTCCTTTAGTTTAGGTCGGCCTAACACTTGTTCATCTGACATTTGTTTAAGCTTGCCCCGCAAACCCCCCTCAACCTAAAACAAGGAAAGAACAAAAATACCCTGCCTCCTCAGACCCTTCTTAAAGTAAAACAAAATAATGTCCCTTAAGCCCCCATTCAAGCTAAATTTGTACATATTTCAGTAGCACATTTTCCCGGCTGAAGACCGCTCGCCATAAATTATGTAACGACAACCAAATGGGGTGAAAAGTCTCATCATCGCTAAATGTAATAAGGCAAGGCAATTCGCTCAGATAATTCATTAATGTTAATTAAGCTCGCCCGTCACATTATTTTACACGCATCATATATCAGATTATGTGATGACTTAACATTATCTGCTCCGACGTCGTCTAGCTTATTAGGATATTTGGTAACTCTTTTTGAGGATACTTTTATGTGTTTGCAATTTTCGAGCAATTTATTTTTAGTCTGCCCCCTAGGCTAACAAACAACATTTTCTCAAACCCCCTTTAATATCTCGCTTCCTGAGGGCTTATCACAGTCGCCTCGAAGAACCTTCTGGGAGGCTTATCACGCTTCTCGGGTCAACATAATTCTTTAAACAGTCACTAGTCATAATAGTTTGATTTAACCTTACTGGTGACCGCCCTTAATTATCCAATATGGTGTTTATACAATGCAGCCATGAACATTTCTACACATTACCATTATACAAAGCTAACAGACAGTTGTACATAATACGACTCAGTTTAGTCTCTGTACCTGATGATAGTCGGTACCAATACTCATTCATCCTAAAGCCGGTATCACACGAGAGCTTTTATAGTCGACATTCGATGATCAACATTTTTCTGGCAACATTTCTGGAATATTTTGCACTGGTATCGGAAACTAGACTGATAATAGATTAATTTAGGCAACCGAAGTATGTTATAATTATGTTGACCACATAAGCTGCCAGACCAGTGTTGAGGATAAATGTGGAGTGAAAAAGTGCTCCTGTGATACCGGCTTAAGCGTTATTAGAAAATCTATTGGGTAACGAACGGCCTTGTTATCCATAAACACTGTTTTTACAAGTGTTTCCGTTAACTTGTAATATATATATATATATATATATATATATATATATATATATATATATATATATGTGTGTGATAGAAGCTTTCTAGTTTTATACAAGATTCCTGCCCCTATGCTTTGCAACAGTCAAATCGGTATCACCATGCAATCAAATAACTATCTGTGCATATATTGGAAAATTTAGTTTTTTATATCTCCTAAGTAATGAAAACTAGCTCTGTTATCAGGAATCAATCCTTGGCTTTAATGAATCTACCATTACAAAATAAGGCTTATCCCCCAATATATACAATTATCCACTATTTCTAAATAATCTACCATTACAAAAATAAGGCTTATCCCCCAATATATACAATTATCCACTATTTCTAAATAATCTACCATTACAAAATAAGGCTTATCCCCCAATATATACAGTTATCCACTATTTCTAAATAAGGCTTATCCCCCAATATATACAATTATCCACTATTTCTAAATAATCTACCATTACAAAATAAGGCTTATCCCCCAATATATACAATTATCCACTATTTCTAAATAAGGCTTATCCCCCAATATATACAATTATCCACTATTTCTAAATAATCTCCTTTATAAGTAAACTTGCAACTTTTCAGGGAGGTTTTGTTTATCGTAAAATTGTCAACTTTGGTTTTAGTCTAGTTAATTTATAATTTCCAATTATCACAATAATTTCTCAGTGTGTTAAGTGCATTTTGTAGCCCTTAATTTGAATTTACCATTATTATAGTGCCATCTGTGTACGTGAGCAAGAATAACTTTATGTATCGGTCTACTATATGTATACCATAGTTGTTAGGCTTGCAGTTATTCTCAGCTAGAAAAGTCTCTAGGTCACTGGTAAAAAGCAAGAATAGAAGAGGTGATAAGTATTCTCCCTGTCTGACCCCGTTCAGCTATACAAAAACTCAGTTTGTTTTTCCTTTAAGAAGATACACAATATTACTGTATACTTCCATTCTATATACAGTATGTGTATGGAGGAGACAAAAGGCAAAGCTGCCTGTAACAAGTGTCTCTCCCAAATTTGAAAAAGTGATAGATAGCCGAGTTCAAGGTACGTTAGAGGGAAAGGCAGATTAAGGGAGAGAGTTCCAAAGCTTAATTTTTCAGTAAGCATTATGGAACATCGGTTCACTCTTGGGTTAGAGAGCTGGACAGCATAGGGGTGGGAGTGTGTTTAGAGGTGGGTGCCTCCCACGCTCTGTAAGATAGGAGGTATACACTGAGAAAGCTCTGAAGAACATTGGTTATTGCAATAGCGATAGAAGAGTGAGAGATAGGCTATGCAGTAAGAGGAAGTGAGTTGATGAGACGAAAAATGTTTTACTCTATCTTACTGAGAAGTGCAGTATGGGTGGAATTACCCCACACATGCAAACTATACTCGATACTTGGGTGCACTGTGCCCCTGTACAGGGCAAGAAGCTGTGCGGGGTGAGGAACCCACAGAGACGGTTGAGCACACCTAACTTCTGGGAAGTGGTTTTGTAAGAGTGATACTATGATCTTTCCAAGAAGGTCAAGAGAAGAAGCAATACCAAGAATACTGAAAGAAGATGAAAGATTGATTAGTGTATTGTTGACGAGTAAGAGGTATTCGTGTGGGAGATTGTGATGGGTAGATAGATGGAGATGTTGGGTTTTGGAAGCATTAAGAGTAACAAGATATTCTCTGTCCCAATCGGAAATAGTTGATAGATTAGAAGATAGCGTGCTATGGTCTCATCATGTGAGTTTTGGAGGAATTGCATGCTGGGTCGTTGTGGAAAAATAGTTGAATAGTGTAAGGTACAATCATCAGCCTATGAATGTATAGAACTAGAGGTACAGTAGAGAAGCTCATTTATGAATATTAGAAAGAAAACTGGAGACAGGACGGAACCCTGGGGAACACCGGATTGATAGCTTGATGAAGTGAGCTATGGCCATCCACAACTGCAGCTACGGATCAAACAGAAAGGAATTTAGAAATACAGGCACAGATGGAGGGATAGAAACCGAAGGAATGTAGTTTACAAATTAGAGATTTGTGCCAGACTCTTATCATGTTGTTTATCACAGTAAGTATTTTACCTTGTACGCCACTTCTTATTAGCTTATCTCACAGTGCTTTGCGATTACTTATATGAAATGTTTTGCGGTAATCAATAATACAACAAAATAGTGTTTATTTTTTTATGTTTTCCGTTTGAATATATATCAGTGATAATGTTTAAAAGAGCCCAATGGTCAATCGTTGAATAACCGTTTCTAAATTCTACAGTATGTGTTTCGGTGATTATCTTGTCTTCTAAAAATGTACACTTAAGTCTGTATTATGTCCGGGTCTGTGCAGGTGTGCGGCAATGTGTCCGTCTATCTGTTCGCAATATATATATATATATAAAAACGAGTGATTGGCTACTTAAGAAGTTAGTCGAATGTCTTTGTAAGCTCCCCGTAAATGACTGAATACTTTTGGTTAACATTGAATAGTGCCCAGGTCTCAAACCTTCAATTTCGAACCTCCCAAGCTTAATGTTCACGAGTATATATCTACCAATTCGTGTTTTCTTATTAATCATGTACATCCCTTTTGAAAATAAAATGTATTAACTAAAAGAAGAGGATGCCCGCACCTACCATAACGGGGCCTCGTAAATGCGGACAATCAAATAGCTATATTCCCGTAATACTGGATATACGATGATTATGTACTTCTATGATTATGTACTTCGATGATTATGTACTTCTATGATTATGTACTTCGATGATTATGTACTTCTATGATTATGTACTTCGATGATAATGTACTTCTATGATTATGTACTTCTATGATTATGTACTTCTATGATTATGTACTTCGATGATTATGTACTTCTATGATTATGTACTTCTATGATTATGTACTTCGATGATTATGTACTTCTATGATTATGTACTTCGATGATTATGTACTTCTATGATTATGTACTTCTATGATTATGTACTTCGATGATTATGTACTTCTATGATTATGTACTTCGATGATTATGTACTTATATGTGCAATAGGTGTTTAGATTTACGCGTAAAGCAGTATGCAATTGTTCATGTTATCAGTCACATTGACTGTAGCAACCCCGGGGTTTGGCAACATTTTGTGTTAACTGTAGGCTACATTAGGAAGGGTTGCAGCACGATAAGGGGATGCAGGTTTATTATTGTTTTGTTATATTTCATAGGCTATTTTCAAATATTAGTAAATGTTCAATTAAGTCTATTTGGCTGGTTAACTAAATCTAACTATTATTACCTATTGCCACATTCCGTGGCATAGTCGGTAGCGGGTCTGACTGCTGATCAAATTGTCTGCAGTTCGATCCCACGCCGTGCCACTGGTAAGTAGCAAGAGTTTGGGCAGCTCGGTATAGCAATTAGATTCGTGTTATCTGTATATGTTCAGTTAAGTCCCTGTCGCACCCTAGCCCTGTCAATCAAGGGTGTAAAACGGTGTTAAAAACTCATTCTCGTGCTGCTGCTAGTTACCCCCATGGTTCTAGTATCAGAGGGTAATTTCTCATGTTATTACAGATAATAATTGTTTTCAATTATTCATAAAACCTCGAAACATGCACAAGTCAAGATAATTGTACATGTCTTAAGAACTCCAACACTGAGGGATTTCATTATGAACATGTGTACTACAAACACTATTATTATTATTACTGGTTGAAAAGATGGACAACAACCGTAGTTGTTGTTGTTTTTGGGTTCGAATCCCGAACAAATATTAATTATGTTATCCACTATACCTAGTTTTATTTCAAATAGTACATACATACATACATACATACGTACAAATATACATATATATCGTGCCTAAATATTGTATGTAGCCTAAAAACTAGCTTTCACACATGCATACACATAATCACGTGTGCACACATCCATCCATCCATACACAAATACACTAGATAAACCAAAATATATGTGGCTATAATAATTACCAGATTAATTATCAGATACGTAATTTATGACAGGCTAACTAATTGACTTGTGAACAGACGAGCTAGAAAATTCACCTAATTAAGTGGTTATTCACGTGCAAAATTATTAATCTGCAAAAATCATTAATCACAGGAATGGTTAAAAGTTTGTAATTTACAACTCTGTTACTATGACTCACAATGATGGTACGCTCCCTTTATGACCATAGTTTAATGTTGTGTACATTACTTTTAGTTAATTATATAATTGTTAACTTATATCACATTCTATCTATATACTGTATGCTTGATTTACGAGTGGTTTAACTAACTAACTAAAGTATCAAACACTTGTGGAGCAACCCGGTCCAAGACAGGTATACTGTATATGCTAGATATACGCGGAAAATTCAAAGGGTCTGTATTGGTGCTCCACGTGGTTTGGGGATTAGTTCGGGGTGGGTGGTAGGAGGGGAGGTAGTAACTCTGAGGGTAGGCACGGGTTTGATGAGGGCGAGGGAAGGGAGTTAAGCATGGTTCGCACATACAAGAGGTCGGTGCCCGAGTCCCAGCACAAGTGAGAACATTTTCAGATTCGGCCATGACTCGGCATACTCTTCGTGACTCGTGTGAATCGTGTTGGTATCGGGGTGTGTCCTGGGGACTCGTGACGTGGCCTAGAAATTTCATGCCTGCATGAAATTTCTTGTCCCCGTCACGAGTCCCCAGGACACACCTGTTGACTCTTGTTGACTCTTCGTGACTCGTGTTGACTCTTGTTGAACTTTGCATAACTCTTTGTGACTTGTGTTGACTCTTGTTACACTCTTGGGTGAATCGGGCACCTGCACAATGGCAAATACACTAATAACTCCTTGAAAACGTATGTCATACTTGTGACCCAAGTTCTTCAAAATAAATATTAAACCATATTTAACCATATGAAAACATCGAAATTGCAAAGACCCTTTAGAAAACAGATTGAAAACATGTAACTTCGGTGACCGTTTAGAAAACAGAGACCGTTAGTGTTAGTTGTGTACATTTTGTTTAATAATTTCCCTGTCATCTGCTTTCTCTCTCTCTCTATTACTTATATATCTATCTACTGTATTAATTTCCATCTGTATCTAGCTATCTCCCTTATTTATCAGCTTTTATATTTGTTATTTGGTCTCTATGGAATCTGAATAATTTCTGATTTGATGGGCTAAATAAACTAATTATAACTACATATAATGAGCAAAATGACAAATTGATTAAAAAAAAAAAAAAAATTATGTCCCCGGTTCTGTAAATGTTGCATCTGACCTCAGTGAGAAGTGAAAATGATCGATAACATGAGCAAAAATAAGCTTGTTATGAAACAGACTTAACTTTCTGAAATGATAAATTGTCAATAGCCTAGACCGGCTTGTAGAAAAGACGGGGGAAATTTATATTATATTTTTTTGTCATAATAATTATTAATGTTATGGTAGGACATTATTGTTTTCATTTCCATGGCATTAGAATCTAAACAATTATTAAAATGACATCACACAACATATAATTCTGTCCATTAATAAGGGAGATAATTAGATCATGGAGATAGATAGATCGAAGGTCGTTAGGTCCAAGTGAGCATAAAATGTGCGAATTATGAAATAAGCCTATACTCTCTGAAAATATAAGGTGTCAGAATCATACCTTCAGCCTTACATAAAAGATAGGGGGAATGTTTTTATTTTTTTTTATTTTTTTTTTATAATAATTATTAATGTAATGGTAGGATAGTATTTTTGTCCATGCTATAGCATTAGAAACTAAATAATGATTAAAAAAACATGAAACAACAAATAATTGTGTTCATTAATAAGGAAGATAATTAGATACAGAAGATAAATACAGTAGATTGATAGAGGGGAAGAGGTAATTCGGTCTAAGCAAGCGATAATGTGTGCCACAATTTATGACATTTTTAGCACTATTTCTTTTCTTTATAAATGTTTTCTATATATTTGCACTATATACTTTTTACTTACTATTTTCTATCTGTCTATTTTACTGTCCTGCTTTTCCTTCTGGGGACGGTTGGCTAGGAATCCTCCTCCCCTTGTAAATTTCATCTACTAGACGAGACAGAGAAAGGGGTGAGGGAACGCGAAAGTGGCACCAAACCATAAAAAATGGAACATTAAATGTTGCTTCTGTTCGGTCTGTCTCTAGTTGGCCACCCCCAGCTACGGGCTGTGCATGAGTATATACATACATACACACATACATACAGAACATACATGCCGGTAAATTTACTTTTAGTAATGTCCGATGACACCCGAAATTACGTACGAAGTCACCCCATTTAATCTGGGAAACATAAAAAAATATCTTGTAATGGCCACAAGCAGTATACTATGGACTTTGGGGGAAAAGTAATTATGTGTATGACCTCTCACATAGTTGTAGAACAATCTGGTGTAGGTCAATTGTCTTCACAACATCCCATTACTTACGGTCGGTCGGTAGAAGTTTGACACGCATACAAAACATTCACTAATTGTTCTCACACATTACGTAAATGGGTTTACATTATAAGTTCATCCTACATTTAGTTACAACATTCCTCTTAAATACTACACATTTGTTTTTCACAACCCAATTCTCCTTTCTCTCTATTATATTTTTGTTTACATATTATCCAAAATATCCGAAGTTGTCCACCTGTCCGATGACACTCCAGATGACAGCACTCTTTGTGACTCTTGTTACACTCTTGTTATACTCTTGTTGACTCGTGTTGACTCGTACCGACTCTTTGTATTCGTACCCTGGAATTTGACCGTTATTTTTCAAATTTCCTCAACTCGTGTTGGGTTAGTGTTACACTCTTTGTAACTCTTGTTGACTCTTGGTGACCCGTACTGGCTCTTGGATGAACACGTACCGACTCTTGTTGACTCTTGGTGAATCGGGAACAGTGACCTACTCGGGCTGGTTCTTGCCAGAGTCACGAATAGTGTCACCCATCGTTCACTCGTGCTGGACTCGGGCACCGACTCTTGTATGTGTGAACCATGCCTTAGGGTGGGAACTTTGCCATCCCCAGTTGTAGTTAACATATACTGAATGACAGAATGTGACGACAGAACAAAGTAATGAAAGTGGCAAAAGTGGATGAATATTACATGTACAATCCAATACATAAACAAAACTTGTAAAATACAATAAGATAATATGGCGTGGGGAAAAGGAAGGAAGCTAGCTAATTATTATGCTGTATCTACTGTATATCACTCTTCTATTGCTATTACAATAATCAGTGTTCTTCAAAGCTCTCTCAGTGCATACCTCCTCCCTTGGTGACACTCGCCTTTCAACTCATTCCTACCTCTATTCTGTCCAACTCTCTAACCCAAGAGTGAACCAATTCTCCTATTCCTTCTTCTATTCAACAAGTAAACTTTGAAACTCTTTCCCTCAATCTGTACTTCTCTCATCCTATGACTTAAACTTAATATATAATAATAAAACCACACACGCAAACCCTTTTGCCACTTTGCTATATATGCTGATATTTTAAAGTTACATAGACGACTCTGTTAACGTTGATCGAGATATATGTATATTCATTACCTTATATAAACCTCCAACGCACAAGTCCTTACACGGCCAATAATTCACTTACCTCCACAAGTCACCCAAAGTTAAGTCTATACCTATCGTGGGTTCTATCATAGTATGTACATAATATTATGTCCTAAGTATTAATTGCCCTCCGCATATATATATTTGTTATACCGTGATTTTTATCAGGTTTGCTTATTGGTTCTAGTGAGTTCTATCAAGACTGGAGATCTCAGAGTTCATACAATACATGCATAAAAGGCAAGCAGAGGATACATATAACACAGAAATATAATTTAATGAGCAGTTTTATTTAATCTTAAACTCCACTTACATATATAAGATATAATAAGGTTTATAAGTGAATAGATAAGTTTATACAACAGGGAATAATACTCTTCCAGCACGAGCGAGGATCTAGATGGAGCTCAGGTATAAAAATAGGTTTAACTATCCTCTTACACAAATACCCAACACTTAGATATTTGAGAAACACTGAATAGTCGAAATGTACCCAGACGGTGATTTTATATTCAACTATGATATTAACCCTGTCTGACATAAGTTACTAACTTACTTACGGGTTGGCAGAGCGCCAGGTAAGTCCCCCACAACACACTCTCTTACACTGAGGTACCGTAGAAGTTGGAGGTATTTGGGATTGCCACCAACCGACAGACTCTGATGTAACTTAGCTTACTTACTGAGCTCAATATGATGCAAATGCATCCTATAACTTATTATTGAGCTATTTCACTAAGTTCATATGACGCGATCGCGTCATATGATACTCTTGGGCATACCGCCATATGACGCGATCGCGTCATATGATACTCTTGGGCATACCGCCATATGACGCGATCGCTGCACAGATGTCGGAGGGGGTTAATTTACACTTAGTTGACGAGGTTTTATCTTGAGTCAATATACTGAACTCTACTTATTAAACACACCTTGCGCAATGGTGGGAATTTGTCAGAGTCAATATTTTGGGGACTCTAACTTTATAGCATTTGCAGGATTTTAGGCAGAGTCAATATCTTGGGACTCTAACTTTATTATCACTTGTAGGAAGTTAGGCAGAGTCACTATCTTGGGACTCTAACTTTATTAGGCACCTTGCGCACTGGTGAGAATTTGGTAGAGTCGATATTTGAGGGACTCTAACTTTATAGCATTTGCAGGATTTTAGGCAGAGTCAATATCTTGGGACTCTAACTTTATATACCTCATCACTGGTATCGACGTCTTTCAGTTTTCTATAATATCTCCAAAAGTGAACACTTGGAGTCAAAGGGTTTTAAGGGGAATAGCTTGTAGTCTTCTGAGTCTCCGTTGGGCCGTCCAGGTTGGCCTGTCGTGTGAAGCAGTAGGTTACAGATGGATTAATGGTGTGGCGTCTTAAATACGGCTCCATAAATATATGAATATATTAGGGCACCTCATCGGACGAACGCGAGTATATATAGCATAGAGCTTAGGGATACTCGACTATCCTGACCTTTATATTAATCGGAGATGAAGTTCCGTTCAGGTACTCTTGACTTAGGGTCTTTAATATAATGCCTCCGTTATGATGGATTGGCACTATATTGGGTTAATGCGAGGAGACAATATGGTTATGACCACTCGTCTTCTCGACTGCCACTGACCTTTATAAGAGGTTCAAGGAACTCGGAGCGGTGTTTTAAACCTTGTAGTTGCAAGAGTCAAATAGTATGCTATAGACAAATGCACCAAAGACTTCTATATGCCGAGTGCCGGTTAAGGTATCTCGCAGAGCCCTGAACTACACAAGTGACTTTGGTATGCCAACTATCTCTTGGTAGTTCTTAGAATGCAGTTTTAATAATAAGAGTTGAAGTGTAGGTATGCCCTGGTACTTCAGCCTTCTAATATTAAAGGTACAGCCTATTAAAGATCCTATGTTATAGATGGTATGCCACACAATTAACAAGGATCCCTCAATAGGGAAAATAAGTCCTCAGACCGACTGAGATATTCAGTATGCCGTCTATCACCAACTGAATGGGAGGGTAATCCTAGGACTTGTTCAACTTGCAATGCCAGTTATTGAAAAGCAAGAATTGCTTACCCTGTTCAGTTTTCTTCAGCATAGTGATGACGTTGGCTGAGATGTCCCTGGGTTGGTGTGTGGGAGCCTAAAGGTCACAAGTGCGGTCAGGGGTTAATCTAGGGGATTAGAAGGAACCCCTAGAAGCTGGTGGGTAAGCATTTTGGCCTTTTGGTGGAACAGGAGTGCAAGTGCTTACTCTGTTGGTGGTGATAGAAGTCCTTCTCGTCCTGGCTGAACACTATTCTTCTCTTTTGTTGTTGTTGGGAGGTAGAAGATAATTTAATGTTCTTCCCGGATGTAGTAGGATATTCTGTAGTAATAGTGGCTACCCGGGCTTCTCTTCTGGCGGTGAGGACTGGTGGTGGAGTAATATCATTATTCCTTGGAAAATGATGGACAATTGGTACACGTGTTGTTTCCTTGGGCGCATATTTCCTGGTTGGTACTTCTTCCTTTTCTCCTGTCTTCTTGCCTTTATTCTTCTTTTGTTCTGCTGGTTGTTGATTCAAGTGGGGCAACTTCGGAAGACTGGAATGGTAGATATTTTGGTAGGCAGGGCTTTCTTCTGTATTTCTTCTATTTGTTTTCCTTTGGTTTCCCTTTGTTTGTTGTGGGAAAATGCTTTCTATGGTGGTTGCCATCTTGCTTTCTCGTCCTTCGTTCTTCTTGAGTTCCTCCTTGTTCCCCTGGTGCTTTCCTTTGTTGGTGTACGGGAGTATTCTTTATTTTCGTTATTTAAATATTGTTTGCCACTTACTTTCTCACCTTTAGTAAATAAACTAATAATTGTACGCATGTATCTGTTCTACGTAAAAGTACCCCCATTAAATTAATGACTCCCCTCTCTGTTAAATTATTACCGAGTAAGGCAAGCAGCTTGATATACATATACATACATATATACTGTATATATATATATATATATAATATTTTGTTCTATGTGAGGCAGACAAAAGGCAGAACCGCCTGTAGCGAGTGCCTCCCCCAGAGTTGAAAAACAGACAGGGCCAAAATTAAGGGACTTCGAACAAAAATGCCTGGACACAAGAAGTTTGAAGCAATTTAACTCATAAGAAGAAGGAAAGACTGATTCTGGGAGAGAGTTCCAGAGCTCAGCTTTTTAACAGAAAAAAGACTGAAAATAATGTTTCGCTCTTGGGTTGGAGAGTTGCACAGAGTAGGGGTGGGATTATGTTGCAGGACAGGTGCTACGTGCTCTACGAAGAGGGCCGATACACTGAGAGAGCTCTGGGGAATATTGATTATTGTAATAGCAGTGGAATAGTGAGAGAGATGCAACATTGCGGTAAAGAGAGAGAAATTGCAGAGTGGACGTGAGTTAATGAGACGGAAGGCTTTCTTTTCTACTTTATCTAGAAGTGCTGTGTGAAAGGATCCTCCTCACACGTGTGAACAATATTCAATACATGGACGCACTGTGCCCCTGTACAGAGCACGAAGCTGTGCAGTGGTAAAGAACCCCTTGAGGCGGTTGAACACACCTAGCTTCTGGGAGGCTGCCTTAGCAAGACTGGTAATATGGTCCTTCCAAGGGAGAGCAGAAGAAAAAGAGACACCGAGAATACTGAGAGAGGATGAAGGGTTGATTTGTGTAATGTTGAAGTATAAGGGATAGTCCTCTGGGAGTTCACGATGGGTAGATAGATGGAGAAATTGGGTTTAGGAAGCATTAAAGGCAACAAGGTTTTATCTGCCCCATATACATTATATATATATATATATATTCCGAAATAAGAAGCTAACCTTCAGTAAGTAAATAGAGACGACCGTGCTACAGCCCCCCCCCCCACCCCCACCCCCTCTAGGTCCCCTTCGTATTGAGGGTCAGGCAATATGGCCAACCCAGGATACATTTTTGTTAATTTGCATACCCTCCTCACGTACCTACCCCTCCTTCCGTGTCTCCTCGTTTACTTCACTCTCTAGTTCTCTTATTACTCCTTCTTTATGTGTAATACTTCATGTTTTATATACATATTTTATATAATTTGTTTCAGTTGCATACCTTCCTCATTCTGCATAATCTATTTACGTGTTGTCTTGCTCACCTCCCTCTCTACCTCTATTTCCACATTAATTTATATCTCAATTTATTCCGTTTTATAGCTTACTTTACTTTCGACTAACAAATATTCGTTCTTATGCACCAACATGTTATTCAGGATGTTTCAAAATAGGTCTGCAAAATGTCAGGTAGAGGTTATATAAATTATCTAAGCATAAAATGTTCTATGAGAAAATTAATGTTGAAAATGGTATTTTCCCATATATTGTCCCATAATACTTGCCCAGCTGTCGAAAGGCCTATTACACCCACAACTAAATGTGTTTATATTACCAGGTTATGATCAAAATAATATTATTGTGTAGGTTGCAAAATTATTAGAGACATTCTCTCTCACATTATACTTGTTGGAAACAGTCTGGCATGGAAGAGTCCATTACAGTGGAGCGGGGGAGGACACCATATAATGCCCTCAATATATCTCTTTAACGGTTGAGATTAAACTATAATGTCAAGTAATATGTTAAGCTTAGAATCACCTGTATACCTATATTCTGAAGTTTGGCACTCCTATTTCCGACACCCTGTATTAACCCTCTCCGACATATGACGCGATTTTAAGCCTTAGGGATACTTTAAAGCCTTTGTTACCATCAGGGGTATTTAGAAACCTATAGTTTAGTTACTTCAACCTCTGCAGTTGTCTTTGAGTTAGCTGTGGGCAGAACACTAATTTTGGAGAGGTAATTATAAGAGTGAGAGAACTCTATTTCTTATTGCTAATCTGGCAACCTCTGCGTCATATGAGTCTGAAGGGGTTAAATGTATGACCTGCATTTATGTTTATTAATTAATTTGTGTTTTCTTTTCCGCCTATACCAACCCCTCCTTCCGCATCTCCCCGCTTACGGCTCTTACTTTATTCTTTATTTACTCTTCAGTACAAGCCACATCACAATGCTGAAGGAGTACAGTATATATACGTGACTGTAAATGTGTATGCAATTGTGAGCATGTGTGTACGCGTAGACTGTTATACGTGTGCGGGTTGTCATGGGTGCCTAAATCCTTTTCTAGTGCTCCTTCACCATGGTTATGTTTTCTTTGTACCTTTATCATTAGATTGTTTTGTTTATTTTCGTCTGATTTATTTGTATAACTTCCTACCCCTACATATTTCGATCGTGTCCCAGGCTTACTTCACTCTCTGCTTCTCTTATTTATCCCTTGTTATGTGTATTGTTTAATATTGTAGGCATACAGTACTTTCTGTATATATGTATTCACTTACATACCCTCATCTATGGGTTTACCATTCCTTTCCTGTATCTTCACTTATGGATCTTACTTTAAAATATATTTTAAAGGTATTTCTGTTTCTTCCCGACATATATAATTTGTATATTTTGTTTCTGTTTTGTTCATGTACTTAGCATATCGTCCTCTTTCATTCCGTAATTCCTTTCAAATGGGTCTTATTTTCCTCTATTTTCTGATTTCTCCCTTTATGTGTCTTAATATATAACTTTGTATAGTTATGTATGTGTGCTTATAGACTCCTTCCTCCACCTACTAATCCCTCATGCTTGTTGTTCAAGAGACTTGCTTCCCCCTCTACTGTTTATATATTTCCCTTTCTTATGTATATTTCTCTGATCTTTAGACATTTTATATTGCCCTTATTATATTCCCCCCATCCGGGTGGATGCGACTTGTCAGCCTTGGTCGGCAACCTGTCTAGGGGACTAAACCTTATACAAATCAGCACTGCTATCTTAGGGTGAAGCAGGTTAGTGGATGGATTAGCCGCACACCACTGTAGAAAAAAAGTGCTAAAAAATACATGAAAGGCCTCGGAGTCAGACGGACCCTAAATTGAGTGGTCAATCCTGTAAGTCCTTCAGTAAACTGGCGTGGGTTGCCCCTCTTACAGGGGATAGGTTTGCTTGGGGGCATTTTGTGTATGGCCACCCCCATTAAGGGGAGTAAGGCGTCTGGCAATAGATAGATTGATAGATATCCCTTGATCTCCACCGACTAATTTCTCCTTTCGAATCTCTTTGCATACGGACTTAATTTTCATATGTATTTCTCTCATCAGTCCCCTTTTCATACGGATTAGTTATATAATTATTACATATAACTACTTGTCTCGCTCATATATACTATTTTCCTCTCTATCTCGGATTTTTCCGTTGTTCATATGTGTTTTCCGCATTCTAACACATACTCTGTTTTATAGTCTAGTCCTTGGGCTTTGTATATGTATATCATCTTCTTTTATACAACATATTCGTGCAACCTCATTTCCTTTCGACTATCATACAGTATGTCCATGTTTATCATTAGAAAGGGGAATGGTCAAAAGAGAAAACTCATAATTTACCCCCCACCCCCCCACCCCCACCCCCCCCCCCACCCCCCTCTCCCCCCCTCCTCCCTCCCTCAATGTTTACAGTCGTCCACCTCCAACTCCTCCATCATAACTCGGTTTAGCTCGTCCAAACTAACACACACCGCGGGAAACCCAAATATCCGCATTTTAATATACCCGGAAACATCTCGTGCAGGATTTACACCTCTCGCACCTCCAGGCCATAATCAGTCACACTATCCCATATATATATATATATATATATATATATATATATATTGTGTAGTTTTAAAGGTTTATATATATACCGGTATATATATATAAATATATATATATAACATTATATACAGGGTGTCCCAGGAGGATAGGGCATAACTATGGGAAATGACAAAATAAAATATTCTAAGCCTATAATGTTCTATGAGAAATATTCCAAACATCAACCAGTAAAGAGATATTGCATGTTGAAAATGGCATTTTCCTAAGTATTTCCCCATAAGAGTGGCCTACCTGTCCTAGTATCTACCACACCTCCATCTAACTGGAGTTATTGTACCATGTTATTGTAAAGATATTATAATTCTGTAAGCTGCAAACTGATTATAGATATAATAGCTCACTTTGGACCAGTTGGAAACTATCTGACATGGAAAAGTCCATTACAATAAGGCGGGGGAGGACACTATATAAAGCCTTCAATACCTTTTTAACGGTTTAGATTTGGACTTTTCGTTATAGAACATTTTAGGCTTAGCATATTTTGTTTTATCATATCCCAAAGTTATGCCCTTTCCTCCTGGGACACCCTGTATACTGTATATATATATATATATAATATATAATTATATATATATATATATATATATATATAATATATAATATATAATTATATATATATAATATATAGTTTTTGTTTCTATTTTGTTTTTTCTATGTGGGTGAGGGAGACAAAAGGCATAACGAACGGCCTGCAGCGAGTGCGAGTTTAAAGAGTAACAGAGCCAAAATCAAGAGACGTTCGAGCCAAAATGCCTGGACGCACAGAGTTTGAAGCAATTTAAGCCATTGGAAGAGGGAAAGACTGATTCTGGGAGAGAGTTCCAGAGCTCACCTGTTGAATAGAAGAAAGGCTGAGAATAACGTTTCACTCTTGGGTTGGAGAGTTGCACAGAGTAGGGGTGGGATTGTGCTGCAAGACAGGTGCAACGTACCCTGCGTAGAGGAGGTGGTATACACTGGGAGAGCTCTGAGGAACACTGATTATTGTAGTAGCGATAAAATAGAGAGAGAGAGATGCAACATTGCAGCGAAGAGAGAGAGATTGCAGAGAGTTGGTGAGTGGACGGGAGTTAATGATACGAAAGGGTTTTGCTTTCTACTTTGTCTAGGAGTGCGGTGTGAGAGGATCCTCCTCACACATGTGAACAATACTCAATACAAGGATGCACTGTGCCCTGTACAGAGCAATTAAGAAACTGTGCAGGGGTAAAGAACCCCTTTAGGCGGTTGAGCACACCCAGCTTCTGGGAGGCTGCCTTAGCAAGACTGGTAATATGGTCCTTCCAAGAGAAAGCAGAAGAAAAAGAGGCACCAAGAATACTGAGAGAATATGAAGAATTGATTTTTGTATTGTTGAAGTATAAGGATTAGTCCTCTGGGAGTTCCTGACATGTAGTAATATGGAGAAATTGGGTTTTAGAAGCATCAATGGCAACAAGGATTCATCTGCTCCAATTGGAAATAATAGTTAGATCAGAAGATAAGTGTTGTATGGGATTCATTACGTTTGTTTCTAAGGGATTGCTGGCAGCGGCGTTCTGGAAAATAATTGAGTAGTGTAAGGTAGAGTTGTCTGCGTATGAATGGATGGGACTAGAGGTACAGTTGAGAAGATCATTTATGAAAATTAGAAAGAGAATGGGAGATAGGACAGAGCCCTGAGGAACACCGGAGTTGATAGGATGAAGAAGTGAGCAATGGCCATCCGCAACCGCAGCTACGGAACGGCCGGAAAGGAAATTAGAGACAGGCACAGATGGAGGGATAGAAACCGAAGGAGGGTAGTTTAGAAATTAAACATTTGTGCCAGACTCTATCGAAGGCCTTCAATATGTCTAGCGTAATAGAAAAGGTATCAGTGAAGTCCCGAAAGGAGGATGATCAGGAGTTATTAAGATATGAAAGAAGATAACTAGTAGAGCGACCCTTAAGGACACCATACTGGCGATCTGAGAGTAAATTATGTGAAGAGAAATGCTTAAGAAATTTGGAAGCAAGAATAGTTTAAACAAAATTAGAGATACAAGAGATGAGAACAATTGGACGATAGTTAGAGGGTTGATATATATATATATATATATATATATATGTATGCCGTATAAGCTCTACATACACGCCATATCACGATTCTATTTCAATGTACAGTAATTTTACTTAATTTAATTTCATAAAGTTAGGTTAGGTTTGCTATAACAATATACTTAAATAAATAAACATCGAAATAGAATCGTAATGGGCGCGAAGGCATAGCAGCTGCGGCAATGGTCTCCCACATTGAGAGTGAGTTAAGGAGGAAAGATTGCAACGACGATCTATTACGACAAGAAAAATTATGAGACGGAAAGAAAAATGTGGTATTGAAAGAGAACATTAAAGAGGGATGAGATTGTGGAGAGAGAGAGAGAGTTCGAGAGAGAGTAGGGGTATACAGCAGGTCGTGGCAGATTGAGATACTTGTATTGGTACTCGTGTTCCTAGTAATATTGGAGGACACTGCAGAGTTACAGGGGTGTCAGGAAGGGGACAAGGCATTAACCCTTTCAGTATACCCAGAAATATTTCTTTCATGTTATGCTGGATATCACTAGACGATTTGTTCAGCTTAAAGGGAATCTGAATAAGTCGAGGGATAATTTGAGATGGTTTGCACCCTCTTAGTTGCTAGAGGTTTGCTCAATGCCTAACAAAATTGTCTAATGTTGGCCAGAATATGACTAATTGATTTCATGGTATATTGAAGGAGGAAGAGAACAAGTGGCGAAGATGAGTAAGGTAAGGGAGGAATAGCGAGATATGGAAGAATGTAAATGTACATAGCAAACAGATACAACTTAAAGAGTGCAAACATATTAATGTTACTCGTACAAGGATATGAGAAAGGAATTGAAAGACTCACAGTAGATGATGATGATACTTACAAAAATATAAAACACATATTTCTGAGTGGGCCTTCAACATAATGCTGGCTGTCCAGTGTGATGTGAAGAGAATAGAATTAGTGTGCAACATTTACCATCTATACCACATATGTATATGGTGCACACATTTTTCAATTACCATAACACACAAACTTGTGCATAGTAATATTAATAATAATGACAAAGAAATAGTAGTAATAAGAAATATATCAATTTGAAGGATTCTCATGGGCAACTGCACCTCAGCACACTGATTGACAAATACAGTACACTTACATAAGTCATAATTACAGACACAAATTATAAGATATTATAACTTGTACACTATTTTACATGTGAATAGGACAAACAAGTTTTCAGGCCCGGCCACTAGACACTTCATGGCAGATCGCCGAGGAGGAGGCGACTGTCTCAGTACTCTCATGACTGTAGGTGACCAGCTACCCTTTCTTTGAGAAAGCTGCCAGCAGTGCCACTTGTTACACATATTCGACCACTGTTGAACTGGCGTTATCCCAAAGTACATCAGTGACTGGGCACTTCAGAACATAGTGCAACAGAGGATGGTCTGTAGTGTCAAGGCAGTGCTGACAGTCCATAACCTCCAGTGGGGGCTCTAGCCCTATCTCCCAGCTACAACAATATCTGAGCTGCAGCCTATGTAACACCACCTGGTTCTTCCTGGTTGTATCCCTTGGTAGAAGCAGAGGTTTGTAGCCACTGACTCTACTGTACCCATGTGGCAGTGTATTTTCCAGGTGCCAGGGACCTGTAGGCCTAGTGTTCTAGGGTGAAGTTCACTGTTGAGGCTACTGCTCGGCTCTTCATCTGCTGTAGAATGGGAGGGACCTGGACTTGGGCATTCCTCCTACAAACCTGCTGCTTTGGCTGCATCATCAGCAACTTAAAACACTGGATTCCAACATGGCTTGGTGACCAGATGATGATTACAGATTATCCTGCCTCCTTAAGCTGGCGCAGCATTACGAGGACTATAGTGGTAAACTTAATGTTGTCCCTGGGCCTAGTGTGATGTAGAGCTCCAGTGTGCCACATTGGGAGTCAGTATATATGGTAACCGACCTGTAATGGGTAGCCAAGGCAATTCTCCAGAGCCAATTTCATGGCCACTAGCTCACAGAGGCAGCTCCTGTAACTCCACTGTCCGGGTCAACAGAGTCGGCCTGATTAACTACAAAGTTTCAACAACACCTCCCCCAAATTGTTTGCTGGGTAAAACTGGTGTACCACTCTAGCCACTTAGCACCCATTGTATCCAAGGCAATAATGTGAGCTTCTTGGACAATGTCTCTTAGGAGTTGGCAGCTTTGCTCTGACATCTGTCGTTGGTAGGCTTTCTGAAGCATATTGACTCTTGCAACTCAATCCCACCCCTACTCTGTGCAACTCTCCAACCCAAGAGTGAAACGTTACTCTCAAACTTTCTTCTACTCAACATCTGAGCTCTGGAACTCTCTCCCAGAATCAGTCTTTCCCTCTTCCTATGACTTAAATTGCTTCAAACTCCGTGTGTCCAGGCATTTTGGCTCGAACGTCCCTTGATTTTGGCCCTGTCACTCTTTCAACTATGGGGGAGGCACTCGCTATAGGCAGTTATGCCTTTTGCCTCCCTCAATCACATAGAAAAAAAAAAAAAAAAAAAAAAAATCCACGGCTTCAAGCAAACCACTGACAACACAGCCATAACATTATAAAATCAATATTGCTTGAGTTCCTTTGTTTGAATTCTTATGTAATCTTTGAATGGCGGACGTACACACATATATATACACACACACACAAACAATTTGATAGATAGATAGGCAGATAACAGAAGCCATACACTTATCACTGGGAAGTGTAGGCGTATTAACCCATTTTGTACCAGCGACGGCTATAGCCGTCAGTAGATATTTAACTCCACAGTCCCAGTGACAGTTATAGCCATCAGTAATGTATTTTCCTTGTAACTGCTTGCACAACCCTGTACCAGGTACCACGACCGTTTGAGCACTGCTCCCATTATGGCAACACTTCTCAGCTTATATAACACCCACTGAAGGGTGGGGGAGCCAGTGTTGCCTCATCTCTTGAGATAGAAAGGTAGTCTCTCCTGCCATTTTGGCCACATTGCTTGGGACTTGGGGGTACTTGTATTACTGTATCCTATGGTACTGGACGTGTTAAGAACAGTAACACCAGTCCCGTGAAAAACTTCTTTATTCCTGAATGCTTCAAAGCAAAATCCATCATTATCTTAAAATAGAAATAGCAGTTTATAAGAATCATTGCAGATTATATTAATATTGAAAACAAATATATCGTGATTAAAAATTACAATCGTGATGAATTAGATGAAAATGAATGAGGTGGGATTTGCCTAAAATATAATGAATTGATGACAAAATTCCTATGATTAATGTAATAAATGTTCACGAAAGTCTAAATACAAACTTACAAATACCTAGATACACAGCAGTGGAGTACACGACTCGTGGTGGCCAAGGGAGGGCATGTGCTGATAGGCTAGTACAGTCTCAGACAACAAGCGTATGACATCGTTGGCTGCACTCTGTCTGACATTTGTGTGTAATAGCGTTGTCATTATTTAAATAAAATGCATATAAGTGTGTGTCATTACATCACGCTGATATAGGCTAATTGAAAAACTTTGAAAGTACCCCATATCAATTGTACTGCTCTCCTCCGCATCATCTCATTAACTATAGTCTATGGGAACGGTTCCTTGGCTATATTTACCTTAGCATAATTTACTGTTTGCTCTATACTGATTTGTCTATTGTGGTAATTAATGGTATTGAAAGTGAGTGACTGACACATATGTTGTTGAATCTGCCCCAGAACTTGTAAGACGTAGACAAAAATTAATATAGTTGAGGAAAAAGAGAAGGGTGTAGGAACTCGAAAAGAGAAGGTTGTGATTGAAGGGGAGAGAGAAGAAGGGATGAATAGTAAGAGGGGAGAAAAAGAGAAAGAGAAAGTTGGAACAAGTGGAATGGAAGGAAGAGAGAGAAAAGAAACCGGTGTATAGAGAAAGAAATAAGTGGAGCTAAATAAGCAAAAGAGAAGATTGTGCGAAGGGAATGAAAAGAAATGAGGAGGACAGAGAAGGAAATATGTTGGAAGCAAGCGTTACCAATCAAGGAACACCTCCGTTGCTCGCCCCACCACCCAGGTCACTCCGAGCTCTCCTCGCCCTTCACTTTCTATTTACACACACAATTCAAATTCCTGGGGTGAACTCAAAATGCTCTTAGCGGTGAAATTATGTTTATCGGTCGAATTGAGGCAAACAATTAAAGATGAGCCCAAACAAATTAACTCGGCCAAACAGTCAAACTGGACCAAGTGGATGATTTGGATCCGAACGGATGAACATTCAAATTGTTACCAAATAGCTGAAGTGGGCCTGAGTGGCTAATTTTGTTCTGATGGGTTGATTTGAGTCAAGCAGCCAATTTAGCCTAAACAGTCTAATCTGAACCACCAATAAGGACCCTTCTCCTCTTTACTTAATGTTTCCCTTTCCCAGAAATCTTTCCCTGGGAATTCTTTCTTATCCGGTCCAATAATAATATATCGATAGTTATTGTTTTTGTTTACCCTATTTTCCTCTTAAACATAGCAGGGTTATATAGGCTGTGGAGTCGATTGTTGGATACGTCGAAGCCTGAATAGCTTACATAAACGGGAGTGCAGTTCACTTAGCACTTGTTGACTTGCCAAACTGGCGACTACACATCTCAAACTCATAAATTCACTTATCACTTCGTGATCTCGCTAGGTATTGTATTGACAACCAGGGCAATTTGCATAGCGTGTTGGTGGGCTTTATGGTGTAGTACTGAAAAATAGTACAGTCACACCAGAAAGTCCTTGACCAGGGTGGTAAACATTTGCTCTAACTACGCACAGGTGCAGGGATGTATAGGTCATTTCACCAAGCTGATTTTGTGTACTACTTGTTTCACAAAGTTCAATCTGAATGAGATGTTACTATGTTTGATATGCAAACGTGTCTGGGAACAGTTTTTGCCGAGGGAAATTTGTTCCTGACTTTGTTTACTTAGCCCATATACATCACCTTGCACTTTACCAAGTTTAGTGGCATCTGCCACATCTCAGGCCATTCACCCAGTCTCTTAAGATACAGTATATCCTGAACTGTGCAACCTCTTTAGTGTCCTTCAGATTTACTCCATGCTTAATGTCCTCTGCAAACTTGGAGATCACACTCAACAGATCAACATTAATGCCATTGACATAATTATAATAAACACATTGTGGGCCACGGACAGCTCCCTGTGGAACTCCAAAAGTGACTAGAGTCTACTCAAAAGAAACACCATTGATTACCACCCGTTGCTGTCTACCTGTTAGCAAGCTTTCTATCCAACTTGTGACTCGTGTATTGATACCTAGTGCAATCACTTTTGACATGAGACTGCAATGAGGCACTTTGTCAAAAGTGTTTTGAGAGAGAGAAAGAGAGAGAGAGGGGGGATTGGGGGGGGGGAGGTAATATGGAGAAGAGTAATATAGAGTCCCTGACAACAATAGGGCCTGTATCAAATTACTGTTTTGTTGTCACTGTAGTTGTCACCAGTATTATTTGTTTTGCTCCTAGTCGTATTGTTCTCGTTCACCAGTATTATTACGCTATTTAGTAGGTCGCTTATAATTTACCAAATGCTTATAATGCTTGTGACAGCAATATAAAGTATATTACTATGTTAAGATACATTCATGATTTCCATTATGAGTACCATTGAATTTCCGCTATGCTCAACATGCTATGTAGATTTTCATCTTGTGTGAAAACTGACAATAATTAGGTGCACATTAATACACTGGATATACAATGCACATGCATATTATTTTATGATTAGGGCGAGGATAATTTATGATTGGTATACTTTCTAGATTGTGCGTGTGTGTGTGTCTATGTGTGTGTTTCATCTTGACGACCCAATGTTCAATTCGTTGACGAGTTCAGCTGCCGGCAACCTTTTTTAGGAGAAAGAGAGAGAGAGAGAGATCTACATATATAAACTGGTGACACAGACCTTACGATCTAAACGAGGTGGTCAGAACTTAATTCTAGTATAGACAACAGAACCTCAAATAAAAAGAAAGTGGAAGATAAGGAGAGCACAGAACACTAGAGAGAGAGAGAGAGAGAGGGAGAGCCGGCGTGTGGTACTCCATTGTCTCGCTAGTCCTCGGTTTCATTCCAGTAATGTCTCTCTAATTGAAGTTTTTTTTTTTTCTAGAGCTTTCGTTTTTTTATTGCCCGGCTCTGGGGGTCCGCTTCGTGCTTTTGTTCAGTCGGGTGATGAAAGTGTGTCCATTTTGAGTCTTCGTACAGTCACAGCCAATAATCGCGTTCTGTATCAGTCTTAAGGGGAGACGGACGGGGGGGGGGGGTTTCTGGGGGGGGGGGGTGATTTATTCCTTTATGTCTTAGTTTCCTCGCTAGACCTCCATCAAGCTTAGAAAAACACACCCTAGAGCCCCCCTTCAAGATAAATTTGTACATTTTTTGGTAGAAAAATTGTCCCGGCCGAAGGCTGGTTCCTCTTAAGATTTCAGGCTTGCTATCGCTCGCCAGGAAAAAATCGACACCTAAATGGCACGAATAGGTCTTAAAATTCACAAGGAAATTGGGCGAAAGGTGTTAAAAACGCCAAACTAATGGGCCGAACGTCTTATAATCTCAAAACAAATAAGGCTTAACGCGAGGTAGAAAGGGAACCAGAAAAACGACCTCCTCCCCTTAATCTCAACAGTCCATCAGCCTCACCTTAGAGCTTGTAGGTCCAGAGAAATCACCTCATTTTCGGGGGTAATTACTATAGGTTTAGTGTATGGCCAGCTATATTTAGTTGTTGTTGTTGTTGTTGTTGCTGTTCCCCAGGCTGCCTGGCCGAACAGCCCCAAGGCCCCGAGCAAGACCAAGGCCATAACCGAGCGCCCCCTCAGAACCCTCCCTGCCTACCTCAATAAAGCCTGGGTGACCGAACCCACTCCATGGCGGGGAGCTGAGGAGGGTGCGGATACGCCCGGGAAATCAAAGCCCCACCCAGGGCCCTGTGCCGCTCAGTAATTATGAAGAGAAAGTTGAGGGGCAAAGGAAAAATGTGACGCTTTGGCTTCCAATCTTGGTAGATTGGGAGGTGAATCCACGGAAGAGACGCCGTCACTTGAGATTTAGAAAATATATAAGTAAAAGGAACAGTCATATTAAGCTATGGGTATGGCAGAGAGCGCTCAGTTCTCACTCTGATAGACCAGCCCATCACCACATGACTAGAACCCAATCCTCTCCGCATCAGCTAGGAAAGGCCCTAGAAAGCCGCCTTTGGCGGGGGGATAGCTCCCCTATTTCAACCCCTTTCAGGGTTGGGCACCCGCCCAGCTATATTTAGTTGTTAAAATAAGTAACACTCCGTTCTTTAACATTAATATCAATTACAAACCCCAATGTACTTGAATTAACTATTGAAAGCATATTATGGCCTTGTAATTGCAGAGGGAATTGCTTTATTACTCTCGTAGTACTTTTCATGGCATTAAGAGGGCCCACCTCGCTTTTTTTCTGTTTCTCTCCCTCTCTCTTTGGCTTGTATCCATTCGGCCCCATTCTGCCTTCTGTTTTAAGACTTTTAACCCCATCCAGGTGTCAATATTTTCCTGACGAGCGGTAGCGAGCCAGCTTATATATATTTTTGTTTTGACAGCAAGCTAAATTTGTACATTTGTCGATAGATAAATGTCTCCGGCGAAGCCGGAGACTATGGTATTATATGGAGAAATCCGGCTTCTCCGGAGATATTTTTCTATCGAAAAAATTACAAATTTAGCCTGCTGTCAAAACATATTATAAAATATGCTGGCTCGCTACCGCTCGCCATGAACAAATTGACACCTGGATGGGGCTAAACGTCTTGAAACAGTAGACTGAATGTGGCCGAATGGATACAACTCAGTGAGAGAGAGAGAGAGAGAGAGAAAAAAAACGAGGTGGGCTCCCTTAAGACAGTTAGTACTTACTTCTGATGTTTTACTAGACCAATATGTCAGTACCGGTGACGTCACGTCCTTTGCACTATATTCTGGCAGCTGTTAGACGGTTTTATTCAGCTTAGGAAGTATGTATACCCGTTAAAAGATTACATACTATGCTACACAAACCTTATACCTACCATATGTTCTTCATAAGCTTATACCTACCATATGTTCTTCATAAGCTTATACCTACCATATGTTCTTCATAAGCTTATACCTACCATATGTTCTTCATAAGCTTATACCTACCATATGTTCTTCATAAGCTTATACCTACCATATGTTCTTCATAAGCTTATACCTACCATATGTTCTTCATAAGCTTATACCTACCATATGTTCTTCATAAGCTTATACCTACCATATGTTCTTCATAAGCTTATACCTACCATATGTTCTTCATAAGCTTCATAAAATCGTCTAAATGCAGCTAAAATATACCCAAAAGTCGTTGCCGGTACTGTAAGGGATGATAAGACCGACAGTTGGAGCATAGGCTGTTCTTAGGGGAGACAGGCCGTTTTTCTGGACCCCCTTAATTCTCCCTAATGTTTAGCCCCACTAGTTTTGAGAATTTAAGACGTTGGTTCCATTTGTTTGGGGATTTTGTGACCGTTCACCCCATTTCTTTGTCGTTATTAGGAACCTTCGTGCCATTTAGGTGTAATTTTTTTCCTGGCGAGCTATAGCGAGCCTATAATTATTATGTTCCTTCCAACAACCAACCATACTCCTAAAATCGGTTAATGAAATTTACAAACACATACCACGAAGACAGTTTAGACAGTTTAGGAGGAATCGGCCTTTGGCCGGGACATTTTTCTACCGAAAAATTTACAAATTTATCTTGAAGGGGGATCTAGGGGGTGTTTTTGTCTAAGCTTGATGGAGGTCTAGGGAGGAAACTAAGAAATACAGGAATACAGGAATTAATAGACCCCCCCCCCCCCACACACCCAAAAAAAAAAAAAAAAAAAAAAACGGTCCGTCTCCCCGTAAGTCCTATAAGATATGATAAATTGAACATACGGTAGACATTTTGATCTCTGATATAGGAATATTTGAAGACATGAGTGTGAGATCCGCCATTATCAAAGAAGTTGTTAGCTACGATCACGGTAAAAGTGTTATTATATTTCTGGCGTTACCTCTCCTAACTTCTTCACACTCAGAAACATTAGGCAGTCATAATCGTTGCTCTCATTTATGACCTGTGTTTAGAATACGGGGGAAGGTCTGTATTTATTCTTCTATTTAGTTATATACAGTATATACTATTTCTTTAATTTCCTCTCTAGACCTCCATCAAGCTTAAGAGAAACATCTCCAAGATCCCCCTTCTAGATAATAAGCTCCAATTCTGAAATAATTTGAAAAAACAATTCTGAAATTTATTTTCGGTTAGAGACATATATAATTAATGGGTTGACTGAAGAAGTTTCGTAAAGGACTAGTATACAGTCCATTCTTGATTATTTAGTGTATTTGTATGTACAATTTTCAAAGAAGTTTTTATTTTATTAACTTTGTTGATATAACTTGATTTGCAAAATTAACGTAAAACAAAATATTACTTTGTATTTTTTAGCCTATTCGGTTTTAAAGTGCAATATTTATAGTTAAACTAGTTTACTTAGTATATACTGTATAGTTGATTGAATATTATGTTAATAAATTTAATTTACTATTATTTTAAATGTCAATTCAGAGGATTTTGATTAAAGTGTGGTAGTTTTTATTTTTGTATTTGTTTTCCCCCTAGCGGGGGAAGGGGGGGAAAGAAGAGCTTTGGTCAGGAAGGTAAAGTGGGAAATTATGAAGTAAAGTAGAAGAGAACAAGTTGGTGGACCTACCACCTTGCTTTTATTTATTATAAGGTTATACATTTGTATTATCTAGAGTTGGCTAATCTGGTTAAAGTTTACATTTTTCTTTGAATTACTAATGAAGATGAGTTAAGTACATTTTTAGAGCAAGTTATTAGTCTATCTGCTAGTTATTATATTTTTATATTGTATAATTTGATAATTTTTTGTTGCTGCTGCATAGCAAATTTCGCTTCAGGTGTATATTACCACTTTGATGCTGTAGGTTATTCTTGCTTCATCTTGACAGCTGTTAATTTATCAAGATCTTGGAGGAATTCCTGAAAGTCTATTTCAATATCTTTCTTTGGTGACTTGGTAGTTGGTATACTGGCGGATTTCTCCTGCGTGGTAACTTGAGGGGTCAGAACAGGAGGGGGTGGAGGAGTCGTAAGAGATTGATCAAAATTGTCCTCTTCCTCCACGTCCGCATCTTCTTCTTCATAGTCTTCATTTTCTTCTTCTGCATTATCCTCGTCCTCGAAGTTTTCTAGGTCGATGGAGGAGTCAGCTTCTTCTTGTATGTTGGGTTGATGTTCTTGTCTCCTTGAATTCTGCTGCGGTCTTCGAAAGTCCAGGGCCTCTGGAGGGATGGATATAGATGGTAAGCCGTTGTGCTGGAGGATTTGAGGAATTATCTGACAGAGGTGTCTTTTGTTAGGGCCAGCAATGGCTGTGGCAGCTTGAACACAGGCAAATATCTTGGCCATAGTGTCAGATTCCTCACTGTTTCTTATTTGTTTTGCTTTATTCCTGCGTTTTTGGCGAGCAAGATGAGATCCTTTAACTGCTACACCTCCAGGAGCAGTAATTTGATGTGCTTCTGGCCCTTTTCGTCCGGTTTTGACGTCGAACACCACTGATTCACCTTTCCCTAAAGATGGATAAAACTTAGGGTTGTATTTGGATATGGATTTGTAATGCACGAATAGATCGTGTTGTTATCAGATCTCGTGATGAATCCATATCCATTCTTGACATTATACAACTTGACAATACCCTTAATATTAAGGTTTGCCTTGGTGTCGGGGTTGCGGTATTTATAGCCAGTGATGTTTGTTCAGACCATGGTGGTTGTGGTAGTCTGGTTCTTGGGGTTTACTTATATAATTTTACTGAAGAGATACATTTTGTAGAATAGTTAGTTAGTTAAAATAAGACTTTAGAGACTAATAACCCATGAGGATTATTAAGCCTACTTTAAAGTCAGGAAGAACATTACCGGAGTCCACGAGACCCCAAAGTTTATACCCCCAGGTATACTGGGAATATAAACCAAGAGGTTGTCCTGCTCGGGAACCCCAGACGTCTTCCTTAATCGCGACCAGGACTAAAGCCCTCTTTCGAGAACACTCCAGTCCCTTGTGTGGAATATAATCCAGACCAGATGGCTGGAGTAAAGTAAGAAAGAAGAGCAATTGGACAGGGGAAGAACAAGCGGAGAAGTGAGAAGTACAGTAGAAGACTGAAAGTTCTCGGGCTCAACCAAGTTGCTTCATTATGGAATATAATCAGTTAGTTAAAATAGGACTTCAAAGGCTATCAATCCTATTGGATTATTAAGCCAGCGCACTAAGTCAACAGTGATGTCAGGGCTGGAGCCTCTCTGCAAGAACTCCAGTCCCTTGTGGAATAAAATCGTTTACCTTGATATTTGATATTACTGAGGTGTTACATTTTGTATAAACTGTCATGCTATTTTTCTTTTATAAACTGTCCTATATATTTTTTTCTATAAACTGTCAATTACAATTAGTAGTGCTTATTTAGTATTTAAAGCGTCTTTCTATTAATTTAGGATTTAGCGTCTGTTAGATTTAGCATTTGCATATGAACTTGAGCTGAGGTTATGTGCTGTCCATGTAGAGTGATTGTTTTCCGTCTTTATTTTTAGTTTACGGTGTATAAGAAATCTAGCAAAAAACAGTGCTTGCTTGGTTAATAATTAAAGTTATATTTGTATTAATTTAGTATATTCATATGAAATTTTAAATTTTGTGTACTTATTTAGTCAATATAGATAATTTTGAATCATGCAGTCATTCATATGTTTAGCTTGTGATTGTTAGAAGTTTGGCACTAAGTTGTTATTTCTGCTGTACTTATGTAGCTGCTGCAGGTTCTCATACAAGGAGTGTGTAGTAATTACAAAATATTTTGAAATACAATATAGATTTCTGAGTAATTAATATAATTTAAATTGAATGTATTACATTCGTGGTCCCATTCTTGTTGAATTTCTATAGGTATGTTTTCTTTTAATAGGGATCTTGGGTTTTTCCTGATGATGGCTGCAAGAGGTTAGTCGAAAATTTAAAAAATAAATAAGATGTTTCCAAGCGTCCTTTTCCTCCTTACCCTTCTACTATGGAAGCTGAGATGCCCTAGGTCATCAGCTGATGTACTTTTTACTATTTATATATATTAGAGAGAGAGATGATGGGTAAAATAATAATGAATATCAATACGCTTGTATGTGTTCAGACATTATTTTAAGTATACGCTATAAAATAGTATTTGTATATGTACTGATAGATATGGGTATGTAAGCATTTATGTATGTATATTCTCACATACACAAAGTGTTTTCCAGCCTTAAGCACTCTATTTATAATATTATATCATTTAGACTCATTGTAAATTAACATAAATTGGTACGTTACACTTACACTCAGTATTGTTTATGTATTTCTGGTATAATATATAATATACTCAAGTATTGTAAGCTCAGCTTACCTTTTTCATATTCTTATTAAAGTACATAATCCTTTTTTTCATATTCATTCACAAGATTATAAAATGCATATTTTCAGCTCATTAGGCCGCCAGTCTTGAAATAAACCGTTAATACTACTACTACTACTAATAATACAAATATAATCATAATAATAATATTGATGATTATTTTCATTATTAATAACATCATTATTAGCATTATTATTATTATTATTGTTATCATTATTAAAAACTGACGGAAAAATGATAGGAGAGAGAGAGCGAAAGTGGGTGGGGGGATGGAGGGGAGTTACTGGACTGGTTCTGGGAGGAATATACGGGGAGGAAATCCACAAACCTGAAGGGAAAGTGGAACTGAGGATAAGAGCTAGATGATGATGGTATTAAAGTGCCGGAGAGAGAGAGTGTGTGTGTGTGGAGGGAGGGGGGGGGGGGGGGAGAGAGAGAGAGAGTTGAAAGAGGTTATATGAACTGACTGTCTGATATATTTGTTGTGGTGCGGTATAATATAGGGTTGGGTGGGAATGGAAGGCAGGTTAGGATCAAAGGGACACCACAACCCTATAGTGCACAACACAATACCCCAGTAGTTATTAAGTTTGTTTATTGACAACAACTAAAATACAATAACAATGTTATAAACGAACAGATTAAAGTTGTCCAAAATGAGACTATACATTATAATTTTGTTATATGACCATAAACAAATATATGCAACACAAAATCAATGCCTATATCACACCACAATCTACACTATGCTAAACTACGGTATACAATGGCGGGAAGCGAATTTCATACACTAGGGCCCGAGTCACATTAGCTGTTTACCAGCAGATATTCACTGAGTCACAGAATCAGTCAATTAGTACACATCAGGTTCGGACAGTGAATGTGCTATATTATACAGGGATATGTCAATCTCTTATAATTGACTGTAAGAGTACAAGTACTAAATCGGTTTAAGGGGGGGATGGTTCACTTTTTGGGCAATTTTTGCATGTTATTATTTTTCTAGTTTCCTCCCTAGACCTCCATCAAATTTAAAAAAAACATCCATTAGATCCCCCTTCTAGATTAATTTGTACATTTTTCGGTAGAAAAATTTCCCGGCCGAAGGCCGGTTCTTCCAACATTACAGGCTCACTATCGTTCGCCAGGGAAAAAATCGACACTTAAATAGCACGAAAGGTCTAAATATTGACGAAGAAATTGGGCGAAAGGTCTTAAAATCGACTAACTAATGGGGCAAACATCTTAACATCTAAAAACTAACGGGCTAAACATGAGGGAGAAATTGGTCCAGAAAACCGGCCCATCTCCCCTTAAAGTGTATAATACTCTATCTTTCCTGTCGGTGTCTTCACGCTGAATGACTCAAATGTATGATTCGGGTTGTTATCCAATTGGATATTGACTGTCCAGTGTGGTCTAGTTCGTCAGTACACTTGCGAGAGATGGGTTAAGGGAGCCCACCTCGTTTTGTTTCTCCTTCTCTTCCTCTCTCTTTGGCTTGTATCCATTTGGCCCCATTCAGCCTACTGTTTTAAGACGTTTACCTCCATCCAGGTGTCAATATTTTCCTGGCGAGCGGTAGCGAGCCAGCATATAGATATATATGTTTTGACAGCAAGCTTATTATTTACATTTTTCGATAGAAAAATTTCTCCGGCGAAGCTGGATTTCTCCATACAATGCTGGCTCGCTATCACTCGCCAGGAAGAAATCGACACCTGGATGGGGATAAACGTTTTAAAACAGTTGGCTGAATGGGGCCGAATGGATACAAGCCAGGGAAAGAGAGAAAAGGAGAGAAAGATAAAAAAAAGCCAGTGACCCCCCCTTAACACACAAAGCAGTACCGGTACTTAACCTATCTGCGGCGAGACTCCGATTCGTTAAATGTCGTGAGGGGCGAAGCTATTGCATTAATTTCCGACAAACCAACCGTGTCATTATCCGATAAATATCGTTATTACTTATTCATATGCGCCTGTTTTATGTTTAATATGAAGATAGTTACATGTTACAACAATAAAACAAGTAGGAATATTATTTGGGGGCTGACAAACACAAAATATTCCTGAGCGGTTCATTCATGGAGTTGACAGAGAGCGAACTGCACCCTCCCTTCACGAGAGCCTAGCGAGACTGGAGGTAGTGCGGGCTAGTCTCTCTCTCTCTCCTCCCTCCACACCCCTCCCTTTCGACCTTGAAACCGGGTAGGGAGTTTTGGCGCCATAAATAAACCGATAATCACAGGAAAAAGAGAAAAATAGGTGATAATTGAGGGGAGGGAAGGGGCGAATTTGGACACATGTGGAGGAGTGATAGAATGTATGGAGAGGAATTATCTCACATATTTACACATTCCTTTGTTTTGAGTGACAGTGGGATGTTTGGAAAGGCTTTTTTTAGGCCATGGCTCATATGAGGACGCTCGCCCTCCTAGGATTCAGACTCATATGAGGACACTCGCCGTTTATGGGTTAATCACCATACCATTCATCATACATTCCAACATTAGACTACATAATTTGATTACACTCAAAATAACTCCAGCAAAAAAACAGCAACGAAAACATACCATGGCAAAAAATATCCCCCTCATAGTAACCAGCCACTTAAGGGGGTAGGTGTTCTTTATTTGTTCAGTTATTATTATCTTTATTTCATATTAATTTCCTTCCTAGACCTCCATCATGCCCATAAAAAACATCCTCAAGACCCCAGGCTCGCTATCGCTGGCCAGGACAAAAATCGAGACCTAAATGGCCCAAACGTCTAAATAGTGGCAACCTAATGGAGAGAAAGGTCTTGAGATCGACAAACTAATGGGGGAAACGTCTTAAAATCTCAAAACTAATGGGGTTAAACATGAGGGAGAAGGTGGTCCTGAGAAAGTAATTACCTTCCCCTTAACAACTTACCATACCAACATACACCCCCCTCATATCACCACTACCACCACCAACATACATCCCCCTCATATCAACACCACTACCACCACCACCAATATATATCCCCCTCATATCACCACTACCACCACCAACATACATCCCCCTCATATCAACACCACTACCACTACCACCAATATATATCCCTCTCATATCACCACTACCACCACCAACATACACCCCCCTCATATCAACATCACTACCACCACCACCACCAACATACATCCCCCTCATATCAACACCACCACCACCAACATACACCCCCCTCATATCAACACCACCACCAACATACACCCCCCTCATATCAACACACCACCACCACCACATACATCCATCTCTTATCAACACCACCACCAACATACACCCCCCTCATATCAACACCACCACCAACATACACCCCCCTCATATCAACACCACCACCACCAACATGCATCCCCCTCATATCACCACCACCACCACCAACATACATCCCCCTCATATCAACACCACCAACACCAACATACACCCCTTTCATATCAACACCACCACCACCACCAACATACATCCCCCTCATATCAACACCACCACCACCACCAACATACATCCATCTCTTATCAACACCACCAGCAACATACACCCCCCTCATATCAACATACATCCCCCTCATATCATCACCACCACCAACATACACCCCCCTCATATCAGCACCACCACCACCACATGCATCCCCTCATATCACACCACCAACAACATCCCCTCATTTTAACACCACCACCACCACATACATCCCCCTCATATCAACACCACCACCACCAACATACATCCCCCTCATATCAACACCACCACCACCACCAACATACATCCATCTCTTATCAACACCACCATTACCTACAACATACATCTCCTTTTTATCACCACCACCACCACCAACATACATCCATTTCATATCAACGCCACCACCACCACCAATATACATCCCCCTCATTTCAACACCACCACCAGCAGCAATATACATCCCCCTCAAATCAACTCCACCACCACCAACATACATCCATCTCATATCAACACTACCACCAACATACATCCCTCTCGTATCAACACCACCACCAACATACATCCCTCTCATATCAACACTACCACCACCAACACACATCCCCCTCATAGCAACTCCACCACCACCAATATAAATCCCCCTCATATCAACACCACCACCAAACCAACATATATCCCCCTCATATCAACATCACCACCACCAACATTATATCCCTCTCATATCACCACTACCACCACCAACATACACCCCCCTCATATCAACACCACCACCACCAACATACATCCCTCTCATATCAACACTAATCCAGCACACAACACATCAGCGTAGCACAACACTCTGAAACAACACTATTATGCAACACCATCATACACACCCCTGACATCAACACCAGCAGCCCACAACACCACATTACAACACATGAGCGTAGCACAACACTAAGGCGGTGATGATGATGCTTGGAGAGAGTGGTGTTGTGTGGAGAGAAGGGGAGGGAGAGAGAGAGAGTCGAGTGTTATGGGCTGGGAGGCGGTAAGGTGGGAAGTTGGTGTGTATCTCTGTGTATGTGTGAGAGAGAGAGAGAGAGAGAGGGTAATGTTTTGCATGTGTTCCTTAATGTTCTAACTGCTTCTCTCTATTATCATATATTCTTCCCACCCTCAAAATATATATCTTTCTTCTTTAGATCTTTGTTCTCCTCCTTTTCTCTCTCCTTCTTACTTTTCCGCTTTCCTGCCTTACTACTTTCATAGCGGCCTATCCTTCTCTCAAAAACTATTATATCCTCCCCTTTCTCTCGACTCCGTATCGTTTTGTTTAGTCTTGTATTGTTGTATACTGCACCCCCATCCCGTCTTCCTTTTAGCAACTTGTCCTTCGTCCTTCCCTTTCTCTCTCCGGTTTCCTCGTGGACTTCTTACCTAATCATTTTCCCACATTGCTTCTTCCTCCTGTCAGTCTTCGTGTCCCTCCCTTTCCTCTCATAGTTTTTTTTTCCACCTTCCTTCTCTCAATTGCTCTTCATTCCACATTATTCTCTCTTTTTTTTTTTTTTTTTTTTTATCAACTCCCTTAATGCTCGAGTCTACCCTCCTTCACTTCCTTCTCTTTCTTCGGCTGATGTTTTCCTCTGTAATCATTATTTTTTCACCTGCGTTTTCCTTCTTTACTATTTTCCTTCATATGTCCCTCTTATTTTGCTCATCCATTCTCAATTTACCGTTTCCTTGATTCTATTTGTTTTCTTTCTTTTAACTCTGATCTCTATATAAATCATAGTTGTCCTATCCATCTCTCGTCTTTCTTTCTTGTTTTCCATTCATCCCTTCTTTCCTTCCTTAGTTCGTTCTGTCCTCCCTATCTCCCGTTCTTCCATGTTTTCCTATTTAATTTTGTCTTGGTCCCTTCCTTCTAATTGCCTTTTCGTCCTTCATTTACTCTATCTCCTTATCGTTCAATGCTTTGCTCTTAACTGCTGTTTTCGTATATATATATATATATATATATATATATATATATATATATATATATATATATATATATATTTATTTTTATTTTGTATTCATTCATTTATGTTTTTTCATACTCTCATCTCTCTCTCTCTATCCTCCACTCACACACTCTCTCTCTCTCTCTCTTTAATTTAATTTGAAAATCTATTGCTTCATTGTGTTATTTTTCAGTTTTAGTTTGGAACGTGTGTCATATTTGTGCTTCTATAATATACCGGTATAACATTGCATGTGTGTGTGTGCGTGCGTGTGTGTGTGTGTGAGTGTGTGTGTGTGTGTGTGTGTGTGTGTGTGTGTTGGTGAGGCACGTGCAGACAATAGAATTAACGCTTTTCACTTATTGTGTTTCCTCTCGTACTCTCCACCCATTCCTCCTCCTCCTCTTCTTCCTTCTCACCTCACCCTCATATCCTACTCCTCTTCATTTTGTCCTCCTTCTTATCTCTCTTCTCCTTCTCCTACTCTTCCCTTTCCTCCTCCTCCTCCTCTTCCTCCTTTACTCTCATTTGGAGTATTATGTCCAGCTTTAGTTCCCATATGTTAAGGGAGCCCACCTTGCTTTTTTTCTCTTTCTCTCCCTCTCTCTTTGGCTTTTATCCATTCGGCCCCATTTAGCCTACTATTTTAAGACGTTTACCCCTATCAAAGTGTCAATATTTTCCTGGCGAGTGGTAGCGAGCCAGCATATATATATATATATTTGTTTTGACAGCAAGCTAAATTTGTACATTTTTCGATAGAAAAATGTCTTTGGCGAAGCTCTCCATACAATGCAGGCTCGCTATCGCTCGCCAGGAAGAAATCGACACCTGGATGGGGATAAACGTCTTAAAACAATTGTCTGAATGGGGCCAAATGGATACAAGCCAAGGAAAGAGAGAAAAGGAGAGGAAGATAAAAAAAAACAGGCTTACACAATGCATTATACCTGGGTCAGCGTGTCATGGGTATACTCTATGGTAACCACACAATATATGACCTGTGGCTCCTCTGTTTACCTAATGTACCTTTTGTCAGATTGAAATTATGCTTTCTCAACCTATTTTGGCTGGCCAATGAGTTAGTAGACGTTTGCCATGCGATGTTCATATTGTTTTTTAGTCATATGAATATAGTATTTACGAAGGGACCTTCCATATTCATAAATGCCTTTATTCAATAGAGTAGAATCATCATGAGAATCAATGGACCATATTAATTTGGTCTTTTGTTTGTGAAAATTGGCTGTGAATACGTCATTTAGGACTGACAAGAAGTATAGTATAGCTAATATATCAACTAATACATTGATATATAAATATTTTCCCCTCCATCCCACAAGAACAAGAATACCAAATACCTGAACCAATTGTTTACCTATCTTTGTTTATTGAACTATAATCTAGAGATCTAATACATTGGATAATACCTGGACCAATTGTTTACCTATCTTTGTTTATTGAACTATAATTTAGAGATCTAATACATTGGATAATACCTGGACCAATTGTTTACCTATCTTTGTTTATTCAACTATAATCTACCAGTAGAGATCTAATACATTGGATAATAGCTGATGAACGTATAATTTAGAGCATCTATACATGATAATACCTGTACAATTGTACCTATCTTTGTTTATTGAACAATAATTAGAGATCTAATACATTGGATAATTCCAGTGTTTCAGTTTATTGCAACTATAATCAAGATCTAATACAATAATACCTGGACCAATTGTTTACCTATCTTTGCAATCTAGCAGTTACAGTTATAATATATTGGAAAACTTTTTCATAAGCATCTATAATGATACAAACTAGTACAGTACATTGATAAACAATAGAAGACGTGTAAGGTTAATTCCAGTGGTGGCCACGAACGAATCGCCCCCATGCACCTCTGTCCCCAGTCAGTCGACGCCTCTCCTCCCAACCAGCACCGCCTTCATCCATATACTTCCTCACTCCATCCTTCCACCTCTCTTTCGGTCTACCTCGCCCTCTCTGTCCTTCCACCTCGCTCTCGCACACCTTCTTAGTCATTCTCTCGCTTCCCATTCACACAACCCAGGATTTTTTTTTTTTTTTTTTTTTTTTTGCAGCCGGTATGTACACTTACAAACATTGTCCTGAATGATGTATTGGACGACTGTACAGTACTAAAGTTTCACCTGAAAAAGGTCCCCTCTTATCCTGCACTTTGTTAAACTAAAAATATTTAACGCTTTCAGACGTTCTTCATATGACTTGTTTCTTAGTCTGGGAGTCTATTTTGTTACTCTCCGATGAGGGTGAGAGAGAGTTACTTTCCATGCTATACATTCTTTCTTTTGTATATAATAGGGATATGATCAACAAGACAAACAGGTTGGTAAGAAACATTAGTTCTGCTGTTGTTTGCTTTCCAATGTAATCTCAACTTTCAAACATTCAGTTAGTCATGAATTTATTTCCTCGTCATCTATCCAAAATTACATTATTATCTTCACTTTACTGCCTCTTTCCTTTTGTTCTAGTTTTACCGACTGTTATTTCCACCATTCATTTATTCTATTGTACCATTGTTTTGTAGTGTTTCATCTAATCATCACTTTCCTTCATGTGTATGCATTATATTTGTGTTAATAAACCACTTAACAATATCTCCTTACGTGACTTGCAAAGGAATTAAAAACAATTCCTTTTTGCTACTTACCTCTATCATTTTTTTTTTTTTTTTGTGCTTATTCTTTTTTCCTCCCTCCCTCTCATCTTTTCGCTCACCCTTCTTACCTCCCACCTTTCTGTTCATCCATCTTTTATCCTTTTTTTTGTTTTGCCCTTTCACCTACCCCCCACCTCACCCCACCCCTTTCTAACATTGTGCCCTATTTCTTCAACCTACCCTTCTTTCTTCGAGTCCTTGCTTCCACCTTATTGTTCATGCCCTTGTTTCCTTCCTCCCTCTTTCCCTTCCGACAGCTTTTTTCATTCCATCCCCCCTACCCCACGTCCTCCCGGGGCCCCTTCCTTCACCCTACACCTTTATTCCACCAGTGTTTGTTTGCTTCTTTGCTCCTAGACTTCATTCTATTTTACTTCCTTCGCCCTCCCTTTCTTTCTTCCTGCTTCTCATTCTTCCTTCCTTCCAACTTGTCTTCGTCCCTTCCCTCCTTCCTATCCAAAACTCCTCCCTTCCTTACTCTCCATATTTCCTTCCTTCCCCCCTCCCTTTCTTACTCTCCATACTTCCTTTCTTCCCCCTTTCCTTTCTTCCTTCCCTCCAACTCGTCTTCCTCCCTTCCCTCCTTCCTATCCAAAACTCCTCCCTTCCTTACTCTCCATGTTTCCTTCCTTCCTCCCTCCCTTTCTTCCTTCCACCTTCCCATTCTTCCTTCCTTCCAACCTGCCTTCCTCCCTTCCCTCCTTCCTATCCAAAACTCCTCCCTTCCTTACTCGCCATACTTCCTTCCTTCCCCCTCCCCTTCCTTCCTTACATCTATCCATGCTTCCTTCTTCCCATCCTTCTTCCTCCCTTCCCTCCTTGCTATCCAAAACACCTCCCTTCCTTACTCTCCGTGCTTCCTACCTTCTCCCCCTCCCCTTCTTCCTTCCATCTCCACATTCTTCCTTCTTCCCATCCTTCCTCCCTTCCTTCCTGATCATCCTTAGTCTCTTAATTACCCAGTGCCTAATTTATTCCCCCGTAATGGCCTGATTTACCATTAACTCAATTTCAACCATGGTCTTAGTCACGTTTAACTGCTCCTTGTCTGTCTGCCTGTCTGGCTGTGTATGTCTTCTGTCTATTTCTCTCTCTCTCTCTCTAACTCTCTCTTTCTCACTCTCACTCTCTCTCTCTCTCTAACTCTCTCTCTCTCTCTCTCTCTCTCTCTCTCTGTCTGTCTCGCTCTCTGTGTGTTTACTTCGGTGGATCGATTCGGTGGTAAGCAAAGAGTAGTTCTAAATGGTAAAGCCTTGGATTGGACAAATGTCACTAGCGGCGTCCTCCAGGGATCAGTGTTTTGAGCTGTTCTATTTTTGATTTACATAAATATTGATGATTGTCTGTCATGTACATATTCAAAATTTGTCGATGACACGAATATTGCAAATAGAGTAATGTCTCCCTTGCAGGTTCAACAATCAAAAAAATTATCAAGATAAATTATCAAACCGGGCCCAAACTTGGCAAATGAGTTTTAGTACCTGACAATTTAAAATACTATATATAGGACACAAGAACGGAAAGGCAAATTTCTCTATGAATGGTAGTTATCTCAAAAGCACTGATAAAGAAAAAGACTTAGGGGTAACCATATCGAACAATTTAAACCAACCCTACTATGTACCAAAGTAATTAAGAAAGCAAATACAATTATTGGTTTCATTGGTAGATCATTGGAATACAAATCCGAAGACGTTATTCTCACTTTATACAACTCGAGATTGGCTCGCCCTCGTCTGGAATAGTGCGTACAATGTTGGTGTTCATATTATCAAAGGAGATAAATTGGAGATAATACAGAGGAGGGTAACTAAAATAATCCATAGACTTAGAAATAAGCCATACGAAGAACGTCTAAAACGTCTAAACGTCTAAAAGAGTTGAATCTTTTGAGTTTGAAAAAAAAGCGCAGACTGAGCGGGAATTTAATTCAGTTATTTAATATTACTAAAGGTCTTGACAATATGGATCGCAACAAGTACTTCACAATTGATCAATCGAATTACACTATAGGAAAGGGTTGTAAGATCGTTGGAAACCTTTTAATTCACACGATGCAAAACATTTATCTTTCAATCGAGTGATAAATGTATGAAATAGACTGCTTAGAAAGGTTATTGCATGTTGTATTGTTCAAGCGTTCAAAACTGCCTTGATAGATATTTCTTCCTTTACCCCCAATTAACTGCGGTTACAAATTAATAGCCTCCCAACATATATTTGTTTCCACATTGACTAGTTAGGTCAGCCTCGTAAGGATCAATAGATGTTGTTGCTTGTTTTTCTTTGTACTATGTGTGTTTGTATGGTTGTGTGTGTCTTCAGTCTGTCTTTTCCTCTGTGTTTGTTTGTTTGTCTGGCTGTATGTCTGTCTATCTGCGTGTATTGATGTCATTGTCGGCTGAGTGGTGTGTAGGCTATTTGTATTCTGTTATTTGTGTCCGTACATAATGCCTGGACTGTATTTTTCTGTATGCCTGGTGTTCTTTCCGTCTCTTTACCTGTCCCTTTGTCTCTCTTTATACTTGTTTTTGTTTTTGTTGTTCTTTGTTTGTGTATCTGTTAAAGTTTGTGGTTCTGTTTGTCTGTGTCTATCACCCTCTTGGATTATGCCTGAGTGTCTGTTTTCGTGTCGGTTTGCGCTTAAGGGGAAGTATTTGTTTTTGTTCTGAACATCTTTCTCCTTCATGCTTAGCCCCATTAGATTTCTAATGTTAATACTTTCGACTATTTTGTTGTCAATATCAAGACCTTTCGTGCCATTTAGGTGTCATTTTTTCTTTCTAGCGGTAGCGAACCTGTAACTTAGGAGGAATCGACCATTGGCCGGGACATTTTGTTATCGAAAAATGTACACATTTGTATCGAAGGGGGGGGGGGTTTGAAATGGCATATATTAAGCTTGATAGAGATCTAGGGAGTAAACTATAACAAATATACTGTATATACCGGGAATAATTACATATTAATAAACAATAAAATATCGTCCCCGTAAGTCCCAATCTGCTTAGTTGTCCAAATTGGTCTTCTAATGTAATTGGTCTTCTAATGTAATTGGTCTTCTAATGTAATTGGTCTTCTAATGTAATTAGTGAGTTCACTGCTCAATAGGTGGCGTTCTGAGAGTGAGGGTCTGAGTCTGGAGGGTGAGACGGTGAAGCACTTGAGCGAAGCAACCGGCCGCTTCAGAGATGGAGCTGCTTCGAGCCATGATGGATGCTTCGCATGTCTCACTCCCCAGACTGGAACAAGACCTCACGGGCTTCACCGTGTTGGGCGGTGGAATGTACAGGCTCTCAGCCTATGCCCGAGAGGGAGTAGTTGGAATATAGAAAAAAAAAAAAAAAAAAAAAAAAAAAAAAAAATTGGTCTTCTAATGTAATTGGTCTTCTAATGTAATTGGTCTTCTAATGTAATTGGTCTTCTAATGTAATTGTACTTGTGTCCATGTCTGTCTGACTATTTCGTCCGTGTCTGTATCATGTTTGTCTAGCTGATTGTCACTGTCTGCTTTCTGCTTGTGTTTATCTCCTTGTTGATTTAGTCGTCTTTGTCTTCATTAGTCTGTTATTCTAGATGTGTGTGAATTTGTATTTTGTTTTTGTGTGTTCATTGTTTTCTGTTGGGTTTTGTGTTGTCCCTATTCTGGCTCTGTCTTGAGTCGCCCCCCCCCCCTCCCCCCCCCCTCCCCCCCCCCCTAAAAAAATTAAGAAAAGTGGGGATTGGGTCTCAGTATATACCCTATATAGATAGATAGTCTGTTTATTCTTATTATTGGCCTGCATGTGTACTATATATATATATTATATATATACTGTATATATAAATATATATATATATATATATATATATATATATGTGTGTGTGGGTGTGTAAGTTATGCCTGTCTGGTCCGTTCTCCATTGCAATGCTTATAAACTAATTATTTTAAATATGTCGATTACCTTACCCTTGATTGGGAAATTTGGAGTTTTCCATTTTCCCGAATTAAATGTAAATGATTTAGAAACGATAAGCTATGTCCTTTGGACGATAATATTTGAATGACACATACATTTCAGCCGAATATTAGGTAGCATAACTTGATATAGACTGTTCTAACTTGTTTTAACATTACCTAACTTAAGGGGAGGTTTTTAGTTGATTCCCTACACTTCCATCAATCTTAAAATTACTCCCCCTTGACCCCCTTTCAAGATAAATTTGTAAATTTTTCGGAAGAAAAATTTCCCGGCCGAAGGCCGGTTCCCCTTAAATTACAGGCTCGCTATCGCTCGCCAGGAAAAAATAGACACCTAAATGGCACGAATGGTCTTAAAATTGACAGAAATGTGGCGAGGGTTCTTAAAATCGCCAAACTAATGGGGCAAGCGTCTTTAAATCTCACAAGCAATGGGGCTAAACATGAGGGAGAAAGAGGTTCAGAAAAAAATCCTCCAGGTGGAAATCTCCCCTTAACCTATCTTGCACTAACTAATCCAAAGACAATTTAGCAGCTCAGAAACATGTTCAGTACAAAATAATGCTGACCATCTTTACCTTAGTTAAGTATAGGATTTTGTTATTCAAGTTAGGCTACCCCCAAAATGGGGATTGGGCCTGAGCATATAGAGATAGATAGAAGTTAAATATATGGAAACTATATATCCACTGTGCTACGGAAAAAAAAATGTATTTGATTTTAATGATATATGATTAATACATCCTTTATCCTCCCAACTATCTCTAAAACTCTAACTGTAACAAAGATCTAAAGAAGAAAGATATATATGTTGATGGGTGGGAAGAATATATGATAATAGAAGTAGCTAGAGCAATAAGGAACACATGCAAAACAGTCCCTCTCTCTCGCTCTCTCGCTCTCTCTCTCTTTGTCTCTCTCTCTCTCACACACACACACACACACACACACACAGAAGTTAACTATCCTACTCCATCATCATTCCCAGATATTCTCACGGCCATTTGGGCGATGACTTGAGACACCTTCACAAATCTACGGCGAGACTCTTATAACCCCTTCTGTACCGGCGGCGTATTATTAATTTCATTTCCGCTACATTTTGACGAATTTATGAAGTTTAGGAATGATATATGGTAGCTTAAAGGATTATTTGAGATAGTCTTTAGCCTAGTAACGGGTAATTAAGCGTCCTTCCTTAGCTGAATAAAATCGTCTAATAGTTGCCATACTATAATGAACAGGACCTCCCCGGTACTGAATGGGTTAAGGGGCGTTAGTGTATTTGTTTGTAAAATAATTATAATTACCGGTTCCTTCTAAAATTACAGGCTTGCTATCGCTCGTCAGGAAATAGTCGACACCTAAATGGCACGAAAGGTCCTAATATTGACAAAGAAATGAGGCGAAAGAGATCAAAATCGTCAGACTAACGAAACGAACGTCTTAACTTTCAAAGCTAATATGCTAAACGTGAGGGAGAATGGGGTCCAGAAAAAGCGATAACCTCATCCTTAAGGGGGTATGGGCCTGTTTTCTGGACCACTTTCTCCCTCATGTTTAGTCCCATTAGTTTTCAGATGGTAAGATGTTTTTCCCATTAGTTAGTCGATCTTAAGCCCTTTCGCCCCATTTATTCGTCAATATTTAGACCTTTCGTGCTATTTAGGTGTTGATTTTTCCCTGGCGAACGATAGTGAGGCTGTTTTGTTGGAAGAACCGGCCTTCGGCCGGAACATTTTCTACCGAAAAAATGTACAAATTAATCTAGAAGGGGGATCTAATGGATGTTTTTTTTTTTTTTTTTTAATTTGATGGAGGTCTAGGGAGGAAACTAAAAAAATAATGAATACAAGCAAAAATCGCCCAAAAAGTGAACCATCCCCCTTAAAGTGAACCATCCCCCTTTAAAGCTGGAGACTTGGGGGAAACAGTCACACTCACACATTCCGGTCCTATATTTACTAAGTCAAGCTTAGATTATACCCTCAACCCTTTCAGTTCACCATGCCGCATTCGTAAACACAATTACACAGACAGGGAGAGAGGATCAAAGAAAGGAATGTAAAAGAAATCTGTTTAGAAGGGATAAGGTAGACTGAAAAGAAGTTAAGTCACGTTAGGAGAGAGAGAGAGAGAGAGAGAGAGAGAGAGAGAGAGAGAGAGAGAGAGAGAGAGAGAGAGAGAGAGAGAGAGAGAGAGTCACAGTGAAAGAAAACGATATAATGGATAATAAAGAAAGAGTGGGCCAGGAAAGGAATAGAGTCCTATTAGCGGCTGTATTTTAAGGGGAGATATCCACTTGAGGGACTTTTTTCTGGACCCCTTTCTCTCTCATGTTGCTCTTTGAGATTTTAAGATGTTTGCCCCATTAGTTTGGCGATTTTAAGAAGTTTCACCCCTTTTATGTCACTTTTAAGACCTTTCGTCCCATTTAGGTGTCGATTTTTTCCAGGCGAGCGATAGCGAGCCTGTAATTTAAGAGGAACCGGCCTTTGGCCGGGACATTTTTCTACCGAAAAATGTACAAATTTATCTTGAAAAGGGGTCAAGGGGGTGTAATTTCAAGCTTGATGGAATCCTAGGAAACACTAAACCTCCCTTAGGTGTATGCCATTACAGCCTGGCTGGAATGTGTAAGAGAAATTATCCTGCTCAATCTATTTGGATATCTACATAATATTAATCTACCTACCCATATATCTATCTGCCTGTCTAGTTCTCTCTCTCTCTCTCTCTCTCTCTCTCTCTCTCTCTCTCTCTCTCTCTCTCTCTCTCTCTCTCTCTCTCTCTTTCTTCTCTCTTTATTCCATGTGAATAAAGCAGAGTGGCAGCAGCACGACAATAAGTTCTAATTCTTTTTGCTTTTCAAATTCAAATGCCATTATATTGATAAAGTAGACGTGCCGTTTCGACCAAAATCAAAACGGGATACCCAACTCTGCGATGGGTCACCATCATTACTACTATACAGTATATATATATATATATATATATATATATATATATATACAGTATACTGTATATATATATAATATTTTTATTTTTTATTTTTTCTATGTGAGTGAGGGAGAGTGCCTCCCCCAGGAGTTGAAAGAATGACAGGGCCAAAATCAAGGGACGTTCGAGCCAAAGTGCCTGGACACACGGAGTTTGAAGCAATCTAAGTCATAGAAAGAGGGGAAGACTGATTCTGGGAGAGAATTCCAGAGCTCAGCTGTTGAAAAAAAGAAAGACTGAGAATAACGTGTCACTCTTGGGTTGGAGAGTTGCACAGAGTAGGGGTGGGATTGTGATGCAAGACGGGTGCTACGTGCTCTACGAAGAGGGGTGGAATACACAGAGAGCTCTGAGGAACACTGATTATTGTAATAGTGGTAGAATAGTAAGAGAGAAACAACATTGCGGTGAAGAGAGAGAGACTGCAGAGAATTGATGAGTGAACGTGAGTTAATGAGACGGAAGCCTTTCCTTTCTACTTTGTCTAGAAGTACTGTGCTCCTGTACAGAGCAAGAAGCTGCGCAGGGGTAAAGAACCCCTGGAGGTGGTTGAGCACACCCAGCTTCTGGGAAGCTGTTTTAGCAGGAGTGGTATGTAATATGATCTTTCCAAGAGAGATCAGAAGAAAAAGAGACACCAAGAATATTAAGATAAGATGAGGGGTTAATATGTATGTTGTTGAAGAGTAGGTCATAGTTTTCTGGAAGGTGGCGACGAATAGACAGATGGAGAAATTGAGTTTTGGAAGCATTGAAAGTAACAAGGTTTTCTATACCCCAATTATAGATAGTAGAGAGATCAGATGATAGGTGTTTTATGGCCTCCTCACGTGAGTTTTGGAGTTCCTGCTGTGAATAATTTTGTGGAAGGCTAGTTGAATAGTGTAATGTATATTCGTCAGCATATGAGTGAATGGGGTTGGAATTGCAGTTGATAATGTCGTTAATTAATAATAGGAAGATAATTGGAGATAGGATAGAACCCTGAGGAACACCAAAGTTGATAATTTTAGGAAGTGACTGGTGGCCATCCACAACCGCAGCTATGGAATGGCCGGAAAGGTAATTAGAGACAAAGGAACAGATGGAGGGATAGAAACCGTAGGAGGGTAGTTTGGAAATAAGGCTTTCATGCAGACTCTATCGAAGGCCTTCGATATGTCTAGCCCAACAGAAAAAGTCTCAGCGAAGTCCCGAATGGAGGATGACCAAGTCTTAGTAAGATATGAAAGAAAATCACGAGTAGAGTGGCCCTTAAGGAAGCTATACTGGCGGTTTGAGAGTAGGCTATGGGAAGATAAAAGCTTAAGAAATGTTGAGGCAAGAATAGTTTCAAAAACTCTAGAGATGCAAGAAATGAGAGCAATTAGACGATAGTTGGAGGGTTGAGAGCGGTCACCCTTCTTTAGGACAGGTTGAATGAGAGCAAACTTCCAGCAGGAAGGAAAGACATTAGAGGAGAGACAGAGACGGAAGAGTTTGCCTAGGCAGGATGTCAGCATGGAAGCACAGTTTTTCAGTATAATAGGAGGAACACCGTCCGGTCTGTCCGCCTTCTTAGTATTAACCCATAAACGGCGAGCGTCCTCATATGAGTCCATACTGGGCGAAGGCGAGCATCCTCATATGAGCCAAGGCCTAAAAAAAAACTTTTAAAAGGCCCCAGTAGCACTTAACAAAAAAAACAAAAACAAATTTAAGTGAGATAATTCCCCTCCATACCTCGTATCACTCCTCCACTTGTGTCAAAATCCCCTCCTTCCCCCTCCCCCTTTGCCCCCCCTTCAATTATCACCTATTTGTCCTCTTATTCCCATATTTACTAGTGTTTTTATCATGCCAATATCTCTAAACAGGTCTAAGCCGTGCTCGTGTTGCTAGAGAGGGTGTAGAGTGTCTGAGAGTGCGAGTGACTGAGTCAGTCTAGTTACAGGCTCCGAGAAGGGAGGGTGTGGCCCGCCTCAGCTCCACACTTGATGAATGGCCGGTCGGCAATTATTCACGATTTTGACCATTCAAACACTATTCCCACTTGTTTAATTGTTGCTACATGTTGCTATCTTCATATTACACGTAAAATGGGCGCATATGAATAAGTAATAACGATATTTATCGTAAAATGACAATTATAGGTAAGAATGGAGCCTAATATGTCCGCCCAGTTGTGTGGTGTCCATTACACATAACTTGCCGTTTTGGGGTTAAGCCCAGAGAGGGCAGAAAGTACATCCTTAGAAGAGATTAGGATATTAGGTATAATTAGGAGAGAGGGAGTGGAGAGGGAGGAATAACACCGGCATCATCCTAGGTAACATTTTTAGTGAATGTTTGAGTGAAGAGTTGTTTTGTCAGCAGAAGAAATGACGGTGTTGCCCTCGGAGTAGAAAAGACGAGGAAGTAAAATTGTTGGAGAGGCTTTTAGCTAGCTGCCAGAAAGCTTGGGAAGAGCTAGAATTTGAAAATTCAGAACATGTATTATTGATTAAAGAGATTTTGGGTCTGGACGAGTCCCCCCGAAGAACTTATTTTGAACGTTTTACTTTTTTTGTGTTTTTTGTGTTGTTTTTTTTTTTTTTTCTTGTTGTGTTTTTCTTGATTCCGGGTAGAAAACATAGAACGTGTGAGATTTATGAGTTTGAAAGCAATGGTACCGTTTGAACGCTTCCTCCTTATTGTGGACAGCAGTAGACCATGTGTGAGTAAATCAAGATTTTGTGCATTAGTCCCAATCGGCAACATCAAAGTGCCACAAACGTCGCCGGCTGGGAGGATCAGATGGCCGTACTGGAGAGATTGGAGAGGTAACAGACATAAGGTTATATGATCGGAGGAGCCCAACAGAGAGAAAATGTTTACAGTGTAAATGGAAGACTTAGAGGTTAAAAATAAGTCGAGGATGTTGGGCCGATCTCCAAGGCGGTCAGGGATAAGAGTTGGGTGCTGGACTAACTGTTCTAGGTCATTTAGGATAGAGAAGAGGTAGGCTTGTTCACCAGGTTGGTCAGTAAAATGAGAGGAGAGTCATGGACGGTAGTGAACGTTGAATTCACCCAAGATGGAGATTTCAGAGAAGGGAGAGATAGATAGACTGTATTCCAATTTCTAAATAAGATAGTCAAAGAACCTGGATCTCTATTAAGATTATTATATATAGATATATGTCTATATTAATTATATATATATATCTATATATAATACAGTATATACAGTATATACGGTATATATTATATATATATATATATATTATACCATAAACTACGGTAGATCTGGACTGGAGACGAAAATGGAACTTTGCAGTAAGGGACCCAAAAATGGAGAAACGCACCCACCATTGTTCTGAACCCCCCCCCTCGAAACCGCGAAAATTTGATATTTTCGCGGTTTCGAGATTCAAACTTGAAGGTTCGTTCTCCGATTTTGGGTCCCTTACTGCAAAGTTCCATTTTCGTGTCAAGTCCAGATCTACTGTAGTCTATGACATTGCTTAAAATGCGTTTTGTGTTATATTAGTGGTCTTCGAATCATACACAATCTTTATATATGATATTCTTCTGTTCAAAATATATGTCTGCTTGTCGTAACGTTTGTTTGCTAAATAACACATAATAACACATAATAACACATAATACAGTATGTACGGTATTTCAAACTAAGTATCTGAGCTTGTATTCCGTGCATGTGTGTTAGGGGGATTATGTGTGTACATATCTGTGTATTTGCATATGTTCCTATGCGCGCGTGGGTGTGCATATTTGCTTGTTTTAATATATTGTCCTGAGTGTGTTGGGAGGAGGGGGGGGGGGGGATTAATACGTGTGCAAGATTTCTTCTGCATGATTTCTTTATGCTAATTTTTAAGTGCATGTACGTTTATGTGTTTATATTGTTACGCATTTGCATGTATGTTTTCTTGTATATGTGTTGTGTTTGTCTCTGTTTGTGAATGTGTATGTGTAAACATTTGCACGGGTTTGCTAACACACTGGTATAGGTAAACTCATATAACATAAGCTGTATGTTGCCTTTATGAATTTGGAGAAGGCCTATGACAGAGTGGATAGAGAAGGTACGTGGAAAGTACTTAGAATATACGGAGTAGATGGCAAGTAGCTGAAAGCAGTGAAGAGCATGTATGAGGGTGCAAAGGCGGCAGTACGTTTGAAGAATGATCAGAGCAAGATCTTTGATCTGAATTTTGGGTTGAAACAGGGGTGTTTGATGTCACTGTGACTGTTTAATGAATATATGGATGGAGTCATGAAATAAATTCAAGGAAGGTCAGTGGATGTTAGTGTGTCGCTGATAAGGGATGGAAACGAGTGGAAGCTACCTGTACTGCTGTTTGCTGATGATACAGTTCTGATGAACGATAATGAATGGGAGTTGCAGGGTCTGGTAAATATGTTTGGAACCCCAGTGTGCGAAAAACGGAATCTGAAGGTAAATGCGGGGAAGAGCAAGGTTATGGTCTTCGAAAGGGGTGCAGCCACAGAGTATGAGGTGAAGTTGAACGGTCAGGCTATGGAGATTGTTAGCTCATTTAAGTAGCTGGGCAGTGTGCTGAGTAAAAGGATAAGAGTATGGATGAAGAAGTGTGAGAAAGTGTGCAACAGGGGAAGAAGGTTGTAGGAATGCTGAAAGAAGTAACAAGAAATAGGGTGGTCAGCATGGAAGTGAGAAAGTCTTTGCATGAGAGTGTGGTAATCATGACATTGACTTACGGAAGCGAAGCATGGACGTTGGTGGACAGGATCAGACCAAGAGTGGGAGGGGTGGAAATGAGTTACTTGAGAAGTGTGTGCGGAGTTACATGGAGTGATAGATAGACGAATAAGGAAGTAAGAGGGTGGTGTGGTGTGGAGGTAGATGTGCTGGAAAGTGTGAAAAGGAACATCTTGAGATGGTTAGTCCATATGGAACGTATGGGAAAGCGATGAGAATGAACTAAGAGGGTGTATTGAGAGCGAAGTGGAAAGGGACCGAGAGGGAGAGGTAAACAGATAGAGAGGGTTGAAGGATGGAGTGGAAATAAGTATATGTAGTGAAGGCGATGGGGGGGCTATCTGGTTTGGGAGGAGGGGCGTCTCGACCTGACTGGGGACAGAGGTACATGGGGGCGTTTTGTTCGTGTCCACCCCTTCGGGGATCACGGCATTAGGCAATAGATAGATAAATAGATAATAAAATTATTATAGGGAGGCCTCTAATCTTGTGGTAGAGGACATATAAGAAAATGCCTTATGTGTCTGCTGCGTGTAATAAGAGGCAATTAAAAAAGGAGATGGCGTAAGTCTCGGCCACCGTTCATCCATAATTTTCACATCTATTTGGTCCCCTTTCAGATTTCAGTCCCATCCTCATGGTTTAGCGATCGGGACAACCAGAGGCGCCAAAAATAATCCCTGGAA